>CM077249.1:20711793-21311793 GCA_039654775.1 Spinibarbus caldwelli
TAATAAAGCAACAGTTTGGACAGGACCCTTTTCTATTCTAACATGACAATGCCTCTGTGTATAAGGCAAGGTTCAAAAATAAATGATTGATTTAGTCACTGTGGAAGAACTTGACTGATTTAGTCAGTGTGGAAGAACTTGACTGGTCTGCAAAAAGCCAAGTCCTAATCCAAGCTGAACACCTCTGGTGTGAATTTAAATGCAGATCTTGAGCCAAAAACTCATCACCAAACACCAATGACTTGTTCATATGGGTACAATCATTTTAGACACTTCCAAAACTGTTGCAACAGAGATGGAAATACAATTTTTAAATACATGAATTATGTTTCCATCTTTGTTGCCACAGTTTTGGAAGTGCCTTTTTCTGTTCTAAAGAAGGGGGTGTCTCAATAAGTTTGTCCATATAGTGTATGTACAAGTCATTGGTGTTTGGTGATGAGTTTTTGGCTCAAGATCTGCATTTAAAGTCACACCAGAGGTGTTCAGCAGACCAGTCAAGTTCTTCAAGTGCAAATGCTAGCCTTCTCTCTCCGGTCCCACCTGTCTCAGACCTCAAATACATAAGCCTTTATAGACAAGTGTTTTCTTGCATAAAGAAAACGCTGTACCAGTGTTGCAAACTAATTTTCAGGGGAAGTTGCTAAAGGAAGGTTGATTTGTTGCTAAAAGTTGCTAAATGACATTGTGACATCATTGTGTGATGACGTCATTGCGTAATCACGACGCAAAATTGTGTCACTACATCAAATCTCAGCAAAAATATATTATATGTCCATTTAGATTTGTTTGTAAAATAATATAAATGCATAATATATTAAAATGTAAATAACTATTTTATTAAATACATTGAATTTTTGAAAACGCACACATTATTGAACGATTACAATTTAAGTTTTTATTTTGTTAGCTAGTAAATTAGTAAAACTACACATTCTGAAAAATTATATTTTTAAGCAGCGTATTAGTAGTTAGTTAGTGTGCTACACTCTAAGAGAAGTCTGTAAAATAGGGCACAATCTACTATGTTATTATGAAGGAATTTTCCGCATTGATTTTTCCACAGTTTTTTTTAACCTGCATTTTTAATTACACATTGTATTTTGTGTTTTCGGGTTACAACGGATAATGGATAATGTCCTGGAAAATTACTAGTACCTTTTCCATTTTTCTAGAAATTTTTCTTACTACCTGATCAACAAATGAAAGTATAAACTATTAACAAAATGTATCATAAGTGAACAATTATTCATTATTTTTATTATCATTATTAAATTAAACAATTGCAAATAGCAGCTAACTTAATTCACGTGATGTGTGTAATACTAGGCATCTTTGGTTTTCTCTTTTTGTGTAATTTAGATGGTAAATGTGTGCCTTTTTATCATTTGAGTCACTTATCAAAAGTTGCTAAAAGTTGCCAAATAAATTTTAAAAATAGATAAATTTGTTGCTAGGTGCTTTTGGAAGAAAAAGTTGCTAGGGTAGTCTGAAAAGTGGCTAAATTTAGCAACAAAATTGCTAAGTTGCCAACACTGATCAGCGCAAAGGATCATGGGAGCCCGAAGTTTCCATCAGTTGTACCCTTCGAAATCCTTCATACGAAGGGCCCTTTGAAGTGGCTAGTTTTGAGCACTTCGGTTTGGAACGACCCTTCAATATGGCGGCCGTGATTGTTTTCACTCTGAAGTGCCTTTCGGAGGGCGATATATCCCGTTTGGAACGCACCGACAGTGAATGGGGGGTACAAACGGACTCTTTTTCAGAGTCAACAATAACGTAGGACAATAAAGAGACCATTCTACTGATTCTGACAAGGTGCTACAGGTAGACAGGAAGGACAGCTGATCATCCTTGCAGTGGCAAACCACATGTAAGCATGTGTTCCTCCAGACATGTTCAAGAACTTGCAAGTGCCTTGGTGGAAGAATGAAGTAACATCTCACAGCAAGAACTTGTAAATCTGGTGCACTCCATGAGGATGAGAAGCACTTAAAGCAGCTGGTGGCCACACAAGATACTCACTGCGACTTTTGATATTGACCCCCTTTTGTTCAGAGACACATTATTCTATTCTGTCCATCTGTGAAACTTGTTCAGTTTTAACTCAGTTGTTGAATTTTTTTATTTTAAAACATATTTACAGGTTAAAAAGCAGTTGAAAGCGAGAGGATGTTTCTTTTTTGCTGATATATATTTTAGGGCTGTCAAGTGATTACAGTTTTTAATCTATTTATTTACACAATGCAGCGATTAATTAATTAATCGCAAATTAATTGTACATCAAGTTTGGCTGAGAAATTTCCCTCAAAAGATAATTGAAAGCCATTATTGGGCTGAGTAAGAAAAACATCAAACAGACATC
This sequence comes from Spinibarbus caldwelli, assembly GCA_039654775.1. Lineage (NCBI taxonomy): Eukaryota > Metazoa > Chordata > Actinopteri > Cypriniformes > Cyprinidae > Spinibarbus > Spinibarbus caldwelli. The sequence goes on from CM077249.1 coordinate 20,714,159, forward strand.
ACAAAAAGTAGCTTTAGGAAGAAATATTTCATTTGATTCAACATTGAATTTATTACACATAAACTGTTCGGCCAAAATTGCTATAACAAACTGTGCAACATACTTATTCTTACCTATTGTACTTGTTTGTGTACTGTGACTGGTGGCTTCAGTGGTTGGTGCTGCAGTCGACGCGAGTATGATCGGCTTCCTTAGCCAAAATATATCTAAGCTTTCAATGAATGCAGCTCTGAAAAGAAAATCAGATCAGATTTATAAACTTGAAACGCAATAAAAGTATAAAGATGTTAGTTTCATTTCGTCTTATTAGGCTGCACAGTACAACTACCTGAAGAAAAACTCTCCAGTCTCCTTGGGGATCCAGGACACTTTAACTACTGTTTTTATTAGGTTATTAGAATGAGCCACAGCACGGCCCTGATAATATATCCATATCATAAACAGTGCAAGTTAGTTTAAGGAATTAATAGCTGCTAACATGTAACAAATGGTGCAACAATAACATATATAATCGATAACTATGTGTAGTGGGTGCACGGCAGGACTCACATTACAGATGAGTACACTGTTGCTCGGGTCACTCAAACTAAAACTACCAGAAGACTCGCACGTGTCACACTCACGAGCGTCCAGCATGAAGCCACTAAATGAAGCCGCATCAGCCAAAAGCGACACTGTGGTGAAATGAGAGATTTTGAATCGCCACATCCATTTTGTTTTACACCAATAAAATAAAGTAAAGTGAGAAAATCTACCTGTAATGCTCGTTCCCAGATCAGAATCTTTCACGGTTTTATTTTCTGGATCGATCTTGAAAGGGGCGTCAGTGTTTTGCGCTGGTACACTGGAAAAAAATGTAACTTACTGGTTATTTTCTAAGATTACATTATCTAGTAATTTTACGGACATTTCCGTTAACCCTAAAACACAACGCAGTAAATGCAATTCAAAATACAGTTAAAACAGCTGTAAAAAAAATAAATAAATTCGGAAAATTCCTTCATATTAATACAGTACATTTTTTAATTGATTTTTTTTTAACAGTGTAGGCTATTTGTGCACCCTTCCTACATACCCATGATTGACATTCATTCCTTGACATTCACTCTCCAATAAAGATCCACCGCTGAAACAGGTGATGCACTTCAGCATGGTAAATCCAAATGAAAGGAAAAGGAGACCGCTCGCATTGTACATCTGAAACAGCCAAAAACCACGAAAACAATCAGAAATTTAAACTACACACTTTTAACACTTTGTTCATAGATTCTTAAGCTTTTAATGAAGTTCAGTTGTAATGAAGATATGACAGTAGCTTCCGTGCTTTGCTGATCAAAAATAAAGAGTAAAAATAAAACCTTAGTGTCTTGCTGTCAGTCGACTCTTATTTACACATCGCCCTTTGGCTCACACCGTTTTATTGTCCAGTTAAGTTTGCTGAAGGCCCTCTTTTGGCCAATCCAGGTATTACGATAAAAGCAGAATGTAATCAGATTTGTATTCCAGGGGATTGTTTTGTTAGTAAAACATAAAGTGCACGAGGAAGTACATTAGGATGACTGAACACAGTTCTTTAGAAGTATAAAGTCTAACAATCATAAGGTCACAGATAAGGAAACTATAAGGATACAGAGCTAATTCTTCGTTCTGTAAGAAGGCTTTCAGTTAAAGGGAACCTATTATGCAAATTCACTTTTACATGTTGTTTGAACCTAAATGTGTGTTAGCAGTGTGTGTAGGCTACACAACAACCCTATAATGATAAAAATCGATCTGCTCCTTTTTTTAATCCCCATAAATCTTTTTTTTTTTCCCTTACTTTATTGAACAATATAAACTTTACAACCATAAATGGCCTGGTACAAAATACTAAATTTCTTAATCAGACAACAGATAAGCATCATAACATAAGATAAGGAAAAGAGGAAGAAGAGGGGGAGAAAAAACAAACAAACAAGTCAGCAAGTTTAAGATTCTCTATCAAATGACAGAGGTTTAAGGCATTATTTTTCTTCATTAGGTTCAGCGACAAAAAGTAATGACATAGTTCCTTGTGAATTATGTAGAAATTTGGAAGAATTTTCAGGAATCTGTTCGTATGCATAAAGAACTTCCCAAGAATAATAATTGTGTTAAATGCTAAGTTATGTGTTTCATCTTTCAAAAATAAACCAAATAATACATTTTCCTTTGTTAAAACAGGTAAATCTTCAAATTTAGGAAATAACTAGTAATGCAAATATTCCCACAAGGCACAGGCAAATTTACAATCACAAAAAAGATGTTCTATAGTTTCAATTTGACCAACACAAAAGGAACAGTTGTTAACATCAAGACCAAATTGATGTCTTAAAAACTCTCTAGAAAGATATATTCCATTAAGAATTTTAAAGTGGACTTCCTTTGCTTTTGGTGCAACTGGAAATTTCAAATATTTTGTTCTTAAAATTTTAACTTCATCCTTAGAAAAATATTGAAAGATTGTAATTTTATTTGAAGACAAATGATATAATTCCTTAATAAAGACTTTCCGGATTACAGTATTGGGTAAATTTAGGTTAGTAAGTGAAACTCAATTCACCAAAAGCTGAGGAAGACAAGGTGTTACATTATTTTGAGATAAGTTACAAGACATCTGAATTGTAGATTGTGGGATAGCTTTGATGATATTACTGTTTTCTGTCAAATACATTTTTGGAACATAAAGTTTCAAAAGACATAACTCCGGTATTATCTAATATTTGCATCAAAGACCATATTCCTTTCTCCTACCAATTTTTGTAGAATAAAGATTTGTTCCTAAATACAACAAATCTACAATTCCATAAAGGGACATAATGGGGACTGAAATTATGCTTATAGATCATTTTCCACTGATAACTTAACAGGAAGTTTTTTAAGATCACAATCACATCTAATGAAAAAATGGATACCTCCTAATTTCATGAATATTTGGCTGGGAATATGAAACCAAAAACTATTTTCATTTTTCAAGAAGGATCTTAGCCAATTTTTTTAATTGTACCATTAATACATTCAATGTCAAGGGCTTTTAGTCCTCCTTCTTCATATTCTTTAACCAACATTCTTTTTCTAATGTAGTGTGTTTTTCTTTTCCAGATAAAATTAAAGTTAGCTTGGTTTATAGCTTTTATTGCATTTTTAGGAGAAGAGATTGAATGGGCTGGGTAGATAAATCTAAAAATGCATTCGATTTTTGTAAGAAAAATTCTGCCAATAATAGAAATGTCTCTTTGAGACCATGAGTTTAAATAAGATTTACACTGAGATTATTCCAGATATTGAGATTATTAAGTGAAGTATTATCCTTTGTAATGTGTATAGGTATTTAATAGTGTCTTTAACAGGAATATTATAAACGGTTGGCAGAGGAAAGTTATGAATTGGTAGTAATTCACACTTTTTTAAGATTTAAATTTAAGCCAAATGCCCAAATGATGACTAACTGTTTGCCAAACTCTGTCAACTTTTCAAAATCAGAATTTTTTAATAAGAATGAAGAGCATTTCTGCTGCAGCAATAAAGAGCAGAGGAGAGATGGGGCAACCTTGTTTGATTTCTTTATCAATTGAGAATCTTGGAGATATAACTGTGCTATTAGTATCTTTATAAATTATTTAACTACTAAATTAATTAGATTTTGTCCTAAATCAAATAATTCTAAAGTACGAAACATAAATTTGTGTTTGATCATGTCAAAAGCTTTTTAAAAAATCTAGAAATAAAAGGAAACCTTCATCTTCAATTAAATAATTATATTCCAGTAAGTCAAGCACAAGTCGAATATTATTGTGAGTTGAGTGCCCTTTTAAAAAACCTGACCGTGTCTCTGAAATAAACTGTGAAACTCTGGTTTTTAATCTGTTAGCATAAATATGAGTTAAAATTTTATAGTCATTATTAAGCAGGGTTATGGGCCTAAGATTGTCTATTAATTTAGATTTTTTTTCCAGGTTTGGGGATGAGAGTGATGATCCCTTGCTTCATAGTAGTTGGAATAAGGTGGGATTCAGATATTTCTTTTAACATATGAAAAATAAAGTCTTTAATATACTTCCAAAAATGCCTATAGAAGTTACTTTTTAATCCATCTGAACCGGGCAATTTGTCTAATGATAAACAATTCATTGCTTTCTCCACTTCCTCCATACTAACATCTGCATCGCCCTTTAAATGCAAATAAGTTTTTTTTGTAACATAAAACTGTTATTATTTTCAACATAAATCAATCTGGAATACAGTAATGACATTTTGCTTATGAATTTCAACAGATTATTTTCATTTTAACAGAATGATGTATTTACCAAAAAGGCTCCTAGTTTGGGCAACTTTATCTCAAACTGTTTGCAATCTCTGCTTAAAGAAGTTATTAATTTCCTTGATGAATACTACCAGCACATGCTTGTCAGTACTCTGAATGTCTTGATTGCTGAACAGTATAAAAATGTATGCTGTATTCAATAAAGCCCATTGGATCAGAGTTCAGTTCTGCTAGAGACAAGAAAATTATGTCATGGAAAAAAATCACTGTGCAGGTTGAATAACATTCAGAATAATCATGACTGATGAAAAAAGATTAGAGGAAAAATGGCTGGCCGTCTTCCAACAGGAATCCAAATAGGAAATTAATAAATAACATGCAACGATAAAAATGGTAATAATTTATAGTGAATTTAATCCTATAAAAGCAATATTGATGACAGACGGAAAAAAAATCTGTTTAAGAAAATAAAAAATAAAACAACATTCAACACAAAAGAGTACTGAATATAGATATAGATGCAACAGATATGGGCTGATGTGAATGTGCTGATTTTCATATACTGACCTGTGGGGACATTGGCCCCGTTAGGGACAAGTAGCAAATTAAACGGGGGCGAAGAAACGGCTCCCACGTATTTTGACACGTCTTTTTCACATTAGAAGATGTGAGATTTCTTTATACTGTAGGATTGTTTTATTATTATCAGAAGATTTAAAAAGATGGCAAGTCTCAGTCAGGAGCTAAAGCGCTGGGCTGTTGAGGAGCTTGAGTTGCCAGCAGCCAGACTCCCGGATGACGGCTATATAAAGACTTTATGAAGAATAGCATTGATCCTCATAAACGATTTTAGATTGATCATGTGTTTACGTTTTATCTGGTTTTATCTAGGTTGTGTGTCGGTCCTGGAGCTTCCATTTGGAAGAATATCACGCAACATGTTTATAAGGAAAGGTGAGATCTCAAGGTTTAACAATCTTTAATGCTTACTACGTTTTCTTCAATGCACCTTTTCTGATTATATAATATTCCTTTGACATGTATCTTACAGGAGCGTTCGAGTCATGAGGGGGAATATTCAGTGACAATGTGATATGTTAATATGCATATATGTATATTTTGTGCAGGGTTGTTATCGCTGATTAAACTAAAACTATTAAAATTCGTTTTCGTTAATTAGATTAAATCTGAAAAGATGTTTGATAAGAAACTTAAAATGTTGCCTCTGCAACTAACTGAAGTAAAAAAACAAAACAAAAACAAGTTGAAGTACTAAAATGACTGAAATAGAAATAAATGTAAATATTTTATTTAAAAAAACTAAATTTGAAATAAAAACTGATAATATATAAAACAAAACCTAATTCCAAGTATTAATAAATACTATAATCGTATATAAATAATATTAAAATAATACTGATTTTATGACACATAAAACATATGAAAATGGTTGTTTCATGAGGCCCACCACAATTTAGTTATTTTTACTGCTAAAGTCAAGCTGCTATATTATTACTTGCTAAATTGTGGTTGTGTGAGCTGTGGAATTGTTCCTTGACCATCTAAATTCTGAGGTACAAAGTTTTACAAGATAAAGAGGTAAAGAAGAGAACTTAATTGCAATTTGTTATGCTGCTTCTATAAGGATTCATAAGCACAGCTTAAAGATGATTATTCTTTGTAGCTTAAACGGTTGAAAAATCAGAATAAAGATGCGAGAAGGCTTGAGCTTCAGAGAGAGATTGATGCCCTTCAGACTGAACTCAATCAACTGGATACAAAGATCAGTAGAGTGGAGGATCAGCTTGCTACTGAAGGTGAATATTCTTATTCTATATTTCTATTCATCTTTATTCTCACCTACACCTGTACTACAGACTATGTGGGGGAAAAAGGGTTTAAGTCATCAAAAGATTAAAATGGTCTCTAATTACCTTCTTAACTGTTTACTGTTTATCCTTTTTAAAAAATATATCTGATTATGAAATGTCATTTTATGTTGTTGTTACTAATATCTTCTCTTGTTGCTGAGCAGAGCAGGATATTAACAGGAGATGGGAGGACTTTATGGAGAGCAGGAACAGACAGATCCTGTTGGATTCTGCTCTGATGAGAGAAATGTAATGTTAGAGGACACACAAGTGATTGGCACTCAGCGGCATGCCCTGGAAGAGCTGTCTAAGTGAGCCATCTTCAGACTGTCATATTTTTATTGCAGCTTTCTCAAAGACTGATTAAACAATGTTTTCTTTAAAGCTGATGTGTGCCATATTTTGATGCTGTGTGCATCTTTGCTGAATAAAAGCACTAATTTTTTTTAACAGTGTTTGAATGGTAGTGTATATGACTCAAACCTGTAAATCACATTATTTTTCTAATTGTCCAGGAAAGCAGAGGTGAAGCTGGTGTTTGGGCCATCAGATAGTGAAGCTGGAGCAGATCCATTGGTTTTAATAAGTGTTGCTGTATTTAATGGTGTTTGTGATGCACACTATAATATTATAATTATAGCTACTTTTTGGCTTCTTATCATAGCTTATGTCAGTTTTAAAGGGTCATGAAACCCTAGAACACATTTTTTGAGATGTGAACAAATATGTACAGACTGCATTTCAGTGAAAACACTAATAGCACTCAAATGTTATCAATAAGTGAAAATAGTCTTTTTTTTTTTTTTTCATTTTTCTGAGAAATTTCGTTCTTCTGAAAATTTCTCTTCTTAGTGGCCTTCATTTGAGAAAGGCCTAACTGGATCATTTTAACCGGTCAAACTCCAGTTGACCACTTAATTTAAACCACTTATCCTTCCACTGATTGTAACTCATGAAATACCATTTCTATCTCATTTCAGAAAGATGTGAGAGAGCTCTGCAGCGAGAGAGTTCTCTTCTTCCAGTGTCTGCTAGAGAGTGAACTGAACGTGAATCCGTCCACTGAGTAAGACGCGCAGGCCTTTGATACTGATATTGTACATAGAATTTTTTGCCTTGTTGATACTAATTCATTTTTTTTCATCCAGATTTACTCATGAACAAAGGAAAGCAGCGATTCAGAACTGGATGAGTGCAGTGGAGGTAGATGAAGACACTCATTTCAGAAGGATGCATGTTTATGTATCATGCATTTTGTTCTGCACATCAACAACTTATGAGAACCTCAATATTTTTAATTTTCAGAATCTTCTACGCTCTCATCCTCCAAACCAAGTGCTTTCGGCTCTGCAAGCTTTGACTTCCAGACAGCAGGTGGTGTTTGAGGAGAAGATTGCAGCTTTGAATGTGGAACGTGTTGTTTCGGATCTAGGGTATGTTTTAACATTATAATGTATGTTATCAAAACCCACTCTAGAAACACTGATGTTATTGAATCGATTATTGCTTATTAATCAGGCATTTGCACTTAATGCAGGTTTCGTTATGAGAGCGATCACCTAATAGATGTGTCGGCTGAGCAGAAAGAGGAGTTAACACCTGTCCGCAGTCTATTACAGGTGATCATTTGAGATGGTAATCTAACTGCATTGAACAGTCTTTCTATTGTGGCTCAGATTGTATTTCTGTGTTTGCACACAGTCTGCCTGGGAGGAGGTGGAGCAGAGTTATTTTGAACTGGCACAGACTCGCAACAGATGTGGGCAGCTGGAGACCAAACTCACGTCTTCGATGAGAAAAGCAGAGACAGCACACGGATCAGACCCAGTGTCCAGGTGAAAATTATAATATTATATTCTTCTGATCACATAAATGCAGTGTGTGAGTGTGTATATTATATTATAGTATATATTATATATATAGTATATTATATTAATAGTATATTAAATATAATGTGTATAATATCGGAGGTATTAAAAAAACATGTTTATTGTAATACAAATGAGTTTTATTCTGTTTGTGAGCAGATGTGTGTTTGAGTTGGAGATGGAGGGAGTAAAGCAGTCAGCGGTTAGAGACAGCATCAGAGAGCAGTGTGCCCAGCTACAACTGCAGGCCAGAAAGGGACAGGACTCCATCAGAACCCTGCAGACACAGTAGCAAATTCTCATTCTCACTTCAGACAACTTGTGGTATGTAATTGTATTTATTCCTAACAAAAGACTGCAAATTCATAGTCTGGAGTTATGTTTTTTTTGTGTTTAGGACAGAAGACAAGAGCAGATACGGCGCCTGATCAAGGGAAACTCCACTGTGAAGACAGAGTTAACCCGTGTCCATGCAGAGGTATCGTCTCATGCAGTATATCTTTAGTCTTCAGTGTCACATGATCCTTTAGCAATCATTCTAATATGCTGATTTAGTGCTGAAGAAATTTCATTAACATCTGTGCTGCTTAATATTCTTGTGTGAACCATGATATTTTTTTCTTCAGAATTCTTTGAATAAAAAGTGTTTTTTTTTTTTTTTTTTTTTTTAAATCTTACGAACTTTTGAACAGTAGTTTGTGTGTATGTATCTATCTATATATATATATATATATATATATATATATATATATATATATATATATATACAACAAAGTTTGTTAAATTTTTTTCCAGGTTGAGCAGTTTGTTCAAGAAAAGCTCAATCCTCAATTTGGCAGTGTGATTAAAGCCAGCAGTGGACTGCGCAACTCTGTGTCACAAGGGGCCAAGCACTTTAGCTGTGTAGCACTGGCTGCACTGGATCGCAGGGTCATGAAGGGGTCAGCAAATCTTCCGAAATCCTTTTTTCCCCTCCAGTGCCTTGATGTACATGATACCATGCCTCACTAGCATTTTCAGTTGATTTGCCACATGAAGTCAGAGGCTGAAGTTATTGAAAGTTTTCTTAGTTACGATTTGCACATTAATATTGCATAATCACAGTATCATTGGGAAAAATAAACTAAATTAATCATTCTCTGTAGCTTAATATCTGTGCTGTGACCTGATCTTTTTTTTTATTATTATTTTTTTATTTTATTTTTTTTTAAATCAGCAGAGGGCAGAAACCACCAGAGCTCAGCTTTCCATCCACCGGATACAGTCCCCAGCTTTCCACAAAATCTGTGAAAGTCTCTCATTTCCCATGTATATGGTGAGATGTTCACTTATAGTCTGTTAATACTCTTCATTTATTCCTTATCTTTCTGAGAGCCATTTCGATTAATAGCTCATCAACCAGCAGTTCATTATTTTACCACCTACAGTAAATGTAACCTTTCTAATGATTGTTCGTATTATATACAGATGTTTGTCAAAGATTGACAGTATCCATATCAAGTTTTTTTTTTTTTTAACCTGACATGTAGCTAAAACTGATGGTGGGAGTCTCATTTTTCTTTTCCAGGCTCCAGAGGAGCTGTGGTCTCAGGCTGCAACGCTACGGCTGGAATTCTGAAGAAATCTGCGCAGGCTTCTTCAGCTTTTCTCAGAGTCATCAGCAGATCTGTAGAAGCTGACCGCACGGCTACCATCACCTGATCAGCAGAGTATGTCATTAAGGGAATTTTTTAAAACTTGGACCATTCTTTTTGACCTGCTTTTTTTTTTTTTCGAATTTAGGTTTTTGTGAGTGGTGAGAGCCTAGATTCCTTGCTGTGAGAGAATCCTGTTTTGATGTCTTTTTCAGTTTTGGTGCAGCATGTGAAGATGGTAGATGAAGAGATTTTGCAGGCATTGCTCCCACGGGCCCGTGAGCTCACACAGAGGTGGTCAAAAGGCTTGCTTTACACAGACCAAGTGAAGACTGCCATCACACACTGGTAATACTCTCAAATATTTCCAACATGGGCCCTATGTGGAATAGTCAAGCCCCTTTTATTTTTATAGTGCTTTATATAATAGAGATTATTTCAAAGCAGCTTCACAGTGTTTAACAGGAAAATAACAGAATCAATGATACAAAATTCAAAAATGAGTTAAAGTTTGAATAGTTTGTAACTAACAGCTAAAGCATCAATACTGATCCCAAACTGTGATTTTAAACTAAATTAACACACGGTTTGATTGTGTCTGTGTAGGTGGGAGCAGCCTGGACAGTTTGCCCTGCCAGAGATGCAGAGAGACGGACTGACTTTCCAACAGTGGCTTCAACAATGGAAACTGGCAACAAAGGAATCCTGACTTAATCTTTGCTCTCAAATGCAAAACTATGTTGGGCAACTTTATCTGTACATAATTTATATTTCATTTTCTTTCAATTTACTCTTACTTTACACTTATAATAACCTGAGTAGGATTTCTTGCAGTGATTAACTTTTCTGCAACACATTCAGTTTGTGTTTGAGGATACATCCTGTTCAAGAAATATTTTATGCACTTTTTCTGGATTTCTTAATCTAATAGACACGGGAATAAAGGAGCAGTTATATGTGTTTTGTTTTGTGGTGTTCTAGTCCTGTATAATTGGAATGCTCAGTCCTGTGTGGCCCTAAAAGGATATGATTTATAACCTGTGAAAATGTACTGCTGTATAGTAAATGTTTTCGAACAGTAAAATTTGACATTTTCAAAGCCAGTAAGGAAACTAAATGACTATTGTTCAGTCTGGGGTCATGTTTTTGAAAGAAACCTTGCTCATTAAGGTTGCATTTATTTGATCAAATATATATTAAACAGTAATATTGTGACTGTTGGGCTGCTTGGTGTTTTATGTGAATCGTGATACTTTTTTTTTGGAATTCTTTGAAGGAAGTTGAAAATGAGTAATTATTTAAAATTTTTTATTTTTACCAGTATAAAAGTCTGTCACTTTTAATCAATTTAACACATTCTTGCTGAATAAAATTGTCTGACCCTTTTTTTTTAGTCTATGGTCTGACCCATTATTTATATGAGAATAATTTATAGTCATTTCCATCTGACATAAAAATGCCACTGCTTTAATACTCAAATAATTGTCTTACGAACTGTTTACCTAAAGACAGCAAAATTTAATTATTTGCTTTTCCTTTACTCACATACCAAAGTTTAAGAAACTATTCTTGTAAATGTTTACTGATTCCAACCTTGGAAAGAACAAGTCATCAAATTGCAAATTTACACTCTACTACAAATGACAACAAGGCATAGAATTTTTTTCAGGGTGTTTTATAATAATATCAATTTTAAGCAACTGAAGTTAAAAACTGAATTTTCTTTCATATACATTTTTTTTTTCACTCACAATCAAAAGATCACTCAATTATAATGCTTACAAATGATTCCAGAGGCAGCTGTGTCACAATGGCTAATTTTTTCTTTACACCCTGATTCAATGGCATTGTTTCTGGTTTAAGGCTTGGATAACATGTCATACATAGACACTTCTCTGTAACCAAAAACAATCACACATAAAATCATGAACTGAACTGTACACATAAAAGTAAACATAACATTTGAACTTAAAATGAAATGTCGGGAGGGAAAAGAAGTGTTGTGGCTGGGACAGTAGATCTTTTGGTCCAGATCTCAGGCTTTTATGTCCAGTCTACTGCAAGTGATTGATGACATAGATATGTTATAAAGACCCAATTATCGTATTCTGGTAAAGAGGTTTAAAACTGACACAGATTCCTGAAAGACATAAAAAAGGAGAATTAAATTGATGACATGAACTTGAAAAATTTCACAAAAATTTAAAAAAAAAAATAAATAAAATAAAATAAATAATAATAATAAAAAATAAATCTTACCTTTGTTGATCGTGTTTTACTAAATACATTCCAAAAACGTAGAGTTTCATCACCTGCACCAGTCACTATTGCCTCTCCATCTGGAGACATTGCCTTCAAAATAAAAGGATAATATCAGTAAACCGCATTCAAAAATATGTTTACAATAAGTGTCAATTGTTAAAATAAAAAAGCAGAAGTTAAAATACTAACCAGATATAGCACCCTATACGAGTGGCCAGTCAATTTGGCTACTTGAGTGAGCGAGGGGTATTTCCACACGAGGATCTGATTCTGAGAGTAACCGTGTGTGCTGACCTGGAGACATTAGAACATGCAATAAGAGTCACCATCAACCCTATTTGTCTATATCTACAGCTATAACCAACCATAAACATCAACACTGAGCATTTGGTCAGTTGATCAGTATAACCATACCAGTTCGTTGGTGTGTTTGGACCAGGCCAGGTTGCAGACTTGTGAGCCTGTGTCAATACATTGCAGTGGCTGCGCTGTGAGAGTGTTCCAGAAGCGGATGCAGCGGTCTGCCGTTCCCCCTCCGGAGGCTAGCAGCCCGTGTTGGTGAGGAGACCAGGCAATGGCCTTCACTGCAGCCAGGTGTTCTGTGTACTGCTGCATCGGTAACACGCTCGAGTGATTCCACACTAACAGCTGCAGGATCAATCACAGGAATGCTTTTAGAGAGATGCAGTTACCAAAACAGTTTTTTGTGCTAATATAGTTTGTAAATTTAAAAAAAAAATAAATAAATAAAAAATAAATTATATATATATATATATATAAAGCAGTCAGGTCACCTTGTTGTCATTTCCTCCAGAGGCCAGCAGCTGATGGTCAGTGCTCCACTTGAGTCCGCAGACCTCTTGTCTATGACCCTGCAGCCTGCGCTCTGACTGCAGAGGGGGCGTCCTGATATCTCTCTGAAGGATCATGCGGTCCCGGCTGCCCGATGACAGCTGATCTGCATTCCAGGCCAATGCACCTGTGGGCAGATTGCTCAGTTTTCATAACAGCTTTACCTTACACATACATTTCAACAGAATGTGAAGCACATTGGAAGGTAAATGTCAAAAATGGACTGAAACTATAAATCAGTCCAAGCAAGAGTGAACATAGACACTACAGTTCAAATGTTTCAGAACAGCAAAATTCCTTTTTTTTTTTTGTTGTTGTTTTTGAAAGGCAAAATTTAAAAGAACTGTACTTTTTTTGGGTTGAATATATTTTAAAATGTTATTTACTCCTGTGATGGCAAAGACAAATTTTAAGCAGCCATTACTCCAGTCTTTAGTGTCACATGATCCTGATTTGGTGCTCAAGAAACATTTCTTATTACCAGTTGTGCTGCTTAATATTTTAGTGGAAACCATGATACTTTTCAGGATTGACTTAAAAAAAAAAAAAAAAAAAATATGATGAAAAGAACAATTAATTTGAAATTAATTCTTACCAACTCTTGCTGTGTGTCCCTCCAAGGCAAACAGCTTTTTGCCGGCGGTAGCATCCCAAATCTGTACAAAGCCTTTGTGTGTACCCACAGCGACAAGATTGCCCTATGAGAGAAGAACGATCAGTCCACAAATCCCAGAAAGTAACTTATAACAGTTCAAGTCATAAAAGTTAACTCACTCTCTCCGACCAGCCCACCGACGTGACTGAATCGCCCTCCACTGATAGGTCACATAGTCGCGTTACCTACGGACAAAGCAAAGAAAAAACACAACTCAGTCCAAGGATTTACTGCGTATTTACTGACTCTAAATTTGCATGAACAGCTAATGCATACTTGACTGGTGCAGGCACTCCAAAGGTAAACACAAGTCCCCAGTCCAACACTGAGCACATTTAAAGAGGACCAGTCCACTAAGTTGAGGTAGAAGTCATCTTGTAGCTCCGGTGCATCTAGCACCTTAAATGGAATCTTAGAAATTTTGCGTGTAGGTTTTCTTGGCGACCTCAGCAGCTTTTGGCTATAAACAAAAACATGCATGAAACATGCAATTAAAACAATGCATTTTACTAATCAATCACAGTTTTCAGGAGAAGACTCAACTTACCTTTTGCTGCTAACAGGGGAGAGGGAGTACGGGGAAACACTGTTATCATCGGGTGTGGATCTTTTGGCACTGAGTGAATACTGTACATACAAACACAAAGTAGGCACTGAAAACACAGATCAAAACACTCATGTGGCATCAAATGAACAGATCAGCATATAAGAGAGACTTACACTAAAGAGGCTCCTCCTCTCGGGTGTGGAGGGCTGTAGTCTTCTATCTTCTGTTTGAGGATCCAGGACCTTCTCAATCCCAGCACCAAGCAACTCATTCTTCAGCAGGGCAGAATACGCCAAGCCGTCCGCTGTCAGACAACACGGTAAACAAGGGAGATTACACAAGTGGTACAACACAAGAGAGCTGAGTTTCATATTTGAGAATGTGATCCATCAAAAAGATTCATTTAAAGCATAGTCTGTCTCTCTCCATAAAAAAAGATACCATAACAGCTTTATTAATGGATGTAAAATCAACACAATCCTCTCACCTTTGCCAGTATCTGATGTTGCATCTTTGGTTTTTTTATTCTGGCTTGGTGACTTTTCATTTTCCTGTAATAAGAGTAAAGAAGAATGAACTTGGCACTTCACGGTCCTTTGATTCAAATCAAATGGAAGCTACGTGGAAGCTCCATTACTAGTATTTTTAAAAAAATACTCCACCCACATTTATTCTGTGGAAGTTGATGCTCCAGTTAGCTCCAGCTCGAGACGGTATGAATCTGTCACCATGCTTGCTTGGTGATGACAGTGGTGACTCAGGAGTGGGGGTCAGGTGACAGATCACATCTCTTACTTTCTGTATACAAAAAAGAAGGAATCAGATCAAATGAATAGTCTGAAGTGGACTGATTTAAAAACATTTAAATTCAAGATGACAGACTTACCATGGGGCTAGTGTTGTCATTCTGGACGTTGATCTGCCGCAGTAACCGGCGCTCATAGTCCTGATCCATGGATGTGATTCAGAAATCTGGGAATGTGGAGATGCACGGTGCCTAAAGAGCATTCATGGAAACAACATAAAATATTTTTTTAGAAACTACACGGGAGAAACATTATTTTATCAGAAGGTTACAATGATGCAACTATTCTTAAAGGTCTACACTTTGAGGTGGTGTTCATTTGTTGTCTGGTTAACGAGGCAGAAGGCTGCAAGACTCATCACAGATGCCATCTGTTCAATACCCTATAAGCAGGTGTTAGAGAACAGCTGCTCAAATCGACAACTTCCAAACAACAGGAACATAGAGACAAGAATATGCTGGACTGCAATTCCCAGTATATGACAATTTAGTGAAGACCCAATTTAAATGCATTCGTTTGGTGGCCTAAGCAAACAATGACAGCAAATCTTACAGTACACATTTTTAGATTAAAGACGTTACGTTAAATGCTTCTTTACTAACAGGTAACGTTAAGACAAAATATCAGTGTAAAGCCAGAAAGCAATAACTAGACAATTACTCAGAGTCCTGAATGAAGAGATACTTTCCTTTGTCAACACAGTTAACTACTAACACCAATGTTCATTTATGGAGAATTATCTCCTCATTATATATCAACTGAACCAAAGCTGACTAAATGTATTCATTAATAAAACAACAGAAGAGGAAGTATTGTCCTGCACTGATTATTAGCCTCTTGGTGTTTCACAATGGATTACTGAGCAGCTAACTTAGTTAACGTTAGGCTAATCTGACCCCGCGAATCATCGGACCTACCTCGATAACGATATTCGGTGAATTTATAATCCGATCAGCAGAACCTTATCCAAAACAATCACGTCGACTGTAAACCTTGAAAAAATGAGAATATATTGGTAATGAATATAAGATCCGCTGCTCCGATGTTGTTAGCAAATCGAGGCTGTTGTTATCGATGGCACCGCAAGGAATCATGGGACTGAGGTAAACGTTGACGTCACAGACATTTGAAACAAAACAAAAACGTTGCTATGTTTTTAAAAGTGTAAAGATCAACTTCAATTTTTTTTGTACGGAAAAAAATGTAATATCAAGTCTTTGGTTAAAAATTGCATACTATATATTATGGAAAGTTTGTGCATTGAATTTTTACATTTAGTTAAAATGGTAATACTATGTCAAAAATGTTAATTAAAAATCTAACAAGTACATAGCCTAAATAAATCAATAAATAAATACTTACGTAATTATACTTGCATTTAATTATACTTAAGTGTTTTAAAGTAAAAAGTAAACACTTTTCTTATTCTTTTCCATTTGTTTAATTAAAAGAAAAGTGAAATTCATGTGAGCATGATTGATTGAAATGTTAGTCACATTAGGATAAAGAAAAACACTATTTTTATTTTTTAAATCATTGACAAAAGTTAAATTCGTGATTATCGTTTATTTTTTTTTTTTTTTTTTATGTCTCAAAAAAAATCTTTTTTTCCCCCTTTACAAATGTAAATGAGAAATAGTACATGTATTCTGTTTTAACAGAACTTAAGTAAAGTACAAATTCCCCAAAATAATATTTAAGTATTGTAGTAGAGTAGCCTACTATTACTTAAATACTTTACACCTCTTGTTTATTTAATGCAACCTTATTTCCAGGTGTAATTGCTTTATACAAAAAAGAGGAAAGAGATAAGAGAAGAGATGCTAAATGGTAAATTCTTAAAATTAGCCATGGAGTCAGTCATAAAATTATATTATATTTCTATTCTCTTCTCCATTGTTCTAAAACAAACTTTTATTTTGACAAGCACACAGGAGACCCTCCTTACTAGCAAAGTCTCTTTAAGGGTTGTTTTTTTGTTGTATTTTTTTTCTTCTTTTTTATCTTTAAGGGTATTCTATAGTTTTTGTTACTAGTGATGCAAAGTCCGATTCATTTCCCCGAACCGATTCTTTTCGGACAGTTCGGCTCATTGAACCGGTTCAAAAAGCCGATTAATCGGTTCCTGACGTCATCCAGCAGTACGTCTCTATGCATTTCTTTTCTAACAACTCAGTGCCATGTTGTATCAATGAAAAATTCAAATAAGTCATTTGTGTCAACACATATTGAAACATTCAAAAATAAAGTTATTTGTGTGAACGCATATTGCTGATTATTGCCATTCTGTATATGTTTACGAAGCATTTCTAAGACAGTAATGAGAAGAGTGTGCATATTAGTCACATATTAGTCAAGTCACTTTTATTTACATAGTGCTTTACACAGTACAGATGCTTTCAAAGCAGCTTCGCAGTAATAAAGAGGAACATGTCAGAATCAACGATGCAGACTAGTGTCAGTGCAGCCAATTCCTCATTGAACTGATGCCAGCCTGACTGGCAAAATAATTGCTCATTCATGCAGTAAGCTTTTTTCTGTCAATGTTTTAGTTACCATCATCAGATGAAGATCTGCAAAACCATGTCCTGATCCCTGCAGACCCAGACTGGTGGGAGAGAGTTGTGATGACAGAGTTTGGACCAGAAGACTGGCTTGACAAATTCCATGCCGTACATCTTCCTCCTTCTGAGCGCTAAACTCAAGCCCCAGCTCGAGCAAGCGTATATAGAACAAAGCGGACAGACCATTACACTGGAGAGATGTATTGCCATGGCCTTAATGCGTTTGTCCACCAGCACAGAATATTGCTTCTTAAGCAAACTCTTCGGTGTGCCCATCCCAGCTGTCTATCAGTGTGTACGAGAGGTGTGTGAAGCCATTATTTTGCTACTAAAACCCCTCAACATGCAGTTACCTGCAGATCATGAACTTGAAGAAGATGCGGAGCAGTTTCATACTCTGTGAGGTTTTCCTCACTGCATTGGTGTCATCAACTCCCTTCACATCCCTGTTAAATCACCCTCCATGGACACCCAGAATTGCTGGAACCCGAGAGGATGGCACTCTGTGGTGCTTCAGGGTGTGGTAAACGCACAAGGTACTTTCTGGGACGTTTGTTCTTTTTTTACAGGCAACACAGATGACATGACCATCTTACAGAGCTCAGAGCTGTGGACTATGGCAGAACAGGGAGGCTTCTGCTCTCAGCCACCCAAAGAACTCATGAGTCAGCCGTTGGGATTTCTGCTGTTGGGGGATGTGGGTTATTCACTTCAGACCTGGCTATTGAACTGCTATCCTCTGTCACCGAATTTAACACCGCAACAGCAAACCTTCAACAACCAGCTGAACCACGGCCTTAAAGTAATTGAGAATGCCTTCCAGCGCCTTAAAGCACGATGGCAGTGTCTGCACAACAGAAATGACAGCAATGTAGACTTGGTATCCAAGATGGCTGTAGCTTGCTTTATCTTGCACAATACAGGTGCATCTCAATAAATTAGAATGTCGTGGAAAAGTTCATTTATTTCAGTAATTGAACTCAAATTGTGAAACTCGTGTATTAAATAAATTCAGTGCACACAGACTGAAGTAGTTTAAGTCTTTGGTTCTTTTAATTGTGATGATTTTGGCTCACATTTAACAAAAACCCACCAATTCACTATCTCAACAAATTAGAATATGGTGACATGCCAATCAGCTAATCAACTCAAAACACCTGCAAAGGTTTCCTGAGACAATCATTGACACCCTTCACAAGGAGGGTAAGCCACAAACATTCATTGCCAAAGAAGCTGGCTGTTCACAGAGTGCTGTATCCAAGCATGTTAACAGAAAGTTGAGTGGAAGGAAAAAGAGTGGAAGGTCACCGTATTCTAATTTGTTGAGATAGTGAATTGGTGGGTTTTTGTTAAATGTGAGCCAAAATCATCACAATTAAAAGAACCAAAGACTTAAACTACTTCAGTCTGTGTGCACTGAATTTATTTAATACACGAGTTTCACAATTTGAGTTGAATTACTGAAATAAATGAACTTTTCCACGACATTCTAATTTATTGAGATGCACCTGTATGTGTAATGTGCATAACAGTCCGTTTAAAGAGGAGTGGGTTGAAGCACTCAGTCAGAATGAATGTCTACAGCCCACAGATGTGCCTACGGTCTATAAAGATGATCCAAACGCAGAGGCAGCTCGTTCTTTGCTCTGTAGCTATTTTGAGCAACAACAGCAGAGCAAAACACTTGATCAGTCTCCAACAAGCAGCCCAGTTCTGGCTGTACCTGAGCCTCCTCAAGTGGACAGTGCTGGAACAGCATAGTTTGTGTATTGATTGATCATTTTATTAGCCTGTTTATAGTCAGTTTATAGCTGCCATTTAAAATAAACATGGCAGAAAGTGTGTAAATTGATTGTATTTAAATCCTAGTCTCATAATTTATGACTTTAAGACTGTTTTATTAACTTTTATAAATGAGTGACTTTTAATATGACTTTTAAATCATTTGATTTGGTAAGTTTTATGTTGTTTCTTAACCCATATGAGCCCTCCACTTAAAAAGGTTTATAACCACAGTTTGTTTACAAATTTTAGAATGGTTTCACTCCGATCCAGTAGGTGGCACTGTACTAATACGAACAATTCGAAATCTAGCTAGTGGATGACACGAGTGAGTGAAACAGTTCCTTCTTGAGTGGACGGCATGGAGAGCTTACATGAGTGAGAAAGCAACATCTTCGCTTGTAGTAAGTTTAATATACAGATAATTCAGCTACTGTAACGAATCAGATTGTGAACTCGGTTAGCGTCATTCTGTCTTAACACTGTAATGTCTTTAAACCCGTTCTTCTGCCGGCTGCATGACAGCTGACCGAGTGACTCGTGTGTAGTGCTGACAAAGAGATGCAGTGTTCAGGCCTTTTTTTCCCCTATAGTGACTCTTTAAAATCATACTGTCCTTCTAGGCGACATATTGTAGTAAGAGCACAAACAGCAGCAATGTGTACAATTTAACACGGCATCCATATCGAATGAGTAATCTTTTCTGACACATGCATCATGTATGTATAATAGATATCCGTTTCTTGTGAAATAGATATGAGCAGAGGCAAAATTCCCGTTTGCACCCTGTCTTATTCATACTGACAGCTACTCTTAGATATTGTAGAGGAAAGTCTCTTGGCGTTGGCCGATTTTGCCAACTATTCATGATTGATTCGCTATTATGAGTCGGATCTTTTCAGAGAATCGGTTGCACCTGTTCTCAAAACCAGTCTGAACGATTCGTTCACGTACTGTCTCTTTTGGGCAAGTTGGTATTGTATTTTAATCTTGTTTATAGTGAATACAAATGGATTGTTCTGTACATTTCAAATGTCATTCTGAAAATAAAAAGTACATAGAACACACAAAGTTCTATCATACATTCCAATTGTCTGTTAATATAAGCTTCTGTTAATATGAGCTTCTAAATTCTTAAAAACATAATCTTGAGTAAATCAGGATTTCATCATAACGTAAAAGAATTGCTTTGAATTGGTTCATTGAAACCGATTCGCAGGAATAAGACTAGTAATATATTGGATATTGATTTCCCTGTTCAAATAGTTGACAAGCAAAATTGTAAGTCCTAAGACTTGTTTGTAGCCTCTGAAGGCCAAAAATGCTGTCCAAGTAGCAGCTCACAAGGTTTTGAATCATCATGTGAGTCATGACATTTCATTACTTTGCTATTACGAAGCATGGGGTCAAACTTTTGTTGTTTTTAAATGTAGGTATTGTATATATGCTGCTCTCTGGAGTACTCAGTTTAACCTGTGCATAAGGACATCATCCTGAGACTGAAAGCTTCCTCATGGCAAATGATGCAGATATAGCGGCGGTGGGGAGGATTCTCGTTAACCCAAAGCAGGACCTGACAACGCGCTTTAGAGCACTTTTTACTCTCCGCAACCTTGGTGGACCAGAGGCCATTACATGGATCAGTGAAGCTTTTGTGGATGAATCTGCACTTCTGAAGCATGAGCTAGCGTACTGCCTCGGCCAAATGCAAGACGAGCGGGCCGTTCCTATCCTAGAGACGGTCCTGAAAGACACTAATCAAGAGCCAATGGTCAGACATGAAGCAGGTAAGACTTACCGAGTCATATTTTTCCTTATTTCTTTACTTTTTTGTTTTTAGATGTGTCATATTCAGTGTTTTTATTATATTTTAAATTCCAGGAGAAGCATTGGGAGCCATTGGAAATCCCAAAGTCTTAGATTTATTGAAGAAATATGCAGAAGATCCGGTTATTGAGGTACGGTCAACCCGTATCACCAATCTATTCACCATTCATTGTTACACTAACACTAGAATCGCATTTTTATTATGCCTCAAGTTTAGATTTTACAGTAATTCTTATTTCATAAAGGTGGCAGAAACATGTCAGCTGGCAGCCCGGAGGCTGGAGTGGCTCATGAATGGTGGAGAAAAAACAGCAGAGGGGACAGATGAGAACCCCTACTGCTCTGTAGACCCCGCACCCCCCGCCCCAAGAAAAAGTGTGCAGGAACTGAGGGCGCAGCTCTTGGACGAAAGCCTATCGCTGTTTGACCGCTATAGAGCTATGTTTGCACTGAGGAATCTTGGGACTGAAGAGGCTGTTCTGGCTCTTGGAGATGGTGAGAAAGATTTGAATTGAGATCTATCCAAACATGATGAAGATGCAATACCATTCACATTAAAAATGTTGAACTTTGTAAATAACAATGCATGTATTTGATCAAAAATACAATAAAAACTGTAATATTTTGAAATATTATTACAATTTAATTGAACTGTTTTCTATTTTAATATATTTTAAAATGTAATTTATTGCTGTGATGGCAAAGCTGAATTCACTCCGGTCTTCAGTGTCACGTGACCATTCAGAAATCATTCTAATATGCTAATTTGGTGCTGAAGAAACATTTTTTATTATTATCAATATTGAAAACAGTTGCATTGCCTAATATTTATGTGGAGACATTTTTTCAGGATTTTTTGAAATAGAAATCTTTTGTGACCTTATAAATTTACTGCCACGCTTCATCATTTTAATGCATCCTTGTTAAATATTTTATTTTCTTTAAACATTTCTTTTAGGTCTTCAATGCAGCAGTGCCTTGTTCCGCCACGAGATCGGCTACGTCTTGGGTCAGATCCAACATGAGGCCAGCATCCCTCAGCTGCAGGCAGCTTTGGAAAAGATAGATGAGAACGCCATGGTCAGACACGAGTGCGCAGAGGCGCTGGGCTCCATCGGGAAGGAGGCATGCTTACAGATCCTAGAGCGCTACAGGAAGGACCAGGAGCGGGTGGTGAAGGAGAGCTGCGAGGTGGCACTGGACATGCTGGAGTATGAGAAAAGCTCACAGTTCCAGTACGCAGACGGACTGCTTAGACTGCAAAGTGCTTAATGAAACATTTCCTAAAACATGTTAATGTTACACAGCTGATCCATATTTCGAACTCAAGTTAAAGCATTTTGAATGCTTGAATATTTAATAAACACTGTTTTTGCAGATAAAGCAAAAATTCCTCCCTTGAAAAAACAGGAAGACATTTAAATAATAAAAGCATTTATTTGACCACATACACTAATGTCTTATTCTTATAACATTTTGCGTCATGAATATTTGTGATGTCGCTAATTAAGTTTCTTATCTTTAGTAAAGTCTGTGACTAATGTTAAATCCTCCACGCATGAGCAGAGGTGATTAATCCACACAGCGGTCTATCTCATTCAATAAGATGCATCTTTAAAGCAGCACACATGGAATTAAAATCCAAATGCTCTAATCCTTAAGTGATCCCTAGCTAGCATATCAAACAAATTGCTATAAACACAGAAATGTGAAGCATTGCACTCATCATCATAATCAGTTTTATATCTGTATAATCAAGTACAATAAATGAGCAATCTTAACAACAAATTTGCCCCCTTATTATGAGTTTATTAGATAAAAGTACACGTGCACTGCTAATTTACTGATGATAGTGTGGATGGAGGGTGACGAACCTGGAATGTTGTGCTCAGCAAAGGCTCTGGGGATTTTTAAGCCTCATTTGAGTTTGGGGGGAGGAGAGAAGACCATGTGCTGAAGAAAAGGCTGGACCAAACCACAGAAAAAGGCTAAAAGTAACACAAAGCAGTGAAACGCTGTAGACGGCAGTCAGGGAGAAACTTGCAAACATGCTACACCCTTTCATGATTGCCATTGTCACAATTAATACCTCCATCACCATTGCATACTGGATCTTCATTCTGACAGAAGCCTTTCACAAGAAGACTGATGATGAAGCCAAAAAAGACAACCCTGCTTAGCCAACACACCCTGAATATAGTTACGTGTAGAGACAGTTAGAGTACAGCTTATTTTGTCTTATATTTTTATTTAATAATTTAATAATATAGAAAACTTGAGGAAAAAAAGATCTCACCATTTGAATAATCTGATCTGAGCAAATATTCCATGACTCCAACTCTCCAGGAACTGGTTTACATTCAGGTAACATCTTAAATTTTAAAATTTTTGTTTTGCAAAAAAGTGTGACACAATATTAATTACAATATGAAAACCGTTTCATGTTTTGTTACCATTTCCATTTTTATTATTTTCTACTTTATTTTTATTTTTATATTTATTTTGTTTTAAATCACCTCAACAGATCAACAGATTTGAAAAACATATGCTATCACTTCATGCTACGCTTCAAAAGTTGAAGTCGGTAAGTCTTATTCTCATCAAGGCTGGATTTATTAATAAAAAATACAGTAAAAACAGTAATATTGTGAAATAATATTAAAATGTAAAATAACTTTCTATGTTAACATATTTTAAACATATTAACAATTTTTTCCTGTGATGACAAAGCTGAAATCTCAGCAGCCATTACTCCAGTCTTTAGTGATCTTTCAGAAATCATTATAATGTGCTGATCTGGTGATTAAGTTACATTTCTTATCGTATTATTTCATTATTTTCAAGATTCTTTGATGAATGGAAAGACATTTGTAATAATTTAAAAATGTTCAATGTCACTTTTGATCAATGCATCCTTGCTGAATAAGTGATTTAAAAACAAACCAAAAACAATAGTGAATAGTGGTAAATTCTATGGATTTTTTTTATTTATTTTTTTTTAGATTAGATCCTTTTAACTTTAGATTAAGTATTCCATTAAGAAAAAATAAATAGTTCTCAAAATCATTGTAAATACACAACAGGTTCCATTCAGTGGAGTAAAGTCTTGATAACTAGCCCTTTATACCTTTCATAATCTATGTAACAGGCATGGAGAAAGGAGCATTAGCGATGGGCAGGGAGATGAATAATATACATCAGATATGACTCATAGAGGATCAGATCTGTCTGAATCACTGACTCAAAAGCTCTTCCTCTGTCAGTCATTCAGTCAGTCAGAGACTCTGAGAGAGTTTGTGCAACATCAGCCTCTGGAAGAACAACACCACAGCTGAAATTAGATATGCATCCCATACTGATTGGCATAGTGACAGCCAACACAAGTTTAACTGTTGTCTACTGGAACTTTCTTGTGTCTCAGGTTTTCTGCAAGAAGATCAAAGATGCACCACCAGCTGAGGAAATTCCAGTCTGAGTGAGTATTAATGTTATGAGTCGTTGGACTCAGAACGATTAGATATTTTCTTACAAGATAATTTGCTGAATCCTGCACTGTAAAACAACAGTTTCAGCACCAAGTCTCATTACTGTACTGTTTATGTATTTGATTTGATTTTATTAGTTACTCTGACAGTAACAAATTTCATGACTTCAATAATTGAAGGTTGTAAGAACCTACCATTCATTGTCAGTAAGATTTTTTTCTTAAGAAATTAATACTTTTAACAAGGACACATAAAATCGAAAATGACAGTAAAGACATTTATAATGTACAAAAGATTTCTATTTCATATAATTGTTCTTTTAAACCTATTCATCAAAGAATCCTGTTTTTTTTTTTTTTTAAATCAGCACAACCATTTTCAACACTGATAATATGAAATGTTTCTTGAGTACCAAATCAGCATTTTTGAATACTTTCTAATGGATCATGTATCATGTGACACTGAAGTCTGGATTAATGGCTACATTTAAAACTACATTTTAAAATATATTAATGGTAAATAAATTGTAATAACATTTCACAATATTACTGTTTTTACTGTATTCCTGATCAAATAAATGCAGCCTTGGTAAGCATAAGAGACATTAAAATCTACTAAAGCTAAAACCTTTACTGACAGAAAGGTGATTATACTGTCTTACATGTCTGTAAAAATTCTTTTTCTGATCTCTCCGAGAGTGGTTTTAGCTCAGATTTTGTTTTATCAGTCCATTCTCATACACTGGAAATAAAACCAATTGGAATAATTATGGTGCAGTAAACATTTTCTGTTTTAGTAAAACCTATACTTGGTGTCTAATGTAATTTAAAAACCTTTAAAAACACACCCACTCCCTCTTGAGAATGAACAGGAGCATCTCAGACGGGATTAGGTGGATTAAGGTATAGCTAACCCTTGATTAAAAGCTTTCTCCTTCATGAAAGACAGCTGCCATTACCAGCAATGGAATATCAGAGTCAGTGAGATGTCAGCCAAAGGATTAAACCTGGGATTAAGAGAATCATATCAGGCTACTTCAGAGCACATTCACTGGCCTTTACCACAGAATAATGCACTCTGGTCATATTAACTCATGTATCTACATTTGAAAACATTACATTACATTTCCTTTTACACACAGGTTGAGGCCTTGGTTGTGACCCTGATGATGAAGAGGAAGAAGAAGAACCACCAAAACTGATCTTTGGGAAGGAAGCAGGGATGAGGGAGAGAAAATAAGAACAAAGGAGAAACAGACTGACCCAAGAAGTGGATGGATAGACATTGTGCCAGGATTTAAATCATCTGTATTTGACAAATCATGAGGTGTCACTGAATAGGTTTATGAACAGCCTTCTTTCTCTCTCTTTCATCCATTAGTCCATCACCACAAGCCCCAAATTCTTTCTTTGTTAGTGCCACTCATTTCCACTTGTTGTAAGTTACCAAATACAAAGCTTATTTGTTTGAAGTCTGTAGGGACATGTTTTTTTTTTATTTTGTATTTTCATGTTTTTTTCACTATATTTAGCTAAATAGCTGCACACGTTTTGTGAATATCTGTCTGTCTTAGTCTTCTACATGTGTCTCATTCCCTCAGTAATAAATGAATACAACACAGAGTACCGTGTTGCTTACATGGCAATTGTTATCTTGTACTTTCTGATCCGGATTAGCATGAGCTGGCTCCTGCAGGATGTTCAGCACAGATAGAGGGTGCTGTGTGCTCAACAAAGAGGACATACTTCTGTTCTCCAAAGTCAATGAAAGCACAAACCTTTTTTTAAGTTGCATGCAGTTTGTACATCTTGTGCTGTCATCCACATTACCACGTGTTTGGGCTTGCGGATATGTCTAGTTGTTACATTAAGAAGTTGTTGCTACATGATCTAACCATTACAAATACTTTGGTTGGTGTAATGTAATGAGGACAGGACATTCAGATCAGGACATTTAAGGATTCAGGACATTCAGACTAGGACACTGAGGGATTTCAGACCACAGTCTGTTTGATTTCACAGAACACTGTACAGTATGTTTAAGAAATTTAGGCTGATTTCTTTAGCAAGACTGAACTTCCTGAACTGAATACCATAACAAAGTTACAACTGTTTTCACTGACGTCATTGGTTACGTTGCACTTTAAAATACACCAACAGGTGTCGAGACGCAGACACCTAATAGAGAAAAGGCTAAATCCAGGCTCAAGGCTTCTCCTTACGCCACTAAGCTCATTAGCTTGATTGTCTTCTGCTGTCAGGTATCAGGTCTGAGGGAAGCCCTGTCACAGCAACTAATGAAGAAACAGTCATTCAAGGATTATCATTTTGTGACATACTTTCTTGTGATTCTGTGAATATGCAACAAAAAGGAAGGTGGCTGATGAACATTCAGCATCAGAAAGAGAGAGAGGAGGAAGGAGATGACGAGTGTCTGTCAATGAGGAATAATGCTTTGTGGGGTATGTACACAACATATCTTATTATCTGACCATAAACATAGCTAAATTATACTGACTTTCAGATATATTTTATCTAACCCTACCTCTAATCACTAGTTCAACCTTAATCCTAACCAACCTAAAGTAAGTTTACTATAAAGACAATATAAACTGTTACATTTCTAACATTTTATATAGTTCAACAAAGTAATTTGAATGCATCAAGCCGATCAAAACGGACATTTATAAACTTACAGAAGACATTTATAATTTTTGAACTTTCTATTCAACAGACAAAACAATTTTGATAATATTAAGAAGGGTTTTTGAGGAGCAAATCAGCATATTAGAATGATTTCTGAAGGATCATGTGACACTGAAGACTGGAGTAATGATGCTGAAAATTCAGCGTTGCCATCAGAGGAATAAATTACATTTTAAAATGTCTTTAAAACAGTTATTTTAAATTGTAATAATATTTCACATTACTCTTTTACTGTATTTTTGATTAAATAAAGGCAGCCCTGGTGAACATGGTGACTTCTTTCAAAAACATTAAAATAAAACATTAAATAGGCCTAAATATACTGTAATTTTACATAAATGTTTATTTTTGTTTTTACCTAGATCAACCAAAAATGAACGAAAACTGAAGCTGATGTTAAACTGAAACACAGTGAAGCAAACAACAATACTTATGGATTTAGACAAAAACGATGAAAGTCTTAATGAGGACTTTTTCAAGGACTACAAACCCAAAGAAAATGATCTGTTCACTCTACCCAAGCATGTGATTTATCTGCTGCTGGCTGTGAGCGTGACGGGAGTCACCCTTTTCGCCATCATAAGACACCTCATTCAAGATCTCCTCCATGATCTGGCAGGTATGTAACAAGAAACCTTACAAATGTCCACGATATCTTTCACCTTAAGCAATTACAAATCCTCTGTGCACATTATCTGGCTAGTTGTCTACGAGCTACATGATGCTGTGTTCAAAAACTGGAAACTGGAAAACATTTGACTTCTTTGCCAAATACATAAACCTGCCAAAAATGGTTTGCTGTTCTCCAAGCTTTTGGCTAGTCTTAGAGGGTTGTTTTGGCCGGTAAGCTTTAGAGACCAGCTAAGCCAGTTGAATACAAGCTTGCCTAGACTCTATGATTTTGATTGCTGTCAGCATCTAAAAAATGTAGAAACCTTTGAAGAAATCTATCAGCAAAACTTTAATCATTATTACGTTCATTTAAAAAGACACTATACTCTGTTGTACTGTAAGAACATCAGCTGAGCGCTCTTACCTGTATTGTGTCTGTAGATTTCCTGTTTGGAGAGCAGCCTGTGGAAGAGCCAGAGAGTCTCTGGGAAAGGCGGGATAAGTTCAGGGCAGACTGGATTCCAGAGGCAATGCCTGAGTTGGAGGCCATGATGAAAGATGAGGATATACAAGAACTCATGGAGGGCACTGAAGACTTGCCAGCCATCTGGGTTATATCGGACAGGTTTCAGCCACGTGCTCCATCCTCCGTTCAAATAGATGTTAGCGGCAGCTAGCATGAAGACTTTTCTCCTCTGAATGTTAACACTAATATACTTAAATCTTTTTAAAACTAACACACAAGAATCCATTGTGTAAACTATGTGCATACAGCTTGCTCTTCCTTTTCTTCTAAAAGACCGCATGAAATGGTTTGCTACTTTTCTGTCTTGTATTGACATATTTCCTTTTGAAACAAGAAGTTGGGATGTATCAAATGGAAGATGAATTGAAGACAATTTGCTAGTCAGCAGCATGTGGTCTTAGGTGACAGGAAATGATCATTCCAGAGAGAACTTGATTGGACAAAAGTTTTCATCAATCTAGTGCAAGATGAGTCTTCGTTATAGTTTTCCCCAGAAGAGAAAGACTGTCATTTTTGCACATGTATATCTGTCAACATTTATGTGAGCAGTAGCATATAGATGACCTCAAAACAAACACACATGGTATAAATGTTACAACAAAATTCTAAATTTGAATAAATAAAGTGTTTTATATATTTTTGCACTATATCTAGTTCTTTTGTGAAATATCAGTACTACTCAATAGACATTTTTTGTGTATGAGCCCTTACAGCAGTTTAGACTGGCATGACCTTCTGTTCTGTGCCAGCATGGAAAGTAAATCTTTTGTCTTTACAACATAACAGCACGTAAAATCTTCAGTGGGAGATTATCTAACAATCATGCACACTTATTCTCTGAGTGACATGCTGTGTGATCTGTGACCTCTTTAATGGATTTTGTACTTTGGACACCAAGAATCCTTCACATATTTACAGACGACTAAGAGGAACGGAGCAGTGTGTGCAGACTGTAAATTCATCATGTTTCATCTACAGAATATTGTTGCCTTCTTAATAGTCTCTGCCTTCATTTGTCAGGTTCAAGCTGGTGAGTGAAATTTGACACATTTCTCAGTGATTTGCCATTTTTGCTGTCCTTTCTCCCCCAGCAGCCCCATTATTGTACATTTCAGTATTGTAATAGTACAATGTACTAGTTTTACTTGCATTTTTGTATACTAAATTTGACCTCCTTGAATTAATATATGAAACTTCATTGACCTAATTTATTTAATATATAAAAGTTTTATACAGACAAAAACCTTTATGTGATACATTTTTACTCAGGTGGTCAACGGGCATCATCAGATACAGCTAAAGTCACATTACAGCCGTGGCTGGTGGGACTGACAGCCGTTGTTGTTTTTCTCTTTATTGTCTTTGTCCTCCTCATCGTGAAAAGACTCTTTTTCAAGAAAGAAAAGTGAGTACTGAACCTGAAATGTTTTGGGACAATATATACTGTACATTAAGTAATGATTAAAAAATCTATATAGATTATAAAATACCCGATTCTTCTTTTTTACATAACTTTTGACAGCACAATCAATTTGTTTTTGAGCTTTGTTTTTCAAGCTGGAAATGCTTGATACACATTTTAGAGGTTCTAAATTGCAGCAATAATTCTAGTTAAAAATAATTTGATTAGTCATTTAATAACATGATGGCAATGATGAGTTTATGGTTCTTAAATCAATTACTGCCATTTTATGACTGTACACTTCAAGATACTGTCAAGGCCATGTTCAGACACCTGACATACAAGATCAGCCAAGACACACCTAAAGTCATTATGAACAAATACATATCACATGTTTAAACATTAATGGAACACTTTGACAATATATTTTTATTGTATACAATAAATACACTACTGTTCAAACATTTGGGTCAGTAAGATTTCTAAGAATATAATAGTAATGATTCTAATAATGTATAATGTTACAAAAGATTTCTATTTCAAATAAATGCTTTCTATTCAAATAACACCAAAGAATATCAAAGATTCTTGAAAATATGTATCAAGTTTCTACAAACATTGATAGTAGTAAAACATTGATAATAATAAAAATATCACAATATTTGAATGATTTCTGAAGGATCATGTGACACTGAAGACTGGAGTAATGCCTGCTGAAAATTCAGCTTTGTCAACAAAGGAATAAATGACATTTTAACATATATTAAAATAGAAAACAGTTGTTTTAAATTACAATAATATTTTACAATATTACTGTTTTTAACAAATTTCTGATTAAATAAATGCAGCCTTGGTGAGAATAAGAGTTCTTTCAAAAAAATATAATAATATACATACATTTACGTATATATATATATATATATATATATATATATATATATATATATATATATATATATATACATATATATATATATATATATATATACATATATATAGTCAACCCCAAACTTTTGAACATTAGTGTGTGTACAAGATACTTTTGCCAATTTTAAACTGCTTTCTACTTTGATCAATTAATAAATTATTAAACTTATCAATTTACCATCCCATCCCATTTCTGAGTTAGTATGAATTTTATTAATTATTGAATGGTCTAGTCCCAGTGCAATGTGACTTTCTAAACATAAAGCATTTCATCGGTGTCTATCTCCTTTTGCAGAGATGAGCTAGAAGAAAAGAATTCATTTTATGAAAACAAAGCGGCTGATCTGGAGGCAAATGAGGAGACCAAGCAGACCACTTTCTAATGAGAAGAACAGATGATCACAGTCCTGCAGCACACAAATCTTTCTCTCTCTGGAAATTATGCCACAAATTTGTGCAGAGTAATTCTTATATAATTATATATTATCTTATGTAATATATCTTTTTAACTTATTCATTTTGGTCTAAATTTTGTTTTTGTCTTCATAAGTGTTGTTCCTCACATCATCCACTAGATAGAGCAACCTTCACCTAGTCAAAGCTTTAACCTAAAGTTCAAATAAAGCAGTGCTCTTTTTTTTTAATTGATTGATTTTTTGGCACATTCTCAATACACGTTTTACTACTTTGCTGTAACTGTAACTTAGCTAACGTTTAAACATTCATTAGGGTAGTGACAACATTGGAATACAGTGAGTCACATCATACACATAATGCTCTGATTAACTGGCTTTTGACTCGTATGACATGTCTGGGTTCTGCATGCATATATGCTAAATGGACATGGGTATGAGATCCATTACTCATTTTGATTGGCGGTTTAGACATGTTAAATGCTTCCAGTCAAATGATGTAACACAGTTTTGCTTTTGAAACCATTTGCTTGTCTCAGGGGATTATATGATGAAAATATCATTTGGAGAATAAACGGCCAGGTGTTCAATTATGTTAATGATGGAGGCCATTATACTTGTGTAGTTTAAAGTATACAGCGTTTAAAGTTAAAGTAGACTTTGGTCTGGTGTTGCCTAAATGAACAATCAGTGATTAGACTTTCATGTCTGTGATTACATAATAGCTAATCTTTGGGTTAAAGGGGAACACTTCCAGTTTTACACTCTTAATGTGAACTTAAGAACTGCTGGTATTTCATAACATTTTAATTAACATTTTGCTGTGAGTAGACAGCTGATACTGTTGTCCTGGCTGTGCTTCTCAAGGTTTCCCATACATGGGAAACAGTTTAGCTGAAACAGTGCTGATGAGTGACAGTAACTAAGCCTACAGTCAGCAGCAATAAGTGAAGCATGAAACCAGAGAGAGAGAGACTTCACTTTAGTCTCCTCTTTCTCATTCACCACTGCTGCCTTGAAATTTTTATTTCGTTGTTTTTATTCTGGTTCCTGAACGACGTCATCTTTGCTCCATGCATCACTTGGGAGCTGGTGACAGATGAATTATTCGTTCTCTTCTAACGTTCATTACTGTGAAGTTAAACGACAAAACCTCAGATAAAAACATTCTGAAGCCAAAGGGTAAGAGATACTGATGAAACAACCATTAGTGAATCAGTTGTAAGGATGCACCCGCCAGCCCAAAAAGCAGAATCCAGCGGCCTGGTCGAAGGTTTAATGCGTATTCAGTCTTTTACTTGCGCCTCTGAATTTATCAGGATTTGGTTAAAATTTTAGTCTAGCTCCGTGTTCAATCTGACTCCAATTTCACGTGATCATTAAATTTAGGCAATGTTTCTAATTAAAAACTGATCACAAATATCGATTATTAATTTAGATATTTGATTATTCTGGAAATCCCATACTTTCAATTATTCGTTCATTAGCGACCTAGTGTCGCTTAGCAATTCACTCGGCCAACTGTGAACACACGGCACAAACTCGCCAGTTGATCTTACTCAGAGGGTACAGGGTGATTATAATACTTTTAAATAGCCTGCACCCTGCTAGCACGTAATAAAAAGTGTATTTTTTCTATAATCACGAAAACTGTAACTTGTTAAGTCAAGTGACAGACAGAAATCAGAAGATCCCTAATGACAAGCCCCCATTCATTGGTACTTCAGTATGATCTGTCCTGGACGCAGATTTGTGGAAACACTAGACTACAACTCTAATCTACTAGAAAAAAATGATTTCAGAAGAGATCAGAATAAATCAAATATAACAATTTATTATTAGTCAGGTAAAATTATATCATGCCAATTACGTAATGAAAATAATTAGAAGCCAATTTAGAAAGGATAATGCAATTGAATCACATTGTAACTGCGTGGCAACCCCGCTCCTGTACATAGATACTGTAGCTATATGGGAAATAGCCAAGTGATCTACTCACAGTACGCAGGAGACAAACAAATTTAACAGTCACACATGTAACAGTTATCCTAATTTAACACAAGACACACGGTCTAAAATGCATAGCATCAACAACATTTTACCTAAATATTTCAAAGAACACTTACAGCAAAGTAATCATGTGTTTTAAAGAATAAACTCAACTAGTCTATTTGTACATATAGTTATGCAAACAACTATACTGTGCTCTATGGGCACAATGTGTTTAACACAATTACATTTTTGAATAAAAACAAAATGCATACCTGACTTTTAAAAATACATAGTATGGAGTGTAAGAGCACACACCACACTACGGGCTTATTCTGGCTACAGAATCGCAATGACTGATTTGCAACTTTATAAATTAATAAATTTAAAATAATTTTTTTCTATTTTATTATGTTTTAATGTAATTTATTCCTGTGATGGCAAAGATGAATTTTCAGCAGCCATTACTCCAGTCTTCAGTGTCTCATGATCCTTCAGAAGTTATACGCTGATTTGGTGCTTAAGAAACATTTGTTATTATGATCAATTAATATTTTTGTGCAAACTGTGATCATTTTTCAGGATTCTTTGATGAATAGAGAACAGAAAGAATGGCATTTAGTATAATTATTCTGCAACATGTAAAAGTCTTTGCTGACATTTTTGATCACTGCATACTTTAATAGTAGTGAACCTGAAATACCATTAAAAAATGTAAAATATTAAAATATGCATAAAAATACTTGCATCAACTTGCATTAACCCAGAAGCAAAGGTTCAGCTAAATGTTTAAATGAGCATGGTGCAAGCAACACCAAGGTCATGGGTTCGATTCCCAGAGAAGGCTAGAACTGATAAAATTTACTGTATAATGTGAATGCAATATAGGTTTCATTGAATAAAGGCATTTGCCAAATGCATAAATGTAAAATGTAATAAAAAATGTAAAAAACTCACAAAATACACTTGTGCCTGTGAGAAGCGCAGGTCACGTTCATACTGCATAGGGACACCGCTCTCACTCCCAGAAATTTCTGTATAGCAGAGTGACCTGATTGTGATCGTATTGCAGAGAGGGGAGTCCTCGGGGAGATGCAGTCCTTTGTTAAGACATCTGGAGCCCATTACTGCCGCATGCTTTTACAAGGCCTTCACATCACATACTGTAAATCGAGATATTAAATTCATAAGCACAGCTACAGAAAAACAGAGGAAAGAGAAATCACTTTGAACCTGCAAGTCTAAATAGATATAATCAAAACAACCACAAATCAAACTTCTGCAGCTCTCAATGTGCAGAACAAAGAATAGACCACCCTCAGCCTGTATATGTATTATTAAGTCTTCAAAGAAGGAATCGTACACAGGCAAAATTTACTATAATATAAAAAATGACCATAATAATAATTCCACAGACTATTTTAACCCACTTTATTTGTTTATTTAGAAATAAATAAGACAATATTAGAGGTAGTATGAGAGTAGTATGAGGTAGTATAAAATGGTTTGTTTTACAGCAAGCAGATGTTTGTTACTGTTATTTTACTTTTTATTTGGAGCCGACTGAATATTTAGTTTTTGAGTTATTTGAAATCATGCAAACTTTGCTGTTTGAGCCCTACAAAGACTTTTTTTCCCCATAAACATTGGTGATAAAACTGGCTTAGTATTGATAAGAATTTTAAAATGAAGAGATTAACAAATCAAATGTTACCTAACATGATTTATTTTAATAGAATTTAAAAGAAATATGCTATAATTGAACAGGACTTAATGAGTATGTGGAGCAATCCTGGAGTGATGCTCACCAAGATAGATGCCGTAGAACAACAAAAACGGATAAAGACAGTTGATAACCATATTAAAAGAAAACATTTTAGAAAATCATTTAGCCAAAAAAAGACCTAATGTTTTGTCTGTTATTAACCCATATACATATAACCTTCTTTTCAAGTGGACTTATAAAGAATGGCGGCAATAACCCATTCTTTTTCCTAATAAGCCCACCTAGCTAAAAACCCACTCATTCATAGTGCTCAAAAGACATCCTTTCATGAACTTCACCCACTTGCGTCATTTTCATTGTAGGGACAAATCTGGTAAAAGTAATTAAATGAATGAATGAATAAATTAAATAAATACAGGGACTATAAGGGACTAGACTGTGCCTAAAAAGTCTCACAAGCTTGTTACATTGACAAAAAATATTAAGCAGAAAGAATCTGAGACAGATTGAAAGATAAAGTCCAGGCAGATGCTCAGAGAGGTTTAGACTTCCTTAAAGGAATAGTTCACCCAAAAATGAAAATTCTGTCATCATTTATTCACCCTCAAGTAGTTCCAAACCTGTATGAATTTCTTTGTTCTGCCAAACACAAAGGAAGATATTTTGAAGAAAGTTTGTTTTGGGGCACCATTGACTTCCGTAGTAGGGAAAAAAATACTATGGAAGTCAATGGTGCCCCAGAACTGCTCTGTTTCCCACATTCTTCAGAATATCTTCCTTTGTGTTCAGCAGAACAAAGACATTCATACAGGTTTGGAACTACTTGAGGGTGAGTAAATGATGACAGAATTTTCATTTTTGGGTGAACTATCCCTTTAAGGTAAGATATACGCACAGTTAGAGTGGCTATGGTAAGATTAAACATCCAGATAAATCGATTTACATTGACCGGTTATGTTTGGTTTGTGTTGTTAAATGTTGAAAAATGTCAAAACATAAAAACTGTACTCCATCTTTGTACAATAAATAAATAAATTGAAGCATATATAAGTCCACTCTGGACTTTCTATGTTTACAATTAAAAAAGGTACTTAATTTACCCCATTCATGAGCGAATTTACAATTAAAACAGGTACTTAACTTATCCCGTTTATGACCAAATAAGCCTTGACCCACTGGGTGCAAATCAAATAAAATAACATTTAAAAATCTTTTGTGCACCTTTAAGATTCACTTTTCTCCTAACTTCAAATGATCTTCTTTTCTAATGACATATGATTATGGGCAAAACTGAATTGCTCTGTGGTACCTATTAACATGTTTACAATACTAGCTTGTTTACAGAACAGGACAATTGTTTACCCCTATTACACTATAATGTTTACATCCGTGACCTCGACTTACAATGTTTAGAGGCTCTGTGTTGGTGCGTTTGGCAGTGCTGGTGTCCTCATCATTCAGCCAACATCAGCTCAGCCTGTAATTAAAATGTTCCTTTAGAGACTCGTGAATCGAGCTGGGTTTCCTCTTGCCTGCGAGCTGCAGTTCAGGCAGATCCTGAGGCGAAGCTGTTTTCTTTGGAGTGGAGAACTGTAGTTTCAGACCGAGCTGGGGAAGTCTGATCCAGGCTTTGGGGAGCTGGGCTGTTAGCGGCTCACTCTGTGACTAAAGGTCATAAAAAATAGTCACACCGGGCACCACATCAAGGCTCTTTTGCTCTCTGCCTTGTTGAATCCCTTTAAATAACTGGAAACCTTTCCATAAGATTGAAATTACATGTGTGTTTACATCTGTATTGGAATACATGTTGAATCATAACTAAGGCCGGTTAATTTCTATGATCCCTTTTGAAGCTTAATGTCTGTTACATCATTACATCAGTAAGCGATTTATGAGTGAATCGCAGAGTCATTTCCTCAACCGACTCACTGATTCATTCAGGAACTGATTCAAACAAGTGATCGGCTCCATCTAAAAGCGAATGCTTTCCTTTAATATAGCAGGTGAAAAACAGTCTGTAAAAAGAGTAGTATCTTATGGACACAGATGATTTGTGAATGACAATTGCAGCATTACAGATATAATACGGATATATACGTCTGGTTTATCTTCATACTACACACATTCATACTATATTCATACTTTCCAGAACGCATTTTTTAACGGTCATTAAGTAAAGTTCAAAAGAAGTACCTACTCGGAAAATATGCGATAACGGATGCATTCACATTAGTGAGTCATCGATTCATTCACTCAGTTGAATCGTTTAAAAAAGCTGACTCATTAAGAAAACTTGCTCTGCTTTGTTTTTAAATATTTTCGTTGGCGAGCAAAAATAGACAAGGTAACCTTCTAAAATGTAAGTAGGCTAACTCAGTATTGAGCTCTTGTTTATTCAACTGTAATGTAAAAGCCCATACTGTAGATATCATTTTATACAGCTGTCTCTCTGTATTTACACATATAAGGTGCATATAGCCTACTACAGCAATATAAGGTGTTTTTCGTAATTAAAACTAGGATGTAATTTGGGCTAATGACATATTTTCATCCCTTGAAATCATACAGGTTTGTCATTACTTTGTTGTCCAAAAGCTAACGTTTCATGGAAATAGTGAAACTGAACAGGTTCCTCTGGTTAGTGTCTGTTATGGAATTTGACTCCCATTCTGCAGTGAGCTCACGAGGGGCTCCTGGCGAGGTTCACGCGAAGCTTTCAACAAGTGCTATTGCACTCGTTCACCCCCTTCATATGTTTAAAGAAAAAGGACCTTGTGCTGGCTTGTGCTATTTTGAACCATTAAAATGAAATAAAACTTGACTTCCTTTCCAGAGCTGAAATGATACTTTTCCAAAAGCGGCTCCAGCAATCTTATATCTGGGGTAATGGATTGAGGGATGATTAGAGTCAGGTGTGTTACGCTCCTCAGCCAAATTGAACCGAAAACAAACCTCTAACCACAAGTGTTCTTTTCGCTCTTTCATTCTCATTCTTCCATTTCTCCTGTTCTATGCAGCCCGTGCTCACAGAATTAAAACTGTCATTTAAAATGTTTGGTGATCCAGTTTGTAATGCATAGAAACGAGTCATTCTCTTCCTGCATAACTGATATCGAGTGCCAATTACAATGACAAAATCTATTATCCAAGATTTAGCATGAAAAATACAGCTAATGTAAGTAGAGTACACTGATGTGTGTTCACTAAGTTTGTTTCTTCAGTAATGTTTGACTCTAGGTCAACCTCACATTTAGTTAAACTCTTCTTAAACACTTCCGGCTATTTGAAATGGGGTGCATGTGCTAATTAACTAATCAGCAAAAAAGTCTTTCACCAAAATATCAATACCCAAAATGTTTTTTTTTGCCACAAAACCCATTTAATATAATAAGTAATACTGCATCATGACATGTCCAGCAACAGCTTTCCTTTTTCTGGCTCTGTAATAGATATGGTGAAAGAGCTTGGGCTGAGCTAAAATTAGCTCGTCCTCAGGCAGGAGGCCTGTCTTCGTCTGTATGTGAACAGTGAATATACATCCAACACACACAAAGCAATAATATTACACCTCCAAAAGACACACATGACTGATAATCAAGATCATTCTACAGAAACATTCAAGACTGCCAAGTAACTTTAGCAGGCTGTACGTCTAATTGTTTGAAATAGAAAAACACAGTCACTTCATTTCTGAGTTGTAGCATAGCTTTATTTTTTTATTTAATTTTCATTTTATTAATTTTTTTTGCATAGGGAAACATACTTCCAGTACTGTATTCATGAGCGATTTTTTTTTTGCGAACAGCGATGGCTGAATACAATGTTATAATGAAATATTGTTAAAGCTGTAATTTCCCCCTCACACCAGTTCAAAAACACATGGCAAATTTAGTTTGTTGTGCATGAGAATAACACATTTTCCCCATCTGTTTCAAAACCGACATACCGACTTTTGCTGATAGATTACAATTTAGCGAGGTTCTTAGAGAAACAGAGACAAATAACGAAAATCCGATGCTTTCCAGAAGAACATGGATGCATGTCATCATGCCAGTTGTGTATGTGTCTGAACTAAATGTCCACATGCCCCTTCCTGGTGTGAAGTGTGTTTATCTGTGCAGCAAGCAAGCGTTTAATGAGTAACTACTATGGTAATATTTGTAAAGAATAATGTGATTAAAAAAAGAGGAAGGAAAAACCAACAAAAAACCTTGAAATTTAACACTGCATTAGAATGCTCTCTGAAAAACATTTCAACCTTCGTCCTTTCAACTCAAAGCGTCCAAACATAGAGAAAACAGCATGCTTAAAAACAAACGAAACAACAACGATAGAAATATTCATAGAAATGAAACCTTAATTCAGAATAAAAACAAACAGAATAAAACGAAACAATTGTTCTAATGGGAGAGAGGGCACCCTGAAACATTGATGCGTGACTGTTTTGGGGGTCTCAAACATTCGGGAGCAGGCGGTATGTCAGGGTGTTTTTGGCAATTCATTTGTGTGAAAGACTTATCAAAATATTGCATAAATTGCAAAGCCCACGAATGGCTTTTCTCCCCTTTGAACAGAGATGTTTTCTTCACCCCGTTTGAGCCATTTTAACCTTAGGGCCAGATTTAGAAAAGCCCTTAGCGCATGCTAGCATTCTAAGCATCGTCAGACTGTACTAACCTCAATGTCAATATGTTGCAGCACTCAGAGGTTGTGTTATTGAGAGGCTTTGGCAAATCTGGCCCCTTGGTCAGATAATAACATACAAAAAACGTTTGATAAACAAAAGCTGTCTCCAAACCAGACCAACACTGCAGATGATGTCAGCGGGACGGTGAAAATCCAGCTCACGGTTTACAGAGAACACATGGGTGAGGAAAAGAAACCAAAGCAAAGAGGTAAAATGACAGGCACTGCATGTTAAAATGGTGTTTTAACCCAGTTTGGTACATCCAAGTATATATCTTCGATTTGAATTGCTGGTTTGCTAAAAGTGAAAAAGGGAGTGTAAAAATAATGAGCCGTTCTATAAAAATTATGGATGGTTGTTCATTCATATTAATCTGCTATAGAACTGTATCCCAGAAACAGTGTGCCACCATCAACTCTACAGTAAAATGTCATCAAAGTTCAGATTAAAACCATCCATCACCCGCACAGCTCAATCAGTAACATGAGTATCTGAAACAATGTTTGAGAAGTTTGAATTATGTACTTTAAATGGGATAATGTCAGTATAACCAATGACCTCACCTGTGCACAAATGCACTCTGAGGAGCATATTGTTTCAGACCTGGGCAAAGACCAGATGCAAAGAAATTTATTATAATGCTGCATTCACGTCATGTCAGAATTACTGTTCAAAACTTTGGGCTTGGTAAAAATTTTTAAAGAAGTCTCTTATGCTCACCAAATTGCATTTAGCTTATCAAAAACACAGTAAAAACTGTAATATTGTGAAATAAAATTACAATTTAAAATTGCTTTTCTATTTTCTTACATTTATTTTTGTAATGGGAAAGCTGAATTTTCAGAATTTTCAATCAACTACTTTGTTATACATTTTTTAGGATTCTTTGATGATTATAAAGTTCAAAATAAACAGTATTTATTTGAAAGAAATCTTTTGTTACATTATAAATGTCTTTACTGTCACTTTTGATCAATTTAATGCATCCTTATGGAATAAAATGATTTCAAAAAATCTTACTGACCCCAAACTTTTGAGTGAGTATATATATATATTTTTATTACAGGTTTATTTTCTTTATATATTTTGCAAGAGCATGAAGATGTGATTTGATGTAGTGATTAGGTATTTCGTGAACATCTACATGTTAATTCTGACCAGAAGTAAACGCAGTATTAAACTAACAGTCTTTTTTCACTATATTTGAGTACTATAATGGTAGGTTTAGCCCAACTTAGACGGCTTTACACACATCGAAACAGTTCTTAATATTAGAAAGAACTTTCTGCACAAAGATTTCAGTGAAGCCTAGATTAGTTGCATAGATGCTGTTCAGATTTTTACACAAGTACAATTTCCAGATCTTTAGTGTATTACTACTAGTTTTATTTCAAACCGAGCAGCTAGATTGAGCTGTAATTATGGGTTTCAGACCATCATCTATTTCAGATTCACCAGTTGCTGCCAGTACGTCGATTCATCAGCTGACGAAAACTATGACATACATCCTGCCAAGTGTCACAACACTGAAAATGGAAGGAAGGAAAGAGTAGAAACTGCATTCCAGTGCCTCAGCCCTGAAGAGGTTGTCCAGCCCTTACTGAGAGGAGACAAAACAAAGATCTGACCACATTTCTATCTCCCTCGCAAAGTTCATGGTATTGCAAGGTTTACATTACACAAACCGCAAAAGGAAACGGTACAAGTGAAACACTCATGCATGTCTAATTCTCTCACGTATGCCTGAGTAGGGTCTCCTCACATCCTGTTTATGTCAGTGGGTGAACAGGGAAATTGGACTCGGGAAATTTACATTCTATTCAGCATAATTACATGTGTCGATGACTAATTAAAGTGCCTGGACCTCAGAATTAAACAATCTTTTCAGTGATGCACATTCCGCCAATTCTGGTAAATACAGGCATGAGTAGGCTGATCTTTCAAAACCAGGGGAAGATCACACACCGTAAACCCACATCCAACAGGCTGAATCCAGGAAGGCACTCAGAAGAGTGAGGTCTAAAGTCCTAGTTATGTTAATCTGTACACACATGCTCCATAAAACTATCAACGGACTGAGGTAAGCCATGCCACTGATTGTCCAGAGATGGTTTAAGAAACTGCACTGCAAAAAAATCATTCTTTAATCTGTACTTTTATATTTTTCTCAAGTAAAAAGACCTAAACATCCCTAATTTATTTGAAATTTCAATGTTTGTGGAAACCGTGATACTTTCTCATTCTTTCTTACAGAAAGCTCAAAGGAAAAGCAAAAAATTTATTATAAGATTATAAATGTCTTTACTGACACTTTTGATCGATGTAATGTGCTCTTGCTGAATAAAAGTATTATTAAAAAAAAAAAAAAAACTCTTACAGACCCCAAACTTTTGAACGGTAATATACACACACACATACACACGCACACATATATATATATATATATATATATATATACACACACACACACACACACACATTTTTACAAAAAAAACACTTTGCCAATGGGATGAGACAAATAAACTTCATATTTCTCTTATTCTAACTAAATGTATTTTGTTTCAAGGATGTTTATATTTTTTACTGGAAAAAGACAAAGTACTGATTTAGAAAATGATGGTTGCAGTGTGACTGTACGTGTTTCTGTTCTGTGGTTTGCAGTGTACAGGAACCTGGCATGATTTCAACATCTTAAAAGGGTAAATTTATCACATAAATGACAACAGGAAAATAAAAGGGTGCCATTCAAGCAGCTTCGTCTCTCTATCTTTCTTTCATTCTCATCATTAGTCTCTATTCATCATGATCATCAAGGCTGAGAAATATCTACAGAGAAGCAAACCTTAAAAAGAAGTATTATAATTATTAGACAAAGTTTCAATACCAGATTATCTAGTGCAATCTTCCAAGTAGAAGTACAGGATAAATGTGTTTAAAGAACTTGAAGCTAGCATGACAAAAGAGAAAAAATTAAGTGCAGGTTTCAAATAAGTCTTGGAGATAACAAAAAAAAATGGCAATGGAATCTGCATAAATCTCTAAAGCTCATGAAGCTGTTGGCTCTGTTTAAAATGACAACAAGTGATGCTGAATTTACTGGAGTCCATATTTTGTGATCAAAATAACACGTGATAACTGTGTGAAAGGTATGTGCTAATGGTGCTGACATTTTCTTCTCACCAGCAGATCCTTTAGAAGGAGCTTTCAAAATTTTTTGTGGCTTGACCACAAGCTTATGACTACTAAATCCAAAAAAACATTTTATCATACAAAAAGACATTTTATATACATTTGTCTTTTTCCTCATTCTACTGGATATACGTAAGCATTTATACACAAGATAACTGTGTTCAAAATGTAACATTTCAACAACACGCATAAAAATGATAATAATCACTGCTCTATAAAAAGATATTAGTCAAGGGTTTTGAAATCAAACAGTAAGTTAATGTTTCTGTTTACATGCATCAGCTTAAATGCATTATTCATGTCATAGCAAGTTCAATCATCACCTGTGGCCACTTTAAAAAGCACACATCGGGGCAACAACCCGCTCTTGAAGTGTTTCGTTTTCACAGCCGTGTGTAGCTAATTTTATAATATACAAAAAGCAAACAAAGAAGACGACAGCATGCTCACAGAGCTCACCACGGAGCTGCCGCGCTGGCAAAAACTACAATCAGACCCCTGTTCTACTGAGCCCACCGTCACACCCTGGCCAGAGGGTTGACAGCTTTAGAAAGATGAAAATGGAGCAGTGCAAATTTTCACAGGACAAGCGGTGGGTCATGCAAGTCTGTATCGGGGAGGTTCGTCAGAGCTTCAGGTCATGTGAACTTTGCCATTCCTGCTTCAAAATAATCCAGCTGGGCCCCGCACTCCGAGACAAACCCCAGTCCCGTCGCCTGTCCTGTTAAACACAGGGAAAATTGCTTGCTGAATGATGCTAGCACTTCTGCAAAGAGTTTGGATCGTGGTACAGATGGAATGCCGTTCTGCTACAGCACTCCGATTCGGCCAGGGTGGACAACGATGGGCTCACAAATCCTCCACAACCAAGATCTTACCACGGGCATCATGTAAACAAAATCTCTTGTTCTTTCTCATTCAACTTAAACTTTTAAATAGCTACCAGCAAATCATCTTAGCTACCA
This sequence comes from Spinibarbus caldwelli, assembly GCA_039654775.1. Classification (NCBI taxonomy): domain Eukaryota; kingdom Metazoa; phylum Chordata; class Actinopteri; order Cypriniformes; family Cyprinidae; genus Spinibarbus; species Spinibarbus caldwelli. The sequence continues at coordinate 20,757,735 of CM077249.1, forward strand.
GCATTGCAATATCCATTGCAGAAACAATACTGTACAATGCATCACAAACTACAACATGGCCTCTCCTGACCCAGCTCCAGAAATACACAAAATCTTCTCCTCTGCAGTATACTCCCCTGACACTACACGCTACGAATTATTATCTTCTACCATCTAATTTTATAAAAAGAAGAAGAAGAAGAAGCATCCTGGTGTATTAATTCATTTTCTAAGAAGACACAAAGTCAGCAGTTCAATGGTTTCTTGCTGTTCTGTGTCTGTACATTGAGTTGGACAAATACATTTCAGCTACTCTCTATGAACGCATTCTACAGTTAATATACGGACATATACAAGGGACTCGATTAGTAAAACAACTTATTAAAGTAATTAACTAATTAAAGTAATCATTTATGGTCACACATCACTACATATTCTATTGCAGCCAGTGTTATGAGCCCTCACAAAGGGGTTAAAGGGACAGTTCACATTTTGTTAGTATTTATTCATCCTCATGTTGTTCCAAACTTGTATGACTTCCTTTCTTTTTTTTTTTCTGTGGAAATGATATTTTTGAAAAAGATTCAACTGTTTTTAATCGATCAGTGGACTTTCATTGTAGGGAAAACAAAATGTAGACATTTTCAAAATATCTACTTTTGTGTTCCACAGAAAAAGAACGTCATACAAGTTTGGAAAAACATAAGGGAGAATAAATAAAAATGGTGTGGAAACAATTTTCCCTCAGAAATTACTAGTAAATTCCACAGTTAATTACAAAGAAACAGCAAACAACACATTGAATTAAATGTGTAATTTAATTCAGTAGAAAGACTGAAATAGTATTTTCTTTTAAAACATACTCCAATAATCTTTGCTTTATTTACAACTGAAAATATTTTTTTTTTACAGTAAGTGTCCGTTTAATTTTTTTTGGGTGAACCATCCCTTTAACAAATGCCTAGGTTTTCTAATATAATAAAATGTAAATTTGACCCTTTGATAAAAAGCAAAAATCACTCTGTGGGACGATGTAAAGTCTTGCTGATTGCAAAATAATTCGATAAGTGCTCAGTTGTTGAATTTAAACATGACCAAAACTAGCTCATGGGTTTATAGGGGACGGCCATCTAATTTTCATTCATTATGTCCATCTCTGGCCGCTCCTCTTCACATTTAAATACATGATAACATACAATTTAAGAGAAGCCTAACATGACAACGGGATTAAAACGTCAGCTCAGAGCTGATATGAAGAGAGCTGGTACTGCATCTTTCACAGATTGTTACCTTCTCATTACATGAACGGAGGAGGGAAATAAAACGGTAAGAAAATAATGCAGGGAAGATTTCATGCCAACTACAGTGCTTTTAAAAGAGGAAGAGGGTCAAAAAAAAGCCTCTCTCACCCATCCAAAACTACAGCTATCAGGTAACCTGTTAGTCTTATTCTGATAATGACAGGCAATCAAACATGCAGCATTATTTTCCTTTGTGACACTGGTTACATCAAAAAAAGAAAAAAAAAATTAATCGACTCCTTTAAAATTACGCATTATCGTTCTTAACTGAAGGCAAGGCACATAATATGCTTTATAAAATATCGTGCAAAGTAGAACAGGGATTGTTGGATAAAAGTCAAACCAATGTAGTACAAAGGTAAAATCCATCTGTGTCATTGGCTCTTTGCTCAAAGGGGGTTGTTAAGGAGAAGTCGGGAGCATTTTGCTTCAGAGCTAATACTAAGATTATCTGCCATGCACCCATGTCAGCGATACGGTGGTCGTTTGAGCTTAATTCTCATGATTTTTCTTTTGAAAGCACCATGCACAGTTATATATAATTCATATATAGAGGTTTCCATATAATTTTCATATCAGCACCATTAAAAGAAGTCATGTCGTATGTATTCTGGGCCTTACTATGGTCAACTCAATAGAATGTGTATGCAAAGCCATTATAAAAGGTTAGCGAAAGCAACCAGAGAGTGTGGATATTATATCATATCGGTGTGTGTGTGTTTTTGTGAGGGTACCTAGTAAATCTCTGATGTGTGTTGATTTTGTCATGTTCTGATTATAAGGGTGTGTATGCGTTTGTTTTTGATCAGCTGTCTGCGTTTCCTTTGGCTAAGCGTTAGCCCAAGCAGCTGATGAGGGGCTTGCGAGGCTATTTAAAATCTCTCTCTCGGCATAGAAACAACCCCTCGAACTCCTACAACAACAACAACAACCCACAGTAGATGAAACAAAACTTCCAAGTCTTAAAAAAAAAAAGAAGAAAAGAAGAATTCAAATGAAAATCTCGCAATGTCTCAGGCACTTTTCATGGCTTTGCGATTTGGGTTCGGTAGCATTGTAGATTAAGCCCTGATGTTTTTTCATTAGTACAAATCAACACATCTCAGAGTGCAGAATAACCCATTTCTGAGGCACCCAAGCAGAGACATGCTGGTCGTAGGTGTCCACCTCCCAATGAACTCTGGGATTGGCAGCATAGCCATTGACTTCCTTTTTTGTATCGGGCATTACAGCCCGTCTGACGTCAAACATCCAAATCTTTGACATTCCTACGGATTAAAGTGTATAATCTGCTTCAAAATAAAAACAGTCATAGTTTCTTGGAGTAGAAATGTGGGGAAAAAAGAAAGCCTATTTTTGTTTTCTTCTTAAACTATGGGAATTGTATAAAAGTAATCACATAAACATGGACACATTTACATACAAAATGTTGGATTGTTCTGATCAGCTTCTTAGCTACTAGGAAACCAACCCTCATCTACTGTCAGACCAGAACATGACAAAAATAATCGACTCGCAGCATTACATATGATTAGGCCGAACAGGAATTTGAAAAAGAGGAAAAATAAAAATTTAAAGTAGTGCAATGCCTGTAATTTCCAATGAATTATTACACAGAGAGAAAAAAAAAATTCTATCCTCTACACCCAATACTGTCTAAGTAATGACAGAACTATATTTCAACTCCCTTTGTTGCTATGTGGAAAAATCCACGAATCTACATGAATCAAAAAACCCCTAATCTGTGAACTCACAGAGATGAATAAGGGACTACCGATGTTTATGACACGCACAAACACATGGATGCACACGCGCACACACTTACAAGCGGGGTCCAGGGAACAAGGGGCTTTCATATTGCGAAGAGAGGAAGGTGCTAATTCACCCCTGCTATTCCCTGGCTCATCCTATGAAGGCTGTATCACAGCTCACACACACCTCGTGTAGCCTTTAACAGTACATGCCATTGCCTCAAGACAGGTGTGTTTACATGTAAGTGTGTGTGCATGTGTGTATAGACGCTGACTGTGATTTATAATGTCACTGAGGTACCACTAATATTCCTCCGATGTACAAAAAACATGACGGGCTTCCACCAAAAAGTGGACTCCGTTACAAACCGTGGAGAATGCAATTTAGAAAATGTCACCCTCTGAACGAAACCAAGGACGCAGATACATGATTGTCAATAAAACTGGATGAAAAGTAGCCTTTGCGTTTCTTTTCTGTCGTGTGAACGGAAGCATCAACATTTTTGTTTCCTTTTCCACGTCGTGTTGCCTTTGCGCACTTAAAAAAAGAATAAAAACAGACCGTGCTCACCTCCGAACCTGTGGCGAAATGCTAGCGGAAAAACCCTTTTGTCTGGGTTTCTCTTCCCTGTTCGTTAAGAAAATAAAGGATACTTATTTTGCATATAGGAGGAAGCAGCACCTGTAGCAGAAGGAGGGGGTTGAGGAGAGGCATTCCAGGAGGCAGGGAGTCAAGGTGGGCCTTTTTCGACACGTCCGTCAATGTACACCATAGTTCGGGCTGCCCTCCCAGAAAAAAACATCCTCCTCTTTTGTCTCCTTTTCTTCCATTCCACCTATGGCCGTTCTCTCGCGCTCGTCTCCGTTTCCATTGTCTTTTCAGAAAAAAAGTGTATTGAAGCATCTTATACTGTACGTCATTATGCATATATAAATATGTGTGCACATATATCTATACACACATATTGTGTATATATATATATGTGTGTGTATATATACAAATACTGCATATATATCTGATTTTCCCTCTTGCATCTCGTTCACAACTTTTTTCTTGTAAATTCCACAAAAAAAATGATTTTTCGAATCCATGTCTGTGCCTCCTCGGGTTCGTCTGCGTGTGTGTGATGATCAGTTCCCCAGATACCAGGACTGCAAGATAGAGAAAGAGAGAGAATCAAAATCACTAAGACATCTGTACAAACACAAGTAACACAATAGGAGGAGTGCTATGGGATATCCAGCTAAATCAGATAAAAACTCATCTGAACCCAACCGCAGTCTAGTCGAGATGGATCCGTTTCATCTAAAGTGAATGCACAGGGCGATTTATATGGGTTTTCTTAAACTATGGGCACTTTTGGCTTTGTAGAGTTTTAGAAAAATCAACTTTCTCAAAACACTTTTCACACTGGTTTTATTTGTCTACTAACAATGTCCAACCCAGGACAAACATTCATCACAAACATCCATTCATCATTCTGTCATTTTTCTGAAACCACATAAACATTTCCACCACAATATCATTTCCATCACATCTCAAATTGTGTACTGTTGAACAGCATTTTGTGGTTGAAATTGCATTTCTGAAATAAAAAGGCCAACTACTTTGACTTGCTACGACTTGTTTCATAGCCAACAGTCATTTCATTTTTCTTGTATCCTAATGCATATTTTGACAACTTTATAATTTGAAATTATTAATTTTATAATTAATTAAAAGATACACAATATTTAGTTTTTAAAGCAAATTAATTCCTTTTTTCATCAAGGATGCATTGCATTGATCAAAAGCGACAATAAAGAATTTTACATTGTTAAAAAATGCATTTCAAATAAATGCAGTTCCTTTGAACTTTATTACAGTTTTGCACAAAAATGTAGAGAAGCACAACTATTTTCAACACTGATAATAAGAAATGTTTCCATCAACATATTAAAATGATTTCTGAAGGATTATGTGACCCTGTAGACTGGAGAAATGGCTGCTGAAATTTCAGCTTTGCCATTAAAGAAACAAATTAATATAAATACATTAAAAAGGAAAACTGTTAATTCAAATTATAACATGTCACTATATTACTGTTTTTACTGTATTTTTGATTAAATAAATGCATCTTTGGTGGACATAAGGTGATGTTCAACAACATCAAAAAAATCTTTCATCAAAATTTTGAACGGTAGTGTGTCTATTTTTTTGTGTCTCACAATTCATCTTAGGCATTGCACTTTTCATTAAACTTTATTAGTGGGAAAACTTTCAGTGAAGTAAATTGTTAGAAACGACACCTGTGGGATAACTGTAATTTCACACAATAAATATTGATAAATTAATATTGTAAAACAAAACTACATAAGAGCCATTTGAAAAATAAACAATAAAGGATGGATACAACTATAAAAGATCTAAAATTTGTTCTAGTTTTGATAAAAATCATGTGTCCTGTCCATGAGAATCTAAACAATGCATATGCACCCCACTCTACTATTCAAAACAGAATCTAATGAGTTGGACATTCTACGCTCACTACAATCAGTCTTTCTGATAATGGGAGGCAAACACTTAGTCAGGGGCCAGAATTGAGGAATCTATTAAAACTAATACTGAGTAAAAAGCTAAGAGTGCCAGACAGAGAGAGAGAGAGCTCAGCAGGATCCCACCCAAAACCTTTTAAAAGAATAACAGGATTTTGGCTTTCATTCACAGACCACTGAAGTCTTTTTAAAATTTGACAAGGTTTAAAAACAGAAAAAAGGAGTTCATGCCATTAGCCCCTGGCTCAATATTTTCCACTAAGGTTTAAGTAATTTCACAGCAGTCCAACAGACGTCTTTAACTACCCCCAAATGTATTGATTTAATAATGCTAAAAAAGGAAAATTTGTTCCCATTCCCTGCTGAAGAGTTTGTGTACATCAGACTGATGGCTTGATTCTTGAACAACACCAAACCACAGACTAATGACTCCCCAAATCCACAATGCAGTGCCCAGATATTAGCACACAGCCTTGACAATCTACATTAAAATCGTTTGACACATTTAGGTATAAAAACAGTGCACACGGCAGCTGTGGCGCCAAAGAGTTTTGGCAGCTCTTGCTCACTGATCAACGGAAAGGGCAGTTTCGCAATCTATGGACCACATGCAAGACCAAGTATCTAAAATGACATGCCAAAAGTTATTAAAATAATCATACATTACTTTCAAATTTTTACTTAATGAAATCAGTCCATTTTGACTTCTGTCTGCTAGCTCGCTGTGAATGGTGTGATACTGATATTGAAACTGGAGCTAAGGTTAACCTTACACAACCCATGACACTTCAGCATTCTTTAGAAATAATGACAGCAGACTGCTGGGAAATGCAAAGATGCTGCTTTCTGAGTGATTACTACAGTGTATTGGGATGCAATTTTCCCAAATCATATTTGGTGTTGATTACTGGATCAAATCCGAGCCCATGAGAGTGGGCAGTGGGCAGAATTTGACAGCACAATTACAGCCACTCCTTTATCAAAATGCATTTCACCCGAAACCGAAAGGCTAAATGTTATCCTTGAATACTCGAGAGGAATAACTGAATTTATAAATATATTCTGGAGAAACACACACAGACATATATATACTCCAGAGCTCTGGATATCATCTTGGCTTTGCGTTCAAGTGACAACATGCCATTTTACTATACTGAAAATGTCTCTTGATGAGATAAATCCACAATCCTCTTCCTCTAGAGAGTCAAGTTGAGATTTAATATATTTCCAGTGTATGTTTGTTATGGAAACTCAATACTTTCTTTGGTAGGAAAAAGTGCCGCAACATATGCCTCTCTTCTTGGTTGTAATATTTTCATAGACATAATCTCCCGTCTCATCTCAAACTGATGGCTTGCTTAGAACTTACACTCAAATATGATCAAAACAGCTCAAGAAAATGTCACGTGTAGCGTTGTCTCCTGTTTTTTCTTTGATTAATGTGGTGAAGGCCAACAGAACAGAGCCAGAAAGTGGAGAGTCATTATCAAATTCATCTATACAAATGTTGATACAAGCAAACCAATGCAAAACCACTAGAGAAAATGAATAAAGACGTTAAATTAAGCAGATATTCGACATTACCCCACTGTGCCATGAAATGACACACTATTTGTTTTCTTCATGGAAGTTTTTAGTGGTTGGTCTTGGTGAGCTGAATCAGATCAAACTAATTAAGGCTGATTGGTGGAACAATAAACAAATAGGTTAAAGGAAGGGTGGCATGAATGAAAATTCACAAACTAAAATGTAAAAGCTTGACTTGCTATATTATGAGCTTACAATATTACCACAACTTATATAAAAACAACAACAACAACAACAACAACAAATGTTCTGTTTTACAGTTTATAAAAGATATATAAATATTTAGACACTCTAAAATCTTAATATTGCCAATCTCAGATATGAAATTTATACAATGTAAACATATGTGAAAATTCTAATATTTAATGAACCCATTTATTTGATATCCATAATGGCACACAAACGTCATTTTGAATCATCTAAATTGTAGCAAGTTCAGCAAGTTCAAGGCCAGGTGTTAAAATGATATTCCAAGGTTAAAATCTGGAGAGTAACTATTCTGTCACACGGGCTTCAGACCACCATTCCAGACTGCTCTCTTTTTACCAGCTGCCTGATATTTTCATTTTTCTTTGCACTAAGGCACATCCAAAGCTCAAACTTTCTCACTCACTCATTCTATCCTGAGGACATAGCGACCAGTAGAGCACAGGCTAACAGTGGTTAGGCATTCACTCCAAACAAAATATTTAGTTCCCTATAAAAGCTCCAGGCTTTGTCTTGGTGACAGGTGGTTTAGGTTATGAAAATATAAAGCTGAGACGAGGGCGGGTTCACAGTCCAAGAAGGGGGACATATTAGACCACAAGGGCCTAACAAATGACAGTCTCTCCCTTTAATTACAATGCTTCGGGAGAGCTTGGAGGTGAGGCTGAAATACAAGCTCCTCTAAAAACAAAGATTGTTAGTAACGTACCCTTTTCATCAGGGAAAAGAAAACAACCGAAGTCCATTAAACTCTGAGTTTAACACAAAGCCATAGAATGAGAGAGTAAAGGCAAGATGAAAGAAAGAAAGAAAGAAAGAAAGAAAGAAAGAAAGAAAGAAAGAAAAGGTATATTAAAAATGTGTTTTATGTGATAAAAAAATGTAGTTAACTGGTTGTTGTATATAAACAATATTGTTTAATAATAATTCTAAGAATTATTACATTTATTTTAAAGGGTCAAAACAGGTATGACAGGAACTTCACATTTTTTACTTTTCACCACTGTTATTTTAGTATTATTTACATACTATATTTTTTATTAATATTTTCAATTACTTTGGTTTAATTATATTTAATTTATTTTTAAAACTTTAAAAAGTTTAGTTTTAGTGTTTATTCGTTTCGTTAGCAATTTTAGTGCTTCAAGGCAACATTTAAAATTTTTGATTAGTTTAAGTTTTTCATCTATTATTTATATTTTATTTTAGATTGAAATTATTTCAATGAACAAAATTATCTTTAGTTTTAGTTGATGATAATAGCCCTGCTTTTCACAGCGCAAACAAAAGAAATAAAAAAGAAAGGAAAAAACTAATTAAAGTTTTGTTTATTGTATAATAATAATAATGTCTTTTTTTATAGTAAGGTAAAAATAGCTAAGTAAAAATGTGTAAGAACTGTACACTTTCACTTTTTACAGTGAAAGAAAGAAAAAGACAACTGTGTTTTGTCAAACTAGGCCTCGACAGTCAATGATTCCAGTGTTAGTCTCGGTCGTACAAGACAGATTGCTCAATTTGATTGGTCACAGTGGTCTCTTCCTTTTCCACTCCCTCAAGCACAGGTTCATCCGACAATTACATCATGTCTGGTTTCCTTAGCAACCAGACAGCCCTGGACGTGACCATCATGGAGCAAATGAACAGGACCCCCTCCCCCCCCACCTCCCACCTTAATTCATTTGACTACTTCTCTCCCCCTCCCTCTCAGCTCATGATACTCTCAAAGGGACACAGACACATCTAGATGAGAGCCAGTAAAGGTTTGACTTTCTCTAGTGCATAACTCACATGCAAAACAACAGTAAGAGAAGAACCTTAACTGCTGTGTACCTGCTCTGTCTGTTTGTTGGACTGAAGATTTTTTAAAAATGAAGAGTTTATTTGCAAAAACAGATAACTCCGTTTTTAAAAATTTTCAAAAATCATATATTTTATTATGTTATCATGTTTTTATTGCGTTTTATTGTGTTAGTTAGCTGTATTTTTTAACCTAACCAAAATAACCCAACTGCAGTTTGATTGAGATTAATTGGAATGCACAATGAAAAAAACATGATTTTTAAAAATTGTTAAAAACATGCAGTTTTTGCAAATGAACTCTTCAAATTATCTCTAACACACACTAGTCCTCCAGTACTCATTGATCACTCTTCTGTCTCTCTCTCATCACACAGCTCAGTCAAGTGCATTTACACTTTTTTTTATGGAGCTGAAAGCACTGCAATGCAGCAGCGCACTCGGACTCCTGAGCCATGCAGTTCAATCACCTCCACAGTTCAGATTTTACCTGAGCACTGCCGCATTCCCCAGCCAAATCTCAGCTATTACTTATGGAAGACCTTTCAAGTGTTTATTTATGGGCTAATGTCCTATAGGATTCATGAAGCATCAAAATGTCAGATGCTATTTCGTGTCTTTTAATCAGGTCAGGATTTTGCTGAGAATGCAAACGTTTCTCATGTGATTAATAAATATGAAGCCTGAAGTCATAGAATTATATGGTGGACTGCAAAAAAAAAAAACCTTTTGTCTTGTTTCCTAATAAATCATTGATATATCATATAATAATGAATAATAATAATAATAATAATAATGAAGTAAATAATCATTTACTTAAGAATTACAGTTGTGTAAAATGTTTTCAGAGAATATATTTTGTTTTAAGCACAAACTGCAGAATTTCTTTTTAAAGCAAGAAATAAACATCAGAATTTCTTTTTAAAACATGAAATAAAACTAAATATTTTATATTATTCTTTGAAAATAACATTATTTTATTTTAATTTATCTTAAAAAAGAAAAAGAAAAAATGTTAAATAATTCCTCAGACATTCTATGAATTACCCATATATTGGTTAAGGTGTTGTATCTACACTGACTGTATATTTAATGTGAAAGACTATATTTCATTTGGCAGCTGAGGGTCCAGCGTTAGATACTGTATCTGCTCATTTCTGATCTATAATTGAACACAGAAGGCTTGGGTCTCTCAGAGGGTCCAGACTAGTGCTGCTGTAGCGTTTCCTCAGGGCACTGGGGTTCAAGGGAAATTTTCAAGTACTGCTTGAAATCAAGATTGAATTTTTAACATTTTCATGGTGGTTAGGTTTCTGAAAGTTATCAAGAAAAAGAAAGTTTTCAGTAGTTAAAATGCAGTTATTCAGTTTAGTCTATAATAAGCATTACAATTTCATTTGAGATGTGTGTTTGAGGGTGGATGATATGTGAGTTTGTGTGTGAATAAAATGTATATGGAGGTTTGTGTTGTGATACCTGTGCCTGATACAGACCGCCAGTGTCTCGAGTACCAATTCCTACGAAGGAGCGGTTGGCAGGTGGCGTCCCGGGAGCAGAGTATGCTGAAAGAAAGATATAAAGACCATAAGTTGTTCTCAAATTCTCAACATCGTGCAAATCTCTGTACAGTATAAGCAGTGATATCAGTTTCAAAATATGGTTCCTGATGGATTTAGTGTTTAAAACACATTTTAATATTACTATATTAAGTAGAGATCTAAAATGCAGTTTGAGCGCGTATGGCTTGCATCTGTTTCACACAGACATTGAATTGATGCTGAAACTGGGTCACAGTTTATGTTTGCTACCATCAGACTGTGTAAATAAATATTCTAAATTGGCAAAGGCTCATTCTGTTGTCTGCTTATGTAAATCCAGTCTGTTGTTAGCGAATGCGCACCTTAAAGACTGTATTATCAGCAATTACAGAAGCTGATGTGGTTTCTTATGTTTCTTTGAAAATTCTCCTTGTCTTGTTGGTAAATAAGGAACACACAACATAATCTACACATCCATCTTTATCAAACGGGCCTTTGGATAAGCTGACGTGATTACGGGACGTGATTTTAGCTGAATAATCATGCTGAGCATTGAGTCTGACTGTGTGAGATGGCGTATCGAGGAGACTGATCATCGGGGATTCTGTAGCACAGCGGATAGTGAACATATTGAGCTGTTCTCTGCATTAATAATTAAATTAGCATGATTAATGGACAGGGCCGCAAGCACTGGCCCATTAAAGCTGATCGACTTGTCATCCAAATGTATCTGTGTTTATACGGTTTACTGATGGAAAGATACTTGCTTTGTTTCTCTACCACTGAAATTTAGCGTTTTTTTTAACAGACGGTTCACTTTGAAGCCGTTTTAAAATATATATGAATGCGCAGAGTTGCAATGTTGCTTGGCAACTGTAAAAAGCCAATAGTTATGCTAATTAACTACAAAAAACATGAAACATTTATTCTGATTATTAATAGAAATAAATAATTAAAATAATTAATTTAAAATAAATAAGTAAAAACGTAAATAAATGCACTACCATTTTTGAAGCTGCATTTAATTAAAAAAAATTTAATATACTTTAAAATGTAATTTATTCTTGTGATGGCAAAGCTAAATTTTCATTTGAAAGTGAAAGAAAATGCTCAAGAACAAAGTCTTAGTTAGTTCATACATTATATATATATATGTGTGTGTGTGTGTGTGTGTGTGTGTGTATATATATATATATATATATATATAAAATGTATAATATAAAATGTGTCATCTCATTGACATGAGCCAGACCACTAACTCTGAGCCAGCCATCCTCATTTGTCGATTAGTTTATTAGGTTTCTTGCTAATTGAATCACTCTAAAAATTTATACTTCACTAAATGACTAACTCTATTTTTTTTTTATGTGTGTGTGTGCTGCTGTTTGGTTTTTTGGCTAAAGGTATGGTGCCCTGTCAGAGAGGTGGGACAGAGAGGGCCAACGAAAAGGACGGCTTGCAAATGTCCCACTTACTGGGGGAGGTGGGTGAGCTGGCAGCTGCGTCTGCAGAGGTGGTGCTGGATTTGGACTCTGGGGGCAGCGTCAGACGGGGCAGGCCGGGGGGTGGCGGGGGGGCCAGCATCTGAGAGGAGATGTAGTGACTGGATACCTTCACCTGACCACTGCCATTCAGCTGCAGAGGAAGAGAGGGCAATAGTCAGCCACTGTGGGGAGGGACGCCTCACTGCCTCTACACAGCTAACATCACAAAACATGCATCTACTGTCTCTGAGTTTGTCTTACTCTCTCTTTAGCTCTGTTTTTTTCCTTCGGTGATGAAATTCTTTAAGATCTCTGCATATTTAGGACTACTATAGTTTACATCATGGAAGATTTTAACAGTTCTTTACGATGTTAATAATTTTTGGTGAACTAATGCAGTGTTCCATTCAGTTTAAAAATTGGAATTTCCAAATTCTTACTTGCAAAAGTGATAAAAGAACGCCACATAATGATTTCAAATTTTTCAAAACTGACACTGATAAAGATGCATAGTTAATTGCAAAGTTAATTGTAAACATTCATTTATATTACATTTATGTTATAAATGGCAGATGCTTATATCCTAAGCGCCATTGCATTCAAGGTACACAAGGTATTCAACAGTTCAGTTCAACATGCATTTGCTGGGAATCGAACCTATGACCCTGGCGTTGCCAGCGCCATAATCTATTGTTTGAAGAAATGATTTCAAAATTAGACAGTTGGGTTAAAAATAGTACAAAACTATCTCTGTTGATATTTGCATACCTGCAAAACAAATGCTACTGCAGCACTGTCATTTTGTGCCATTTTCCATGCATAAGACAAAATCTAATAGAACAACCTGTACAAAATATATTGGGAATATCTTGCATCTGACAATGAATGGAACACAGTATTAGGAAATACATTTTATATGCTATATTAAAAAACCACTACACCGCATTAGCCTCTCTGCTGCCCTCACCTGATCTGGATACATTAAAATTTCCTGTAAATTGTCTGAGTTAAATTTCAAGACATGCCTGGTTATGTGATCTCAACACATAAGATTGTTTTACATAATCATATAACACTTACTTAAAGCTCAATTAAAGGGTGATTCACTGCTGACAAGATGGGCTTTTAATAAAACTTGGGTGTCTATGCAGTAGAAAGGTGAAGTTTTAAAAAAAAAATGTTGCTAAATGACTAGGAAAAAACAGATAAAAGGGCTGTGGCATTCCCTTTGGCCAAAAAGGTAGGGAAACTTCAACACACATAATGCACTAGGCTCAATCCAACTGTCCATGAGCAGAGATGGGTGCAGGTAACACGGAAAAAGAATTCACACTGTTCATTTACACTACTGACATTGTAACAACTGAAATTTGGCTAACTTATACTTTAATAACACTGTTAAATGTAGTCTTCAGCAAATCTCAAAATGAACATTCGTTTTCATTGTAAACATTGTGATGCTGTGATGCCTAAATTCACTTGTAGCATTTAAGAGCTGCTGTAGATTGTCAAAGAAGCAGATTTTTTCAATCAAGCTGTTTTTGTCTAATGTACTTAATTTGGAAAAGTGGGAAAAATGACTTGGTATCTGATGAAACTTTAAAGTCCAGTCACATATCTCCACCTCTTCCTGCCATTAGCAGTTATGTGGGAGAAACAGAGTAACGTTGTGCACACTGTTCTAGCGAACGGCCCATTATGCATCGTTCTATCGTTCTACCCTGGCCACAAATCCATAAAACCCTCCATCATGCTCTCTTTCTCTCTCAGAGGGTTTGGCTCTCGTTTGCATTCTCGCGGGGTAAAACTGCACACTCACTGCCCTGCACAACAATAGCTGGTGAGTGAGTCAGCGGCATTGTGGGTCGGTGTGGCTGTTCTTTGTGACTGCTTGGCTACGGTCAGACTGCAGTAGGGGGAATTTCAATGAGTCTGCAGAATCGGCGGGGCATGGCTGCCACAGGGCAAGATTCATAAATGTGTGTCTCTCTCTCGCTTCCCCCATTTTTGTGCCAACATCAGCAACACCCCTAGACACAGATCTCCTCCTTCTTGGCTGTATTTCCTGTTCTCTCACTCTCTCTGCCTGACGTGGAAATGGCACACGACTCTCCTACAGGCACCCCTGAGGAAAAGTCATTCACACTTTGTGTTTGTACTTTATGTCACTGTCAGAATGAAGCCATCCAGCCAGTGCTAATTCTTGGTCCACGGTCAGAACAAGCAGAATGATCCCAGAGCTGCTCACCCCGTTTAGTCAGTAATGTTACTCGGATGACATCCTGGGTCATTATGGATCATTAAGTCATTATGAGACGAAATAACACCCAATAAGCTATTTTAAGTTATGACACTGCCACTGTACTGCAAAATACACTGTAAAAAATCCCACCTACTTCAACTTAAAAACTTAGTTTCATTCAAGTTCATTTGCTGCCCTAATTTTTTAAAAGTGTAATCAAATTTGCTATACAAGTTATTTCAACTTAAATTATTTTAAATTGACTGTTGAAGTTGAATCTTGTATAAAAATTGAGCTGAAATTGTTCAAATTAATCTGAGAGAAATTAGAATTTACAAGAGAATTTAGGTATATTTATATTTTTGCATTTGGCAAGGTATACATTTTATCAGTTAATTTTATGTAAAGTGACTCTGCGTTAAAGATGAACATTTTATCAGTTCATTAGTTTTTTTAAGATTAACTTTAAGAAACAAGCATGCTCAATTAAAAATTCAAATATGTTAAACTGTGATTTTGAATGGGCGCTTCCTAAACTCCGCCCACATGGTCACCATGCCCCTGATAAGTTATATACTCAGTCAAATAGGTTTTCATCTGCTCAGGGCAACACAGGCACTGAGGAACTATTGTCTGTGAGTATTTGTGAAGGAAACAGAGCTGATGGATGCTTGTGTTTAGACTGCAGGTCGCTTTAACGGAAAGGGTGAAATCTGACCTTGTCAAGGCTGAGTTCTTCTTCAAGACAGTGGTCAGCTCTTTTTGGCTAAGATTACATGGGCTGCGATCCATATAGGGCACATGATGGCATGTTTATCTGTCTCTTTTTCACTCTGTCTGTCTCTCTCTCAATTGCACACACACAAATACATACTGCAGATGCAGGAAGCATGCAGTCGATTTCCTAATTCATCCCTTCTTGTATAATTTAAGGGGGTCATAACATGGATTTATTATTATTTAATTGTCTCCCTAAGGTCCACCAATGTTGTTTTTTCTGCCAAAAACAGTCCAAATTCTGCTGTTTTACATTTACTTTCTTTCTGGCCTGAAGAATTAAAAGATCCTCGTTTTTGCTCTGATTTTAAAGGGATAGTTCACTCAAAATGAAAATTCTGTCATTATTTACTACCCCTCATGTCGTTCCAAACCTGTATGACTTTCTATCTTCTGATTAACACACAAGAAGATATAACTTTGGTTATCACTGACTTCCACTCAAATATATATATGTATATGATGACAGAATTTTTATTTTTGGGTGAACTGTCCCTTTAAGAAATGCTCCTGTTGCATGTAAAATGAGCAACAGCACTTTTCATTAACTAAGTCAGGAGATTCAGATTTGCTGTTTTATCCCATACAGTTTTAACTGTCATGGAAAATATGATCCCTTTATATACAAATTCAACTCATTTTTAATTTGACATACTAACAAATGTTGAATACGAATAAACATGGCAGGCTCAGATCTGTGCTTGGCTCACGAATGGGACCATAAGGGGTTCTACCAGAATTATGGCTGCTGATTGGTTGAGCTGAATACGTGAGGCTCATCTGTGATTGTCAGAGTGTGAATGAAAGCTGAAGTCTATATAAGGTGTGTCAGCATGCTCAATGGGATGATCTTACCGGGCTGGGCTGTTGATTGGACGGGTCACAGGCCAGAGAGACAAGATCCTTGAGCGGGTCTTGAGAGCTGAGGTGCGGGGGGTACCGGATGGCCGTGTGCGGGAAGTAGGTGGAGGCAGTCTGGGGGAGAATGGGAGTGCCAGGGAAGTGCAGAGATGAGGAGGGATGTGGACTCCGAGAGATACCTGAAAGACACAATGATATTCTGCCTTATTCACTGGAATTATTTTCTGACAGCCAATACGGTGATTTTACTTTTTTTTTTTTTTTTTTAACTACCTTTCAGCCCCTTGTCATTGTATGAAAAAGAGCAGTATGAACATTTATTAAAATATCTCACTTTATGTTCCACAGAAGAAAAAAAGTCATGCAGTTTTGAAATGACATTAAGGTGAGTAAACGATGACAGAATTGTCATTTTTCTGGGAATTATTCATTTCAGCTTTAATACCTGTGGTTTACAGCTTTGAAACAAAAAATATTTGGCTTTTTGCTTGAAATAACACCATCAAAGAACACTACTGTTTAAATGTTTGTGGTCAGTAAGATTATTTTTGAAAGAAACTAATGCTTTTATTCAGCAAGGATGCATTAAATTGACAAGTGACAATAAAGAGATTTAAAAGAGATTTCTGTTTCAAATAAATGCTGTTCTTTTTAGCTTTTTATTTATCAAAGAATCCTGAAAAAAATGAAATAGCACTATTAATATTATTACATTAATATTTTCAACACTGAACCAAATCAGCGTATTAGAATGATTTCTGAAGGATTATGTGACACTGAAGCCTTAAGTAATGGCTACTGAAAATTCAGTTTTGCCATAACAGAAATAAATTTGATTTTAAAATTTATTGCAATAGAAAACAGTAATTTTAAATATTTAAAAAAAAACTTTTTGGCTTGGTTATCATACTTCTTCACAGACTTCTTTCAAAAACATCAAAAAAATCCTACCAACCCCAAACATTTGAACGCTAGTGTACCTGTATAAACAAACACAATAACACTTACCCCTTGCATTTTAGTGACACATTTGATAAAGCTGCATACTGTACAACCAACGTCTTAATTAAAGAGCTCTTTGTTGAGTTGTCACGTCCCTGTCAGATTTAACGATCATAATTCTCTATAGAACACTTTGTATGCTGTAACACATTTGGCAAAGCCCAGCAGAGGTAATATCAGCTTGATGTTTCAGTGCAGGCAGCATATGGCTGACACGCTTCACCAATTCATCTGAACAGCCAGGCTAACTGTTAGAGCATAACTCAGCCAGCTGTGAGGCTCTGGAGACGACAGATCACTGTACTACTATAAGAAATGACCTGACAGTACTCTCGTCTCAGCCCGATGAAATTGTGTACGATTTATCAGTGCATGTTTCATATATTTCACCAGCCCCTTTCTTACAATCACCTGCATCTGCCTCCATCCAATCAACAACTGATGGATAGAACCAAGTCTCTGCCCTGGATTTTTTTCTTTTTTCACGCAAATGTACATTAAAATACGGAAGAAAAATCTGTCCCTACTTTAATGCACAATCCTGGTCTTATTACGAACAATTCATGTTATTCCCAAGGAAATCATGGTTTGGCTTTATAATCTTTCATCAACATGTAATAACTTGCCCTGAAACAACTTTCTTCTGTGGATCCATTCTGGTATGTTACTACGACTTTTCACATTTGAAACAATTCCTGATGGCTAAATTAAAGCTCCTATATTTTTTCTTGTTCACTTCACATTTAAAGTATGAAAATATGTTGCAAATCATGTTGAGCCTTATATAAGTAGGTTGTACATATGATATGATGATACTAGCAGAGATGGTTTGGATAACTGAACACAACAGTAGACATTGTATATTTGTTGCTCCCAGCTAGCCATTTGCAGTGTTTGTGTGTGCAGGCCTGTGATGACAGAACAGACAGATATATGCACGTGTGTGTTGTCCCCTCACCGCTGTGCACTGCAATGACAGGTCTGTGGTGCTGTGTGAAGCCAAGACGTGGAGAGCTCTCCTGAGGAGATGGACTATCCATCTCTGTCTTCTTAACTGTAGGGGAGATTCCTGTGTGAAAAAGAGAGAAAAGTAGAGAGAGATGGAGGAGGGGGAGGAGAGCATGCACTTGGCCTTATACGGAATACTGTAAATTCAGCTCCATTGTTCAATACAAGGACAAACTTTTCTGAGTCTAAAGGAAAGCTTAGTCAGCTAATTAATGACCACTGCATGGTCACTCTCGATGCTTCTGTCAGGTCACAGCAGATGCTTCTAGTTACCCCAACTGACCACAAGGTGGTGCAGTGTGATGAGAGTTTTGACAGTGCTGCAGTGCAATGCAGAAAGTGCACTCTCTTCTTGTGGCCAGACCAGTGGGATTATGGGAAAAAATGTCTGTAGCTGATGATCTGCACCGGTTATTTAAGGTCAAAGCAAAGATACAGTCTCCATATGGATGTCAGAGTAATCTATTTAGAAGTTTTTCCTAATAAGTGAAACATATATGTCTTAAGTTTCCAGAAACTGCTTTGTTTTCAAGGAAGGATATGTGGAGATCTTCTTCAGTCAACATACATTCATATTGTTTGTGGATTTAGGATGTCATTAAGGGATAGTTCACCCAAAAAACAAAAATCTGTCATCATTTACTCACCCTCATGTCACATCAAACCAGTTTGACTTACTTTCTTCTGTGGAACACAAAAGCAGGTTTGTATATTTCTTCCAAACATTAAAAGTCAATGGGGTCACAACGTTCTTCAAAATTTCTTCTTTTATGTTCAGCAGAAGAAAAAAGTCAAACAGGTTTGGAATGACATGTGAGGGTGAGTAAATGATGACAGGATTTCCATTTTTGAGTGAAATATACCTTGAGGGACACAAATCATTAAAGGAAACAGTTCTGCTCCCAAACGTCACATTTTAACCTTCAGATCTTTAATCCATAGGTGCACAAGACCAGAGCAATCAGCTGGGGGATTGTTTAAGAGAAACTCATTAGGAATGTCTAGACAGGAAGTTCGGTGGGCAGGGTCGGTCCACCGCAGGGGGTTCAGTTGTGAGTACAGTGATGGGATTTGGCCTAGAGGCTGATATGAGACCAGTGCTGCTACTTCACACACTGTGATGGATTTCAGATTCCTGCTGGTTATAGATCAGTGGGGAGGGGTGAAGCAGGTCTCCTGTGATCTTAAACAACAGTTTTGCCTGGAGGGTTAATGGATATTCACAAGGGTGTGACAGAAATCAGATGTTATGCAAGGTCTGAAATGGCAACTCAGCACCTTTCTAATCTCACAATAAACTCTGAAGGTTTTAGGCTGATCTGGAGCTACAAATCTTAAGTCTTTTTGCTCATGAATAAATATTAAACTGTGTAACTTGATGCCTGCAAATTAATTTTAAATGTATGTTTTTTTTTCATTTAGGGCATTTTAGCTCAGTTTCAAAATGAGCTGCCTTGCCACCTACTTCCTACACAATACAGAATCATAACTGTCAAAGAACTTCATTTTGTTAGCATGTTGCTAAGCTAATGGCACAATACTCTTAATAAACAAAAATGCTAAAATAATGGGTAAAATAATCAATGGGTAAAATAATTTTAATGTTTTAACGTATCTTTCAACATAGAATTAACATAGAACACATAGAACACTAACATTTCACTAACACTGAAGACTGAAGTAATGGCAGCTGAAAATTCAGCTTTACCTTCACAGGAATAAATTACATTTTAAATGATGTTTAAATAGAAAACTGTAATTTTAAAAGGTAATAATATTTCACAATATTACTGATTTTGCAGTATTTTTTTTTATCAAATAATTGCAGCCTTAGAGGGCATAAGAGACTTCTTTCAAAAACATTACAAAATTGTACTGACCGCAAACTTTTGAACTGTTATGTAATTATAATCATGCATTGCATGAATTAAACAACTGTTCAAAACTGTGGGGTCAGTAAGATATTGCAATGATTTAAAATAAGTCTCTTGGATTTATTTTTGCTCAGTGCTTGTCACAATGCATTATGGGATTACATTCTCCACAAAGGATACAAGCCTTAGAATCTGGCCAGAAACAAGCTATCCTATGAGGCAAAATAATTCAAATAAACAGCCTTCTTGTCGGAAGCCTACAGTATGTTAACTTAAAATGCTCTCTTCATAGACAGCTTACTAGGTTTTAGAGCAGAGCCTTCCAATGAACTGTAATTTTACATATTATTAAGAGTACACTATGCAAGATCACTTAACATTAAATATATTTCAGTACAAACAATAAACTAACATCAACACTGCATGTGTGCATCTACAAACCACACATATCCTTTTATGCTCCCACAAACTGAACTTTCCCTACATAGATTGATCACTGAAAATTCCCTTTCCACAAGAGAGGTGGATTACAGTATGGTTTCTATATCTACTGCTTGCCCTACTTTATGTGAAATTAGTAGCTGCTTCAGCATAAAAATAGCTGTCTAAAATGGTTTTATAAGATTTAGAAGGGTCTTTATGGCGAGTTGATGGCTGTCAAAACCCCTCAGCTATTCATAGCTTCAAAGGCAGTGATTCTTCATACCTATTTCATTCATTAGTTATGCTTTAGCATCAAAAGTGATATGCACTGATATGCACTGTCACACTTGAGCTATATTCCCAATGTATTTCTGCTGTATCACTATATAAATCGTAACGCCTCCAAAACAGAACCACAAATTTGCATTATGAGCATAGCAGGAAACCAGCCAACCCAGTTATTCTAGTTGTAAGTCATTTACTTAGAAATGCTTCATGAAGATCCCAAAGAATCAAAAGTATAATGGAGAAATTATTAAAATTATAAAAATTCAGTAGATAACTGAAGGGTCAAAGGTCAAACGCTTGACTACAACCACACAGTAGGTCTCTCTCAGTATGAAAAATACAGCAAGTACTGAGTTCGGAGAATTCTGCTCCAAGGTACAGTACAGTACAGAGTGCAGTGCTGCTTTCTGCAGACTTTCACAAAAATGAGAGTTCATGAATTAATTAGGATTTGGCACTACGTTATGGAAATTCAAATCCGAGTCCAGTCTAAGCTTGTGACTTTAGACTTCCTCTACTGCAGTTGAAAACCTGATATGTTTGTCATTCATCTGAATGTGCTTCAAAAATAAAGCCCACAACTATGCTTATGGAGATGAAAATCTCCATGCACAATAGGCACCCACTAGTCGACAAATCGATTAGTTCTACCACTATTCATTGCTTTGGATCTGTGTCAACTAGATCATGTCACTTCAGTTCCACCTGTACACAAGATAGTGACAGCAAGAAGAAGATGCTTCTACAAATTACATGTATTTCTGCATCATGTTTGTATGCTAATCTGTTAAGGCCAAATATTTTGGAATGTTTTAGAACTGAAACGAACCTCACCATGGACCAGTGTTGTTATTGCTAACAAAAACTAAAACTAGAAAAACTATTAAAAATCTTTAATCTATTATCTATAAAAGTACTAAAAATTAAAATTAAAACAAAGATGAAATAAAATAAAATATAAATATAAGAACATATTTAAAAATATTTTATAAATATTAAAAAAAAAGTTAAAGTACTAAAATTCCTAAAACTAAAACTGAAATAAAAATAAAATAAAGCTAAATTAAAATATTTAAAACAACAAAAACTAATACAAATTACAAAATGCATAAAAAAATTCAAATGAAAACTATGTAAATTGTAAAAAATGTACTTCGTGGTAATCTAAATTGACAGGTTTTAATAAATATTTAATATAGGTTTATTTAATAAAGGTTTTAATAAATGTAAATATATGTACAATTATCATAATAAACAAATATTATAATTATTAAATACTTCCGAACCAACCTTACTTCATTAAGTTACACAGACAAAAGTAATTTTAATGGTTAGATCACTTTTTACACTGTAGCTTGACTAGATGACTACAGTAATGTAAAAATGAGTAGCCATTCAAGCCCTCATGCACAAAAGAAACTTTATTATGGGTGGTGTGGTGTAGAGGTCAAGGATCAAGGGAATTGGAAGGTTGCTGGTACAATCAATATAAGCCACCATTGTGCCTTATCTCAGGTTGCTCCAGAGGGATTGTCCCTATAATAAGTTCACGGCCCAGTTCTAAAGCTATTGTCCAATAAGTTCATGGAATACAGAAAACTTTTGATAAAATCAAAACAAATGGACCTTTTTACTTCCATTTGCAACTATGTTTTTCTACAGTATGTTAAAATGTTGTCTTATAAGATCAAACACAAGGCTCACCTCCTTCCATCTCCTCTGTCCAGTTGCGTGAACTGCTGGCAGGGGAGTTGGGAGAGGTGTAGTACTCGCCCCCTGGGCTGGTGTCTATATCGTCCTCCATGGATCCTGACTTGTGTCTCTTACTTCTGTGTGAGTAAAAAAGGAGAAAGAGAAGGGAAAAATGAATGATGGAGCAAAGCATTGTTTAGTCAAACATTATTTCTCACACAGACAAACAAATGCTCTCCCAAACTGTCTGGACGTGCCTTATGGATGTTCCTTTGGACCTGCTTTTCCCAGGCACTCAGCTACGACGAGCAGTTTGCCAACATTCACCTTTTGTTTTAGCTTTGCAGTGCATTTAATGGAAAATAAGTGCATTAATCAGGACTGAGGCTTTGGCTAACCAAAAAGCAGATAAATCAAATAAACTGCCCTCAGCAGACCTGAGTGAGGGGCCGTGTTCTTTCACACTCACTCATCTTTCCCAGGTGCATGTAAGGATGTAGTTTTGTGATGTTTTTATTCAGCTTTGTGTATCGCCTGGGGTGGTTTATGCCATGACGCACACATGACAAATCTTATTGTCACGAGGTGTATCGGTGTCTTGAGCTCAAAATGCCTCGGGCTCCCTCTGTCTAATTCAGCCAATATAGAAATAGTTAACAGCCAACATTTATCATGGCGAGATGCTGACAGGTACATTTAAAACTCTCAAAGCCTTGTCTAACCGACCTGAAATCTCACATGCTCCACAGTTTCAGCCTGGTTCAGATAAATAGGCCAAACATATTCTGGTTGAACCAATCAGCAACTGCTGCAGGCTGTTGCATTCATGGCAACACAAAGGACCACCAAACTCAAAAACAACAGCTGGTGTACAAACATCAATGTAGCCGCGGTTGCTTCGGGTCTTGAGGTAATTGGGATGTCCCTACAGCTTTTGTTGGAGCAGAAATGAAAGTTAAATCAAAGTTAACTCTCTGAGTAATAAAAAATGCAAAAATTTACTTAACTAAAAGTAGTTAAAGTACAATAATTTCCAATCTTTTTTTTTTTTTATGTGAAATGAAGCTTTTGAGAAAGCTGCAAATCTGTACACTGTAGTGGACCCCAAGCATTTAGGATTGCAATGTAATTTACTATATATGTATATAAAATATATAATATTTAGTAATAAATTTAAATATCTTTGTGAAAGTTGCCTTATTTTATTTTAAACTGTCTTGAAGTTAATTAATAAACAAATTGAGTTTATATAGTCGACAGATATAGTTTCAGTTAGGGATGTGCCCGAATCCGAATCCGGTATTCAGAAAGGTAAAGGTGTGTACTACAGCAACCGTAAAGGGAATAAATATGATACATACGAGATATACGAGAAAAATATATTTCAGTGCTTTCTCTCACAATTATATCGTTGGGTAATTAACCTGTATATAAATTGCGGGCATCAGGGAGCCGTTATTAATATGCGGGACATTGAAATCACTTATGAATGCGCATTTGCTTTTTACTTTCACTTTTGAGATTCACGATCTCACGTAACCTAATCTACTATGGAGCGGCACTACTTACCACACATTTCACAAGATTAGATGTTTGTCAGTGGTGCTCAGGATTGGTAAATCATTCGACATCATCCTATCGGTCATCTCTCCTTACCTCTCTCTGTTTATGTGGTAAGTGAAATTTTATGTACTGTAATGTAACAGGCTACTGCTAGAAAGCGGCTAACCATGTCCCTTTTGTGGCTCCGTAGAAAGCATTATTCGTTTTCCGTGCCTTTCCGAATAAGGATTCGCTATTCGGGCACATCCCTAGTTTCAGTTACAGAAAATAAACTACATTAAATACATAAATAATACCTGAATAAAAGTGTTCTATATCTATCTTATAAATAGAAAAAAACCACAGTGCCTTATGAAAAGGACAGCCATTCAAAAACAAAGGGTCAAAAGTCATTACTTATGGACATCATCAGAATAATTTTTCAACAACTGTGGGCAATATGGTAAAACTATCTGGTTTACTCCTTAATTAACATCAGATTGGACCACTGGACTGAATCAGAGGATGTTCATGACTTCATCAAAGCTGGACATGGATGGAGTCCTTATTTTAATTTGAGACAATTTAGCATTGCGATAAACAGATGTGGCTTGATTTCCAAGTCTTTTTTGATTCTTTTTTTTTAACCACACACTGTACATACACATGCGCACACACACACAGGTTAGATCTCGTCACCAGTCAAAAGTAGCTCAAGGACACAGTGCCTTTGACAAAAGGATGTGTGCTTGCTGCAGGCAGATGTGTGGTGGAGACGTGTGTACTGACCCGCTAGAGGAGGTGCTGGGAAGGGTTCTCCTTATTCCCACCCCTGAAGGGTTCAGATCATAAGCAAGATGACCCTGCAGCTCTCCCAGAGAGAAGTTCGGCCCCGTGCCCGTCACCACCGGTGCTGCAAACACACACACACACACATACAGATACAGAGGTTATGACAAGCATAGAACAGTAAATGCTTAAAAAAAAAACATTTGCTGTAGAACTATTTTATGTATTTTTACATATATATTATGTATCTGTAAAAAAACAAACATGTGCACTAGCATTCAGAGTCAATAATATTTTTAATGCTTTTGAAAGTGTCCAAGGCTGCATTTGTTTGATCAAAAATACAGTAAAACAATATTCTGAAATATTAAAATTTAAAGTAAATTTTTTCTATTTTAATATATTTTGAAATGTAATTTATTCCTGTGATGTCAAAGCTATCTTTAGCGTCACATGATCCTTCAGAAATCATTCTAATTTGCTGATTTGGTGCTCAAGAAACATTTCTTATTATTATTAATGTTGAAAACAGTTATGCTGCTTGATATCTTTGTACAACATCTTTTCAGCATTCTTCGATGACAGCATTCATTTGAAAAAGAAATCTTTTGTAACATTATCTCTTTGTTGTCGCTTTTGATCAATTTGATGCATCCTTGCTGAATAAAAGTATTAATTTCTTTAAAATAAAATCTGACCCCAAACCTTTATACAGTAGTGTATTTATCACAACGACAAAAAAGTACTTTGTTATTGCCACGTGTTTTTTTTTATTTTTTTTATTTTATTTTTTTGATGAAATCACTATAATGCCATGTTTTTTGAATATGTATCATTGAAATACCCTTATTTTCTTTGAAACGACTATTTTTATTTTCTGTGGTAAATAAAAATAGTCATTCAGTACCATGGTAGAGAACTATCTTTTGATACCTTCGCTGTACCAAGGCAATGCCTCATTACTTCTTGTATGGGACAGTAAAAACTGTAGTGCTCATTCTGATAAATCACATAGAGGAATATTTGGAGTTGAGCCGTGACTTAGTCTCTTTACTCACATGGTTAACATTGGTGATTGCTATCTAGTGTATAGTGTATAGTGTAACTATCACAGCAAAGTGATTGTCATGTAGCGTACAGTAAACTGGAGTTTTGCAGCACGACTTGTTAAATACTTGCATTATGTGGGTGTAATCTCACATATTCATGTTTAAGCCCACGCGAGGCTTATGAATCTGTGCCACTGCATGTCTGCTCTTACCTGAGCTGACCTCTTTCCTAATATCATTGCATTACTCTGTGTGTGTGTGTTCGAATGCACAGTAATTGCTCGAGCTTAATGGACAGATTGTATTGTGTGTGTTCAGTTATGTCTGAATTTGTTGTATGTAAATACAAGTGGAAACAATGGGCTTATTGTTCCAGCATGACTGACCTACAGTATATGAACACTTACATCAAATATTGTGTAGGAGTAAAAAAATACCTGGTTTGAGCATGTTGGGTAATGCTGATAAAACTGCATAATGCACATTAAGACATTTAATTAGTCTCCATTTGCAATCTATCTGTTTGTAACTTGAAAAACACTGTGATTGCACACAGGTGTGAGGAGTGATACACAGCGGTCTCGCTTATTTGACTCGCTTATAAGCCAACTGGGAAGAAGAAAATAATTTCAGCTAAACACAATCAATAACGTTGGACAGACTGGCAGGATTCCTTCCCTTCTAATGAGGAACTGTCAAAGCTGACATAAAACAGCTGTGAAATTGACGCTTGCGTCTGCTATGTGGACACAGGCTATGTGGGAGGTGGGAAGGGACAGATGAGATGTGAAGACAAGAAAGTGATTCACTAAAATGAATCAGACTCCCAGAGACACTTTTAAAGGGACAGTTCACACAAAAATTTACTCACTCTCATGCCATTCTAAACCTGTTTGACACTAAATGATGATAATTCAACCCAGATTTTATTTCTGGGTGAACTGTCCTTTTAATTTTATTAAATAAAATGCAAAAGCATCTCACTTCTTGATACTTGCACCAGTTCTGTTACACTGAAGACACCCGAAGTTACAAAGCTCTCTTGAAACTCTGGAGCATCTGCTAAACAAAAGAAAACATGGAATAAATGATGGAACTTTCCAACACAAGGATATCACCAGCATCTCACGCACAAAGAAATTCAATTTTGTTTTCATTTCCAAGTCGCCCTGGATAAAAGCATCTACTAAATGAATGTCAAAGTTTTACATAAGCATAGTCTGTTCAGCCAGTACACACAGGTTGGAATGAATTATGGACAACAGAAAGTTTCAGATACAATGTTTTACTGTCTTTTGAATTACCTTCATTTGAGGGTTTTCTCTGTAAATATTGATATATGTAATTAATATAAAATTTTGGAAAGCATAAAAACATACTATTGTTCAAAAGTTTGGGGACAGCAAAATTTGCAGATGTGTTTGAAAGAAGCCTCTTATGCTCACCAAGCTGCATGTATTTAATCAAATATACAGTAAAAATGGTAATATTGTGAAATATTACAATTTAAAATAACTTTTATATTTTAATATTTAAAACGTAATTTATTCCTGTCATGGCAAAGCTGTATTTTCAGCAGCCGTTCCTCCAGTCTTCAGTGTCACATGATCCTTCAGAAATCATTCTAATATGCTGATTGTAGAGAGAAAAAGCATTAATTTGAAACCGAAATCTTTTGTAATACTTTAAAGTCTTTACTGTCACTTTGTAGCAATTTTTAAGCATTTTTGCTTAATAAAAGTATTAATTTCTCTCAAACAAAAATATCTTACTGACCACAACTTTTGAACATATTTATTGCCACAACTGCATTACAACAACCACAAATTAATTGGTATATAATATTAGATATATTGTAACTAAAATTTTAAAACCATTGACAAACCAATATTAAACAGCTGGCAATGGACACAGTAAATACCTCAGCCATCCCATCAGTCTCATAATAATACCACAGCATTATGAGCAGGACTGAATATGTAAAACCACCGACCTGATCGTTACTATCTAGAGTTTCCCCAAACTGAGTTAGACTTTTATCCACACGTAATGCATAATAAAGTGCTGGCCTTTCAGACTAGCACTGTTGAAACAGGGGAATGTGGGTAGGAGTGTGACATGAACTGGACAGAGATAGAAAGAGAGATTCAGTGTGTGGGTATGGGTTTGAAGCTGTGCATGTAGGTTGATTTGTGTAAACAGGATGTTTGTATAGTGCAGGATAGGACGCTTACAGGACTGCACCGCACTGTATGCTGCAGCACACAGTATATGCACGTGTACTGCAAGTATTCCTGTACACGTAGTTGTGTGAATGTGTGTGTACATGTGCTCTCTTACCCATGGTGGCCGCTCGACTGTCCTCCTGATCTGAACCAATGCCTGTTCGAGGACTACTGCTCTGTTCAGCCTCTGAGAAAGACAAAGAGAGACAGAGAGAGACATTAGGCAGGGCCTGGAGAATTGAGGTCAATATTCTGATTTTGAATTTTCACACTATGGTGGATCAGACCTTAAATGTCACATGCATTGATCTTGTGTTTTTATGCTTTGCAATCTTAAAAATTTGGTTTATATATATAAAATTAATAATATTGTACATTTTCAGGTCAAGTGAAATCATTTTTATCTGAAAGTAACATGATAGGATGCAAAGCCTGTTGACCCTGAGGTAAATGTTGATATGTTGTGCATGTTATTTTCATGGGAAATAAACTGTAAATCTTAAAAAAAAAAAAAAAATACAAAAACAACACTGCATTATTTGAGTACTTGGAAATAATTCTTGGAAATAAATACATGTTTATGTTCCTACTCAAATATTCTTAATAAAGAAAAATGTAAATATTAAAAAATGTAAACATGAACACAATAAAAAACATAAAAAAAACTGAATAAAGAAAAACTGAACATTTAAAAATAATAAAAAATACATATAATAACAATATAAATATTTTTCTGCCGCATAAAAATATATGCTAAAATCCAGGGGTCTTTTTACAAGCTATTGAAAATCTTAGCAGGGCAAGTGAAAATCTGAATTACTGGAACAACTACGCCTGCAGAATATGAATATAAAACATACAAATAATAAGCATTTGAATGATTACCCTGATTCTATACATGCTACAGTTTTATAAACGGCAATCATAAGCAAATTGCAGCAGTGTTAGAACTTGAGTCCAATAGTCTGAGTTTTTCCCAAATACAAGCGTATGTTCAATGAACAGAAACCTCTGACACGTTGGCGTGTGGTTGATCATGTCAGCGATAGCTTTGGTAATCCGACATAAGAACATGTTTCTGTATAAACAACAGAGAAAGCGAACACTCTGTATGTTTTATATAAATCACTCATAGGTTACTGATACAGCCATGCACTCTGATACCCTGACGAGCTGAGGCTCGGCCAAATGGCTCATAAGCCTCGTAAATGAGAAACACACCGTATCAAAGTGCTGCAAAACCATTCAAATATTCTCTTTCTTTTCAACTTGTTTGGCAAGGCCGAGCATAATCTCGTTGAACCCTCTTCACTGGCAGAGCACAGGGATTGTATTGCTAAAGTGTAAACTCATTGAAGCAACACAATAATGACAAAACAACCTAATCCAGCCATAAAACCTTCCCATTTGTGTGCGTTCCAGCTCTTTGCCACACAGATGTGAGGGAAAACGCAGATAAACACATAAAATGAATTCGAGTCAAGAAGCAGCAGAGGATTTTCTGAATAGGGAATGAAAGAATAGAGGGGTTACCACAAGGGCTCTGGCAGGCGTTCAAAGAAAAGCCAGTAAAAAAGCTCAAGCTGGATAAATAAATAAGAGAGCTCCCTATCTGATGGGCCGCACACCACTGCCAGTTCAAAGTCGAGGAGAGTCTGCCCGGCTGCACACATCTGAATGCAACGCTTCATTACGACTCTCACTCTTTGTGACCTGCAGGACTCAGAGGCCAACCGCAAACTACTGCTCAAGACACATGAAAACACACACAAGCAGCGGCAACACAACTGCAATGCCGGTGCAAATTTCTTATTTCTGTGCTTTATAACTAATACAATAAAAGTCAATGTGAATTTGAGTTTGCAACCCATTTTTCTTCCATAATCTGACATATTTCTAAGTATAACAGGATATTCAGCAAAACAAAATGTAAGGTAGGTTTTAGGGTTGTGCCGATAGACGATAGCATTGTGTATCAACGATAATCAGAGATATCGCCTGTGGCTGATGCCTTTGACGATATCAAAAAGATAATTATTATTATCAGGCTAGTATCATTATCTAATTAATATTAGAGCTTATTTATTCCACCATATTTCTTTTTACACATTTTTTACACTCAATTCCGTTGACTTTATGAAAGCAATGGCCAATCAGAGGCATTCAGATGAGTCATCGCTGAAACACCGGCGTTTTGTTGTTGAGTGCGCACTCACTGACTGAATTCTGCTCTCTTGCGAATTCTCTCATCATAAACAACAAAGTGCAGATGTACGTGCAAAGTAAGTATTATAAGAGTAAATAAGAGATTTATTCATCATACAGTGTAGACTTTGCTTGTTTTCTATAGATGCTGTTTGAATAATAATAACAATAATATCATGACATTCATATGCTACTTGACTAAAAAGATATAATGTGTAGTTAATAGAATACACTAACATTAGGCTGCTTTTAGCTTTACGCTGGAGTTGGTTCACTCTTCGGCTATAAAACTAAGTAAATGATTAAATAAATTAGCATGATAATATCATGTATTGGCGATCTCACAGGCTGACGATAGGACGACATGACCGTAGGGCATATCGCCCAACACTAGTAGGTTTCATAAAAAGTGTGTATTGTGAAGCCAAAGAGAAAGCAGTTTTGCTAAACTGGTTAAAATTACCCAACAGCCTGAATGGCCTAAGTGATGTAACCAGAAAATATTTTTTACCTTTGGAATAAAAGCTACCGCTGAATAAATCACAGTAGGACCAGGAATGTGCATAAGGGAAAAAAAAAAGGTCAATTTGGATTTTATGTTGACTTTAGCATCACAACTAGTCTTCAATCCGCCCGCTTGGATAATGATGCCAGCATAATTTTCCGCTGCCACAAAATATGAAATGTTTTCTTAAAATATATCTGCAAAGTGCAGCCTAATTATGTTGTTGTAAGTAAAATACACATGGTCTGGGAAAAAAAAAAAAGAATTATAAACCCTACAAATCTTCAACAGTTCAATGACATTCCAAAGGAAGCGGTTGGACCCGGGCCATAATACTCAATGTTTTGATTATGAAAAATTGGAGAGGCCTTAAACAGTAGGAGACAGATGGATGCTGAGAGGTCTGAAGTCTCTACCAGAGAAGATGAGCAATGCTTAAAAGTGTGGCAAATAAAAAAACAAAAAATAACTCAACACAAAACATAAACAAACATGTCTGTCATCGTTGCGATTCTTCGCAGGCCAGGATGATTAGTGCTGCCAGCTACACAGAGGGACACGCTCCAGTTCTCTCTTTCTCGGCTTTTCTCCTCCATGACTGTCTTCAGAATCCTGTATGCTTCTGCCAAAAGCTGCGGCGGCTTCTAGGCAGGCAGCCCTCAGACCGAATCACTGGCAAGGAGAATCGGAGGGAAGGAAAAATAAGTGTCAGTTTGAGGGAGATATTGGCACCGAGCGCCTCTGACACATCTCAGTGTCCAAAAGGACCCGTGAAGCTGAACCAAAACATAAAATGTAAATAAGAGAGGAATTGCTTTAACCAAGAGCTCTTCATTTCATTTCCGACATAAGTCTAAGAAGAAAAAGTAGAAATGCAGATGGAAAATATGATGCAATACTATGTGCTTGAACGACGGACATTTTCTTTGTGGTGCTTGGAGTAGCGTTTGCCATTTTGTAAGGCGATTTCTCAAAAAGTGATAGTAATGAAAAAACATAACCTAATCCAATTGTAAAACTATTTTTCACACAAATCTAAGGGAAAACGCAGGTAACATTTACAACGTAAATAAAAGAGGAAGAATGGCAGTAGAAATGCAGACGAAAAATACGATGCAACGTCCATTTTCTCTCAAGCGCGCCATTTTGTAAAGCGCTCAAACTCTGAAACACTTTGGTAGCTTTCCTTAGACGGACTACAACCTGACGCGTGATCTGGACACGTAAGTCTGGTTAGTCAATTAGTAACCTGAGAAATATTCTCTGACCTATCAAGAGAACTGCTTCCTTCTCCTTCAACAGAACCATGATTTTTGCTTCTAGCTTCTGCTTCGTGTAATATCTTTAGCATCTTGATGATTTAATGGCCCCTCGCTTCAGAACTTTTTGTCCTTGTATGTGTTTTCCATACTAAAACTGTCACTGCAGTAAAAGTGAGGTTGCTTCCAGTGAAAGTTGTTTCTATTTCTTTTCATGCAAGATACATTTCAAGCCAGGAATCAGTCATCGACACAGCCATTTAAGTTTTTTTTTTCTTTTTGGCAGACATTTCATGAGCAGAGAGGAGGTTTGCCGTTGGCAGCCATTTTAGATCGCTCTTTCTGCTTTCTCTCCCTCTCTCTATCTCTCACGCTCATTCTATCCCTCCCTCTTTTTCTCAAGCAAGAACAAAGTATAAGTAATTGTACTGAAGAGTGCCAGCCTGCCCATGTGCCAACTCGCTCCGTTCAGGGCAGAAGAGAGAGCGAGAGAGAGACAGACAGAGAGACAGAGAGGCAAATGGCCGCTGCTAAATGGTTGGCAGAGACTCTGAAGATTTAGAAAGTTGGATTGGGCAGAGAAGGAAAGTCAGAGAGAAAGTTTGAGCTGTGCAAGTGACCTTACGTGAAAGACATTCCTGTGCACTGCCTCAGCCATTAGAGTGACTAACAGCTAAATA
Source organism: Spinibarbus caldwelli (assembly GCA_039654775.1). Classification (NCBI taxonomy): domain Eukaryota; kingdom Metazoa; phylum Chordata; class Actinopteri; order Cypriniformes; family Cyprinidae; genus Spinibarbus; species Spinibarbus caldwelli. The sequence continues at coordinate 20,790,338 of CM077249.1, forward strand.
ACAACATGAGGTATTACGCAGTTAGTCATGGCAGGAAGAGTGAGCGAACTTTCACTCTTACAGACCCAGAAGAAAATAAACATAGTTTGCAGCTGAGCTCAGAATGTTCCTCTAGAAATCCTGCACATCGACACAAAGAACCTCAACACTTTCCAAATGCTTAAAACACGTCATCAGCTAGATAATTAGGGTCATCATGGGGTCTGCAAATTATTGTGTGATCTCACACTAATTTTTGTGGAAAAAACACGCTGTTAACGCTGTTAATTTTCATTGTCCCTCCTACTTTAAAATGTATGAAGTAAAATTAAAATGTAACATAATGAAACAGTGTACACTGCCATTCAAAAGAGATTAATATTTTTATTTATCAAGGACACATTTATAATGTTACCATGTTAAAAAAAATTCTATACCACATAAATGTTGTTTTGAACATTCTAATCATCAAAGTATAAATAGAATGTATCAGTGTATCAAAAGTATCAATGTATCAAAATGTAGAAATGTTTCATACAGCACCAAATCAGCATTTTAGAATGATTTCTGAAGGATCATGCAACACTGGAGCAATGGCTGCTGAAAATTCTGCTTTGCCATGACAGAATTAAATTTTTAAAAATATTTGAACAGAAACCAGCTCTTTTAAATTGTAATAATATTTTACAATATTACTGTATTTTTAATAAAAAAAAGCAACCTTGTGTGAGCAAAAAAGGCTGGTGTATAATATAAGTATAATATATATCAACGCTTCCAGCTATTACATCTTTTGATATTTCTACAAAATGTTACTATACCTTTAAGCCACATTGTATTGTGCTTTACAGCTGACTGAACTAAGGTAATTTTCAAATGCTCTATTCTGAACTGTCGCCTCTCTAAAGTAGTGTTTTAAAGTTTACCTCATTTGAAATACTCAGTTTATTTCAATGAATCAGTTCGAAGAAAAAGTTACACTGATTCCTCTGCAGGTTTAATGCTGTCACTTAAATTGAGATCCTTATCGTTTGTAGGACAGATAAATACTGCACTAATTACAAAAAAAATAAAACCATATAACAGGTATATATTTAAAAAGAAACTAACCCCTTAAATAACTTTAATGTTTTTTCTCATTAACATGTATTACTATGGAGTGAAAACAGTATCAAATCCTCCCACAAATGCATGCGAGAGATCCACACTCGCACGCACAACCCACAAATGGACGGGAGAGATCCACAGGGCGATCCACAAATGCACGCGAGAGATCCACATTCGTGCACACAATCCACAAATGCACACGAGAGATCCACACTCGCGCACACAATCCACAAATGCACACGAGAGATCCACACTCGCGCACAAAATCCACAAATGCACGCGAGAGATCCACACTCGCGCACAAAATCCACAAATGCATGCGAGAGATCCACAGGGGTGCACACAATCCACGCGACTGAGATCCACTAAATATTACATGATGAAAGTCCAAATATTGGTCGCAATAATGTTGAAAAAAAAAAAAAAAAAATCAGGGTCCTTGAAGTGGATCGCCATTCAGACTGACATTGTACTACACATGTCTGACCGCCTACTTCATGCCATAGGTAAAGTGTACAGATAGGCTTGTGTGCATTTGTGAGTTAAGGCCGTGGAATGACAGTCTCAAAAGAATCCGCAAATAAAAAAGTACGTATTTATAGACATTCTTAAGGCAGAACACTAATGCAAAGGACTCGCGATTTGTTGTGCATGAAATAACGAGAACAGATACAGTAATTGAGGATCATTCTGTGAGCAAAGAAACAATTAATGCACTTGCCTTTGCCTGGACTGCCGTGTGTGCGATTGTGGATCTCTTGTGTGCATTTGTGTATCGCCCTGTGGATCTCTCCCATGCATTTGTGGATTGTGTGCATGAGTGTTGATCTCTCGTGTGCATTTGTGGGAGGATTTGATACTGTTTTCACTCCATACATTACGGCTAACTACTTTTTCAAAAGGGCAGCTTGACTGTATTTTTACCACATTAAATAAACAATAGCGCATCACAGTGTTTATATGAGTGCTAACGTGTGTCTGTGTGTGTATTCAGCATGTAATGTTTCTAGCTGTATCTGAGCTGATTGAAGGAGACAACCTTTGTCATACCACACCCTAGCGTTCTCCATCACTGAGAGAAAGAGGTGCTATTTCCCTCAGCGCAGAGCCAATGAGACAGATGGATCGAAGGGCATTCAGTCTGCCGAAATACTGAAACAATTATGAGCTTTTCCTTTACACTGCAACTTTGGAATTTAGTATGAAGCATAGAGTCGTTCAGCCACAAGCAGCCTTATGAATCTTGTATAAACCGCACACCATCCTGGAACACTCTCATGGTGGCACTTGCTAAGGCGAGGAAAGTATTGAACTTATTGATGAGAGATATACTATAACTTTTCTAAGTGATCAAACAGCAAGAGAAATCCCCTGGATTTATAGGAGGAAATTGAGCCATATACATATACATATACATATATATATATATATATATATATATATATATATATATATATATATATATATATATATATATATATATATATAGGGACGAAAATATCAGAGACCTGTTCAAGGGATCTTTCAGCTCTGGATAAATAAGAAATCATTTAGAAGATCTTAGCAATCAAACACAGGACCCTAGCAACATGCTAAAAACACGCTAAAAACACACCTTAGTGTTGGACCACTCAAATTTTCTTAAAACAAACAAAAAAAATTCTTGTGTATTTTATCTATTTAAAAAGTGGACAACCAAAATGTAGCCATGCTGCAAATTCTGGGCTCACAAATGTAAGGAAATCAATGAACGACCCAATGCCAAAAATCTTGAACTGATTAGAAGCGAGTGCTCAAACCAAATGGAGTTTAGATTCACTCCAGGCTTTTGTAAAGCATAACACAAACATAACAACACAACATAACAACAATACAGAACAACACAACAGTGATGCAATGATTTTAAAATTCTGTGCAATACAGACAAGTTAATCATTATTTTCATGGACAATACTATAATATTTTGCATAGAAAATACACAAAAAAATTGTAGTGTATTCAGGCATTACAACATTATAAAGTACAGTATAAAATGGATATTCACTTTGAGATTTGCTAAAGATTACATTTTACAGTGTTATTACAGCAGTAATTCACAACTGGCAAGATTTGCTTTTAATAAAACTTGGCTGTCTATGCTGCAGATTTTTTTTAAAAACATGACTACTAAAAAAGAGGAAAAAGGGCTGTGGCTTTTCATTTTGCCAAAAAGGAAACTTCAATACCCATAATGCACTGGGTTCAACTGAACTGTTTGTGAACAGAGATACAAAAACACTTTATGTTGTCTGGCGGACTTTTGCTGACAAATAAACAGATATTTTGGTGTAGGTACTGTTCATTTACACACTACTGACATTGTAACCGAAGCTGGTTGAAAATCAGCAATGTTCACCTTTAAATCATTTTAAGTGAGCATTAGATGTAAAAAATACAGGAAAAAATCATGCACAACTGCACAATATCCAATATAAGTTGTTAAAAACACTAATATGGTATAGATATATTGTGCATCCCAAAACAGCACAATGCAGCATAATATAACAGCGCAATCGATAGATGTGTGTCTCAGACACCATGGCCTGTTATTCTGATCATATCACTCCCATCGTTTAATCCTGTGTATCATTCTCTGTCGCTCTCTTCAGCACTGCTGATCAGTTTCACAGCTCTGATTTCATTGCTGATTTGTTTTCTGCTGAGGAACAAACACTGTGAATGCAAATCCCTATAAAATGCTTTCTCACTTTCCTGTTCTGTCTGCATCTCCTTCTGTCTCCAGTGAGTGTGAGAGCTGGTGGGGTAAGAGTTATTGATCCTGACCATGGCCATCACAGCCAGCTAATAAGTCTTTAACATCTAGAGAAGAACCGAATGAGAATGTCAGACTGAAAAAGAGTGTGTGTGAAAGAGAGAGACTGAGAGGGAGGGGTCTCTTGAAGTATTTAGCAGTCTGGCAGGCTGCACTGGCCCCCGGGCCTGCATGGATATGAATCCACTGGGAAAGTTTTAATGGGTTATCTTAATATCTTAGGAATATCAGTGTTCATCTAAATTCATTACAGACCCTCTAGATGGACGAGCGCCAGGATAAAACAGAAAAGAAAAGCAACAGTGGGTTTTGTTTTTCGAGACCGCCAGGTGTCAACAAGAAAAAATTTCTGTAAGAGTTTGTGAATCGGGAGCTGAGAGGAAATGACTATGACAAACATGCAGTCATAGTGGCTAAATTTTACATTGGACAAATTGTCCATTAATTTTATTTAATCGAATTTAATTTTATTTATTTATTTAATTTAGGTTTTACCACTGAGGCAAGTCGTACCAGATGTTTTCTTTAAAAGCCGCTTTCTATTGCAGTGAGGGTCTGACTATCATTCTTACAATTCAATTTAAATGTTGCAGTTTCTAATCAAGTTATCGGCCAACTGGAGAGTAATTCAATTTTATTTGCTCGCCAAAGCCCATTTAAACTCGTGTTTGGTGCTTGGCGAGTGTCAATTTTGGACCCCGCATGCAGCACTCTGAGAAAGATTGTACAAGAGTGAGAGAGATAAAAAAAAAAGAGGAGAGAGAGGAAACGTCTACTCTTAAATCTTTCTCTGAAGTTGCTGAGGTAAGGAGAACAGGGTCAATGCTGCAAAGATGACGTTTAATGAAGGAAGTCTTTTATGTGGTCCGACAAACTGGTGTCCTATATAGAGTCAGAGAGAGAGGAAGAGAGAAGATGAAAGGATGAGTACAGTCCCATTTATGAAAATAATGTCTCTTAAAAAATAAATAAAATTAATGCTATAAACTGCCTCTATTAACAGGTAAATTAACTTGTTTAAATTACTGTTCACATAAATGCTTAACTTTTTAAAGCCATTCATTTAAGTCTGAACATTTTTAAAGCAATTTTAGTTTGTTGGACATAGACAAAAACAAAGGTGAACATAGATGTATTAATTATCCATAAGCAAAACTGTAATTATTAATATGAATTAAATTTATATTAATTATTATTATTATTGTTGTTATTATTTGTGCCAGTGGTCATACATTTATGTTCACCTTCGTTTTTGTCCATCTCCAACAAATGGTATATGGTAAATATAATGTGCATCATGAATATTTAACACTGCTACTACTTCTACTATTACTACAAAAAAAAAAAAAAAAAAAAACTTAAAAAACCCCCTAAGACTACACATAATATATATTTGTGTGTTAAAAATCATATTGGTTAATCTATAATATAAAATAAGGAAAAAAAGTCAAGTAGGGGGCCAAGTAGGTGGAAAAATATGTTCTGAGAATGGAAAAATAAGCATTCAAAAACAATATTCAGTGAAGACAAACCCTCACAAATATGCAACGGAGGAGGTGGGGACTATGTCCAACAGCTGCAAAATCCAAATGACAGTCTTTAACTTCTCGTCTCAACTACTGGGGGGCCTGTGAGGAAGGAGTGGGCGCGGGACGCTCAGAGGGACTCACTAAGGGGAAAATGGTAGGCGGAGGTAATTGGTCCAGCTGACCTTTTCTGCAAGATTGCAGCTTCCTGTGGCAGAGGGGTATTATGGGACTGCCCGAGTCTGACAGTAATAACACACTGGAGCTATTTGCTCAATCTGAACGTATGGACAAATCACTGCCAGCTGGAGGAAGACAGGCAAGGCTATACAAGAGTCACACTGCAGGTGCAGACACAGACACACACACACTGCATGTGTTACATCCTCACAATGATACCTCAGAAGCATTTCTACCCTGAACTCTCAGTTAAACTCACCTAAATTGTGAAAGACGTGGAAAATTAAAGCCTATTTATTAAAGGAACCAAAAACATTTCCTTTTTGTCAGAGCCTTTGATCAGAGAACTTCCCCCTTTGAGGAACACTCTGAATCCAATTACAAAACTAAATTAATAAAAAAAAAAGAAAATAAACATTAATGTGACAAGCATCCTTAATGGACACATATCAGAACTAAACAAGTCCATTTACGACAAATTTGCTTGGCTGCCATCTTGGTACAACCCCAGACAGCTATTTTCTATATAGCTATTAGCTAATAGGCTTAATTACATTTAATTTACTTCAACATGGAAAGACAAAAATCTCAAAAACTCAAATAACATATTTCAAATTAGCAATAAAATCAGACTATTTTTCAGGCTTCTCCTGCTGCACATCCTATATTAAACAACGTCAAACATCTGATCGGTTGCTTAAAATGAAAGTAGGGATTACCATTCCTAAATTGCACTTGATTTCTGATTTCTCATCATTATTATGCTGTATTATTATTATTATACCATAAATGTAATGTCCACTAGGAATATTTAATACTACTACTACTACTATTAATAATAATGTTTTTTATTATATTACTGTGCCAAAAATACAACTAAAAATAACTTCAGAACATGCTAAATATAATGTATATCAGCATCATCATGGTCAACATGCAATGTACAAATGATGAACAATAATGAAAATTGGGTCTGAACACACAAGAACAGACCCAATGAGTAAAAATATCAAAAACAATATTCAGTGAGGACAATCACCTCAGTAGGGAAAAACTGCACTTTATGATATCTGCCATCAATTTTTCTACACTTGGAACATCTCTTTAAATTTATAATGTCTCTTGTGCTGAGCTGAACACTGAAGCTCTAATTCTAAGATAAATTTATTGGTGGACACCAGAATGTTCTTTGGCCTCATCAATCTCATTCACAGGTACAATAGTGTCATGTTCTGCTTTTGAAATAAACTAGTAGTATTAGTTCAATGCCAAACCAGCATTATTCTGACTCATAGGGCCATTAAACAGCAATAGTTATTGAGGCTATAGTTGAAGAGGGCACTCTGAGGCTTCACTCGCATTGTAAGTAAAGAATTATAAAGCTCCTATTTTTTTCTGCTTTTCCGCAAGCCACAATATAAAAACCAGATGTGAATAGCGTATTCCTTTCAAGTTATTTTTGGATGAGTTTCATAGACATATTAAAATATATATTTATATAAAATGGCTTAAACCACCCACCATAGCCTTTGGATCAGCTATAAAGCGCTCTCTCCGCAATTTGAGCATAGCATGTCATTTGTGAGGACCCATGCAGTGCGCACAAATGATGGCACGTGAAATTATGATGTTAAATGATTATACGCACACACGGAATTTATACTAATTATGCGCACATGCAAATGCATCTGTGCACACGTATAGATGTGTACATTCAACGTTCACGCACAACAGTCCGTACGGTAAAAGTTCCAACATCAAGTGTGTTTGGGAAAACCTTCAGCGGCTACCAGTTCATGCCTTCGCTATCCTCTGTTTCTATGATTATGGGGATGAAATTGAGAAAAGACTTAGTTTGGGTTTCCATCAAAACATACGCTGACATCTCTAATTGGCCGTCAGAGCTAACCGGAGAGCGGAGGCTACAATAGGTCATGGCAAACGGGCCGATCTTGGAGGGCACACTTCCCAGCTCTCCCTCCATCCTCATTCCGGGACTGGAAGCAGGGCAGGGCTGTCTGGGTGGGCGCTGGGAGGGTGTTTGGTTTGGAGAGGGCTCCAAGGACAGAGTCACGCCAGGACCCTCAACACAGAGGCCTCACCCTCTGGGTTACTTCCATCACCCTCCCTGTCTCTTCTCAGCACAGGATTCTTTTCAAATTGCGGTTTCTCAGGGCCCAGCAATGCGGTCGGAGATCCATAATAAATAGGAATTTTCCTCCGCTGAGGTCGGAGAGGCTGCAATCCCCTCTGATCTGACACCCGGGTTCCCGCTCTGCTGTTACGGACTTTACCGGAATGGACCGGACACAGAGCCAATCGCAAACAATACAACAGAAACCACAACAGTATTGGCTGATAACCTGCTTTTTACCTACATAAACATTTCACAATTCTGGCATCATTGACTTACCCTCTTGCTGTTCCAAACCTGAATGACTTTCATTCTTTTGTGGAACATAAATTAGATATTTTGAACCGTTTTTGTCCATACAAAGGAAGCCAACTCCATTGACTTTCATTGTATACAAAAAAACCTTACTTTTTCAAAATGTCAAAATACATGTTTGGAGTAAATGATGGCATGATTTTAAACAAACAACCTTAACTGTCTAAAAGACCCTGAAGACATTTGGGAGGTTATTATTATAATTATCACACTGTCAGTTTATATGGGTGTGTGTAAAAGGTCAGTGTCACCAGTAGGGGGCAGCGTTGCTGGAGCCAGTGTCATATTGACACAGGGTGAAACTGCCTGGAAATTTCTAGTACTAATATTTTCACTTCTATGGGTTGTTTTTGATGTTTGCCATTTGTATACAGTACACTGTAATGCATTATTTAACTAAAACTAAAAAATGTCTATTCAATCTTTTTATTCTCATTATACATGCACAACAAGACCAGCTATTTAACATACTAAGAGACCAGTTATTTACATACTGTTTCAGCTCATAAACAGCCTCATAAAGCCATCACACAATGTTCACGCTACACTGTGTCAGGAGTTTGTCATGCGTGTGCCACATGTCATGTCATGTTTGTTCCTTATGTGAATTGGGGGAACCATAAAATCAGGCCGGGTGTCTGAGGGTGGTAACCACCCCGGGTGGTTTGCATTGTGGTGGAGAAAGTGGTTTGAAACACAGATACACACTGGTCTTGTCTCTTTCTCTCTCTGTCTCGGGGCTCTTGGATCCTCCAGTCCTCACGTGGCAGCCTCCACCGCTTCAGTGTGGCTTGGCCGCATGCAACAAGCTCTTCGTCTAGCACTGATGAGGGCTTTCCTCATTCAGAAAGCTTGGAAAACCTACACTGACGGTTGTGCAAGCCAAGCCCTGAGATCTCACAATCAATCTTCATTGTTTAGTCTATTCAAAGCACAGATTTTAAGTTAAAACTGAAAAGTTTGTATTAAAGCGATTTAATTAAATTGTGTGAAAGGAAAGTTAACTACAGACTTACAGAACTCATGCAAGTGCTGCCCTGTAGACCTCAAAACACCATAGTGGTTCTTCCAAAAAAAAACAAAAAAAACAAAAGACTTTTCATGAATCCATCCAAAACTGTTAAAGTAACAGTCTTGTGCCAGGTCCTCAGAAAAGTAACTAGCTAAACTAACAACAACAAAAAATTTGCTATGCCGAACTGAAAAAGCTAGCTAGGAAGTAGCCACATTCATGCTACATTTAACCTAATTAATAAATGATAACGTTCTGGTAACACTTTACAATAAGGTCTCATTTGTTTGCATTAGTTAATATAACATGAACTTACAAAGAACAATATTTCCATAGTATTTATTATCTTGGTGTAATTTTTAAAATAAGAAGTTGTATATGTTAACAGTTAAGGTGCTGTGAACTAATATGAACAATAAACAATCCTATTTTTATTAACTAACATTAACAAAGATTGATAAATGTTATAAAAAATATTGTTTGTTGTTAGTTCATGTTATCTAATTTAATGCATTAACTTAACAACATAAGACTTTGGTTAATCTTTGAAACACAAAATAAACCATTTTTTAATGAAACCTTCTGTCTCTCTATTGAAAGTCCAGGTAACCAAAACTTCAAAAAGGTCAAAAAAGTCATAAAGTCATCATAATAATAAATCCATATGGCAGGACTGCTTTATATGATTACTGGATTTAATTTAGGCTTTTATTTATATCTAAACTATGCTCGACACTCACACATAGAGCACATCACATATGGTAAACAATGGGGCTCAAATGTGGAGGGACAGAAACCTCTCAGGTTTCATTAAAAATATCTTAATTTATGTTTCAAATAATAACCATAATCTTGGTTTTAGAACATTGGTTACATTTACAGAGCCATTTATTTGATTCAATGAAAAGATTTAAAAGATGCAGGCAATGTCAGCTGACATCTGGAACTTCATTCCTGACATATTGTAAGGTAAAATGTAAAGCTCAAGCATCAGCTCAATGACTTAAAAACTAGCAACGCTAGTTTTCGGTTGCTTCAGTATTTCTAGCTATGCTCCTGCACAACAGTCACATATCTGAAGGATGTCAGTTATATCTTTTCTCTCTTTTCCTCTTCTCACCCTCTCTGGGTCTTGACTAGCGTGTCACATCTGTGCAGGTCGCAGGGCGGGTCGATTATCAGCCCAGACAGTGATCTGCTCCAGGACTCTGCTCTCTCTCTGATTACACTGGCTGCACATTGCAACTGACGTTCTATCTGATTTAGTAGAAACAGGCCCCCTCTGATCCCCCTTCTCCATTCTGTGTATAAACAACTGTATAAACCGTAATCAACGTATAACAGCAGTGCACCTCAAAATAAAGGAAAAGTCATGCACGGTATTATAATAGGGAGAATACTTGACACAAACAACCAGACAATATCCGCTGTAACTTCATATACACATCAAAACAAAATATGAAATACAGTATAAAATTAAATATATTCAGTATTTGGGAAGAATGTGTCTAGTATTTGTATATTGAATATGATACCGTCCCGTTTAACTGGAGACAGAGAAAAGTGTGTAAGACAGGAAGAGCACGCTGCAAAGAGATTACAACAGTGACGTAGCGCAGCTGTCCTCACATGCCCTCTCTTCAGTAGAGGCTGCCTTTGCCCCTCCTTTAGCAATCTCACTTTCCCTTGCTCTCCCTCCCATCGATTTTTACCTCACTCCCTTTCTCGATTTTTTATTATATGCTTTCTGCTACAATGCTGCAATGTGGCAAACATTAACATTAACCTCAAGCCATCTGGACTACTCATTACAAAAGAGCAATATCTGCTTTTCACCCCCTCCCTCACTCTTTTACTATTTTTTTTTTTATTTTCCCTCAAAGCCACATTAACCCACTTCAGCAGTTTCCTGAATTTTGTCCAAGTGAACGCTGCAGTTGATGAAAAGAATTAAATATCATGCAGTGCTTTAAAGCTAAATACCATCAATGGAGACCATCAAAAGTGGACAACACTGTTGCATTCTGACAAAACTGCAATATCTTACAAAACATTTTACACAGATTTTGACATTTTTAAAATCTTTACACCTTCAAACCTTAAACTAATAATTTAGCTAATGATGAGCTCATGGAACCGTGATATGAACAATTAATGAGAATCTCCAGTGTTTGGAAAGCTGCTCAAAACAATGTAGCTAGCTAAGCTGTCAACAACTCTACAGAAAAAAAAAAATGCTAAGCTAAACTGAAAAGTAGCTAGGAAGAAGGTAATTAGACTACAAACTATATTTAATATTCTTTCATATTGTGTTAATAGAGAAACATGAAACATTCACCATTAGTTGTTCAGGATGTTAAGAATTAGAGCTAATTAGCTAATTTATCTAATTTAACAAGACGCTTTGACAGTGCCACAGAACCACAGTTTTTAGGGGAAATCAACTTACAATTGGCTTATTTACACTACCATTCACTACCATTTAAAAGTCTGTATGATTTTTGGTAACACTTGATTTTAAGGTCCAGTTCTCACTATTAACTAGTTGCTTATTAGCGTGCATATAACTAGCATATTGACTGTTTATTAGTACTTACAGGCACATATTAATGCCTTGTTCTGTATGACCATATTCTACATCCCGACCCAATACCTAACTCGACCCAATACCTAAACTTAAAGTCCATGTAAAGCGATATTAAAATATGTGTTCTGAGTTTGTCACACAACAGAATGTGTTATTATCCACCCAGCTAAATTTGAATTTGGATAAATTTGAATTAAAAAAACCCGCTAAGTAACTAAAATAAGTTACCAAAATCTTTGAAAAATAAGCAGGACTCTCTGCTCTCAAATGCTGGGGGTGTGTCCGCTGTCAGCGCTGAAACCACGCCCACTCGCGGGAAAGCGGCCATCTCTCTCAACTGTCCAATACCGCTACAACCTGAATGGATGCTACTGTTACCTCTAGTAACTTAATTGGATTTATACAGCCATACATGTTTGAGAGTGCAAGTTCGTTATTTAATTGTATACGCATGGCAATCGCGCTCAACAGACAACAACGCGCGTCAGCGCTGCAGTGAGTTGAAACCACCTCGTCTTCAAGGCTAGCACGGCTCATGGTTGCTTAGCAACGGCAGACACCACGAAAGCGCAAGCTCCGGTGCACTTTGAAAAAAGAGAAAGCGGTACAGCTCGCGTCTCCATGCGTTTTTAGATGCGTTTTTAAATTGTATGTATTCTGACACATTGATGTCTCTGGGCTAAGACCCGGGTATCCATTCACCCTAGAACTGTCCCTGCCTAGAATCTGTATATCTAACATCACAGACATTCAAAAAGACAAACTACTTGACCTCTCAACATACCTGTATTCTTTCTGTTGTTTAGAGTTCTTTTAGTAGTTATTATAGTGTTAGGGGCGGGGCCATGCTCGGTGGCTCCATTGCGTCATCGAGCCACCGTTTTAGCCCCGCCCAAAAAATCCTGAACACAGAACTGGTGAAAAAAAGTTTAACAATTTAACTCCACAATTCAGTACTACATACTTAAGAGTCTTTGTAATGTGTTTCAGCAATACATTTCTAACATTTATAATGTATTTAGAAACAATTCTCAGAATTCTCTTTACACGGACTTTAACAACTTAACATCTTACTAACTATTAATAAGCAGCCAATTAGGATTTTATTGCAGGATTAGGATTTTATTGTTTTAATTTTTTTAAGAAATTAATTTTATTGAGCAAGGATGCATTAAATTGATCGATAGTGACACTATATATACACACACACAAACACACACACACACACACATATATATATATATATATATAAATCCTGTTTTTATTTAAACTATTGATTCAATAAACAATCCTTAAAAAAATGATTCACGGTTTCTACAAAAATATTAAGCAGTACAACTGATAATAATAACAACAGTGCTAATGATAATAAATGTTTCTTGATCAGCAAATTAGCATATTAGAATGATTTTTGAAGGATCATGTGACACTGAAGTCTGCAATGGCTGCTGAAAATTCAGCTTTGACATCCAGGAATAAATTACACTTTAAAATACATCAAAAAACAGTTATTTTCAATTGTAATAATATTTAATAATAATCACTGCTTTACTATTTTTGATCAAATAAATGCAGCCATGGTGAGAATTCTTACAAAAAAACATTAAAATAATCTTATCAACCCCAAACTTTTGAAAGGTAGTGTATATCTCTGAATATTAAGCTTTAATAGGACAAAGTCTTTGTAAAACTGAAGAAGTGACATGCTTTAAAACCTGTCTACATAAGCACAAGTGCACAATCTATAGTTTATTGCATACAATAAAGAGAATATAAGTCAAACCCAATCTCTGTAAACGCCACTATCAAGTCATGATTGGGTCCCGGCTAATACCTAAACCAGATTGTGATTTAACGCAAGCTACAAATGTCACCATTAAATGCGGCTTTAAGTAAATCAAGCCAGTTTTGTCTGTGGAACATTTCAGCCAAATTTCCATTTATTAGTGTGGCCTCCATCAATCGTAGAGTAATGCACAGTGGAGACAGACATGAGAGCAGAGCCCCTACAGGGCCGAGGAGCCGGTCCTACAGAGTGCTGCAGGGACCCGAGCAGTTGAGTTATAAATAGCATGGAAAACCCTGATCAATATTAGAGAGACAGACAGAAAGAGTCAGCCAAGAAACTCAATCTCCAGCCTCACACAAGCAAGCGTCTGGCCCTGAGTGCCTGAAGGTAGTCTTGGCTATGGCAAATACATAAACTTGCACAAACAAATACACACAGAAATTTGGTTGTGATCTGCATTGGCCTTTCAGTCTTGGTCTAGCAGAGCTTCATTGTGGCTTCACTGCAGTAACGTTTCACACACACGCACACACACAAAGGATCAACCTTAAAGATCCGATGAAATGGCTTGATGAGTGCAGTTTTCTTTCCTGTATTGACATATTTCCAACAAAACAGGAAGTAGCCAACATATCAAATAGCTTATCCTTTTTTTTTTAATAAACTTTACTTTAAGTCACACTTTTACGCTATTGGTAATTCTCATTGCTTGTCAGATGCAGGCGGTATTAAAGGGATTCTCATAATACAGATCATCTGATTGGACCAAAAAACCGACCCCAGAATACAGGATGAGCAATAATTCATCAATAGGTCATTCATAATTCTGAACCATTTTCCTAGAAATGCAAATTTTAAAAGTCCATTTAAATTGTATTTTATTTTAAAATTTAATTTAAAATGTTTGTAAAAATTAATTTAGTCAAATTTAGGAGTACACTAACAAACAGGTAGCCTCAAAACATACTTTTTATTATTATTATTACTCATTTGTTTTTTTTAAGTAGCATTATACCTGAATTTTGGCCGCTGTAAATGTTCTGGCAAAAATGCCTTTAAACACTACTTTTCTAACCGAAGGAGAAAATAGGGTGCAAATCTTGCATGAAAATATAAACAAAAAACAAATATTTCTTTTAGACTGGAAAACAGAAACAAAAAAGCAGTATGCATGTAAAATGATCAAAGTATAATCATATTTAATGTAATCCAAATACTTATATAATGCATAATTGTGTTTGCATTTTTTCAAGATGTTCTTTTGCATAGTGGCTGATAAAGAAAGAATTTTTTTGCTATTCCCAAACAGATAACACACATTCACTTGTCTGTCCCATAAACTAGTACAGTGAGACAGCAGAGTCACAACACTTACATTTTTGTGGAAAATCAACCCACAAATGGCTTACTTAGAGATGTTTTGACATGAAATAGGAAATTAAAATTGAATGCTTTGGCTTTAAGATAAAGGTTAGAAAAAACACAGGTTCAAACTGTAAATTAAAGACTTTGTCGTATGGTTCATTATGATAAATGAAGTTCAGCATGCAAAATCTGTTCATACAGTCTGTCCTTTGCGTAAGTATACAGTCTTCAGATTGCTGCATACAATAAAAAGAATATAACTCAAATTCCTATTCGTATAGTCACGTTTCCTCTGAGCGGTTATCAGTTTATAATTACTCTGCAGTTTCAGAGTAATTTATGGGGCAGAAATACCCAGAACAGGCTGAGGGGCTGAGCGAAGCTTTGCGGGTGGGGGGGTGGGGGGTGTCACGGAGGAGCGCAGCTGTGTAACTCAAACCTCTGAAACAGCTGGTGCCAGCATTTTCTCTCTCCATCTAATCCCCCAGCATGCCATTTTATTCCAAATAAACAGCCATAGAAAATGTTCCATATTTTCAGGGTGGGCTTAAGCATCCGAGCATAGTTAGACATAGTTTTTCCTGCCCTCAATCACTTTAATAAGAAATGGGACTGAGACTGAAAGTGAGAGAGAGAGGAAGAGAAAGAGTGGAAAGAGTGACCCTCTCTTTCCAGGCCAATGGTTTTGGGTCTCTTGACTGATCCCTATAAAATGTGATCTGGATTATATAAAGAAACGTAAAATTGCTCCCTCGAATCACTGTGTAAACGGGACCCTCGCGGTAGAAACACCCCCCACAATTAAGAAAATTTTACCTCAGGCATGCTATAAAACGCAGAAGAGGTAAAATATGTATTTGTGCCTTTAAATTCATGACAATATGTTTCCCGAATTGTTAAATATCACTGCCTGTGCCAATATCAACAAAGAGATTTTTATATTCTCCCCTAATATAATCTGTCTGTTCTTGCTTAAGACAATTTAAATGCAGCCTGTCAATTAAATCAGCTTTAAAAGTTTGAAGGCACCTTCCCACACACACCTGTTGTTTTCTTTTGTCTAATGTGAGAAATGATAGAGAAAGACAGAGAGACAGACAGATAGATAGAGAGACAGATTTTTACAGCCAAACTTGTTATATAGTTATATATAACTAGTTATATAGATAGACTGATGGATGGAAGAATAGATAAATGACAGAGAGACAGACAGACCGACAAGTAGATAGTTATATAAACAGACAGCTAGATAGTTAGAAAGACAGATAGACAGACAGACAGATAGACAGATAGATAGATAGATAGATAGATAGATAGATAGATAGATAGATAGATAGATAGATAGATAGATAGATAGATAGATAGATAGATAGATAGATTTCCATTAGTGGGACAGATTTCCATTAGTACTTTGTGTCTATTTGTGATCACTCAGTGTTCCGTACAATACGCTGGGTAAAGCACGCTTGTTTTGGTCCATGGTGTCGCACACAAAACCTCCATTAACTGGCACAGAATGACTGGGGGTTTCCCTCTCTGCTCGTAAATATAGATGCAATTAAAGCTGACAAAGACGTAGACTGTAGAGTGGGGCAGATATAGAGCTGTGTGAATGAACAGCAGGAAGAAAGCCTGAGCACACTCGCGAGCGTATGGCACACCAGCCTGCACACTTGTAATTGTTCTGCAAATTCAGACAGCTGCTTCTCTCTCTCTTTCCGACAGCTGTAGCCAAGCTGAGTGGAGGTTTTAATCAAAATGCAATGAATTAGCCAAGTGTGGCGTGGTGAGACAGTTGAGTAAACCTAAACAACCATATAATTTCCTCTGTTCCATCCTCCGGGCCGCATGCCAATCATGCCAATGGTACCACTGTCATTGTTCAGTGCCACCAGTGATGCTGCCTGCTGATGCCAGGACTGGCAGCGCCCCATGCGGCCCGCGGGCAGCTGTCTGTGGGCAGCGAGCAGAAGGGAAGGGAGGGGACGGAGCGAGGCGATAACACAAGACACAAAGAGACTCTATTGAACATAACCGGCTGCACAGTTTAACTAAATTACCACATAAACTGGACGGTTTTGTGGGACGTCAGACGGTTCAAAGAAAAGGGAGATTAAGATAATATCAATAATACAATAAATAATGCAGTGAGTATATGTCTACATAATTGCATTCTGTAGATCTACAAACTTCCTGGCGCTAACAATGCTGCAAGTGTGTTGCTAGCATTAGTCCCTCACTATGGCCCAGAGCAGATGGACTGCCAACAGCACTTCTGTCCCGTGTATAGAGTGTCTGAAACCAGGGCTCTGACCTCCTTAAAACAGCCTATTTATGTGTGTGTGTATAGAATAACAGCATGCAGAGCATCTGCTGAGCAGCGCAGCTCTTATGATGTGATTTGTAAAGGGTTAAAAGAGAAAGACAAAAGACTCATGTGAGCGAGCGTATTCAATTACAAATGCGCAGAGAAACTATTAAACAACACATGCCTCTCTCTCTTTGTATGCGTATTTTTGAAGATCTACTTGCCTCCGGGGCAGCATCAATCTAGGTCTTATTTAGGTTCATTTGTAACGTACTTTATCAAGAAACCTGCTGGATGGGCTCACGCAAACACACACACACACACACACACACACGCAAATGAGTCAGAACACAGTTCTAAGCCCTAAGAGCTATTTTGAACTGTTCCCTAGCGCAACATGATAGACTAGCACAGTGGTTCCCAACCACGTTCCCGGAGGCCCCCCAACACTGCACATTTTGCATCTCTCCTTTGTCTGAAACACCCATTTCAAATCTTGTGAGTCTTTACTAATGAGCTGATTATCTGAATCAGGTGTGTTTGATTAAGGAGACATGGAAAACATGCAGTGTTTGGGGGCCTCCAGGAACGTGGTTGGGAACTACTGGACTAGCACACCTAAAACAGATCTTTCTTCATTGTCTGTGTTGTGTGAGGGAGTACTGTTCCAAAACCTAGTGACCTGTGTATGAAAGCAGTATTTTAAGGCAACACAGGAGCTAGAAGATTTTGGAAAAGGTGCAGTATATTTGAAGCTTTATATCTGTATCGAATGTGCAGACTGGCAATAGTCATTCTCAAAAATAAATACATAAATTAATTAATCATCTGAAGCATCACATGACTCCTCACAAACATAATAATATAATTCAAACTCATTGTTATTATTATTATTATTATTATTATTATTATTATTATTATTAATTTAAAAAGTGGACCAATTGCTAATGGGTGTAAAGTTTAAAAATAAAATGTAAAATTATACAGTTTTCTGAGCAACAAATATTATTTATTATATAATCTGATAATTATTACATATTATAATAAAGAAATTGTTTTTAAAAATCACATCAAAATGAAGTTGATAGCCTCATATAAACTGACAATCCCTCAGTGTGCAATCACTAACTTTAGCTGTTTATTTCCATTATGCAAATTTTTTTGCCATTATGTCAATAATCTAGTTACAAAATAAAAAAAATAAATAAAAATAAAAGTAATAAAAGTTCTAAATTAAAATAAACATTTTGGGGGGAAAAGTGTCAGAGTATATATATATATATATATATATATATATATATATATACATATGTGTGTGTGTGTGTGTGTGTGTGTGTATGTACATGTATGTAGGTATATATATTCAATAATGAATTTGTCAATAAACAGTTACAAATACAAAAAAAACTCTTGACTTCTACATTTTTTAAAGTTATTATAGATTATTAAATGAATACTTTTTAATTATAGACTATTAAATTTAAAATGTGTGTGGCATCTCTGTATATTGAGTTTGCATTTTTGAATGTTTGCTATATTTGTAATGCATGTGGAGTTGCTGCCTATGTAGAGAGTTCCAAATCAGCCCCTTATGAGGTTCCTTTAGAAGCCAGTTGCCTATGCAGCTAACTCACTATGTTTTGGCACCAAACTCAAGTATGTGTAAGCGTTAGTGTGTGACTTTCTCTAGATGGGGTGATTACTGAGATTAATGACTTTACCCACAGCCTTCAATCTCCCCTCCTCTTTCAGCCAAACCAATCACCTCCTGACTGACAGCTAGAAGGCAGAGCCACAGGATCCAAGGGCACTTCAGGACTTGTCTTCTAGCCCCGCCCCTCTCCACGCAGTTTACCCAGCATGCCCCCTGGAGCCATGCTAGCTGCCAGCAGTTCCATCCCACAAACAACTCTCCATCATTAGAACCCCAAGGATGGCCGTGGCGACCTCAGGCGCTATTAGCAGGAAGGGCAGTTTGGGTTCTAGTATCAGGGTTAGCGTTTAAGCTGCGGGAAGCAGATTGTTTCCAGCGCATGTCATTCCTTTAAAACGCGTTCCAAATGCTACAATGAAGAGCTACAATATGGGAGCATGTTTAAACATCCACACACGGCGCTTGGCGTTGAGTTTTAATGGAGAGCACAGTCTTAATGAGGCTTTTCAACGTAAATACGACATGCTTGAGTGATAGTAGAAATAACGGACCTTGGCGTGACCGCAATGGCTCAGCAACAATATTTTGCCACGTTTACCGGTATTGTTATGTTTGACTCGAGCTCTCTGTATTTATTGCCTCCTTTAAAGATCAATATTGACAGTGTATCGCCTGGTAGCCCCAAAACACAATGTATGAAAAAGGGTCTTTTGAAAAAACTCATTAGTACAAAAACGGGCTAAGGGGGAAAAGAAAAGAAAAGAGAGACGGATGCATAACAAAGGAGGAAAAAAAAACTAATTATAAGACAGGATGTGAAAGAAGGTAGCTAGGATTGGCACGGAAGAAAAAAACACTCGAGGATGGAAGTTAACAGGGAGAGAAACCAAAATAACACAACGAGGGCAAAGGAAAATATGATAAAAACCCTCCATGTGACCTTACGTTTCTCACACATGGCGACTGACCAAAAAACGCTGCCCATGATCTGACCTCAGGGCTGCTTTGACAAGAGTGGCAGCTCCCTATTGAGAGAGGTTAGATCTCTCAACAGGCCAATCATCACATGGGAGCGACGATAGATAGGTGGAGTGAGGAGATGTCAATCAAAAAGCTTTCTGAGAGAACATCTACGGTCAGACACACATAGTCATTTTCCCCTTAAAAGTGTAATAAATATTACTATAAGAAAGGAGACTGTCATACATTGTGAGTATCCAACATATATGCAAAGTTTAATACTTGGAATAAAATAAAATAATTTATTTATATTTTATGAAAATAATAAATGTTTCACATACAGCAAATTAAAAACTTATACAATAATTCATGTAAACAATGTAAAAGTGTTTACTGCCACTTCTGGTCAAGGTAATGAATTCTTACAAAAAAACAAAAAAAATGCAGTGAATTCAAACTTATGAATGTTAGTGTAACTGGTTCTCAAGTCGGTTGGTTCTTAAAGGCCACTTCACATTGAACCAACAGATGCCGACAAACAACAACAGACAAATTTGTCTGCTTTTGTCTTATCAGTGTGCTACCCCAGTTAGTGTCTGTTGGTATTGGTCGGTGCTTGTCTTTGCCGACTGAACATGTTGAATCTGCGTTTGTCAGGTCTTGGAACTTCTGAGAAGTGACTTACTGTACTCGGTCAGGTGTCAGAGTTGGTCTGCGTCTGTCACTGTGGAGTAAATTGGCCTTAAGCCAATAACTACCAGTGATGTAAGTGTACTCTGATTGGCCAAATGCATACGAAACACCAGCTACCCGGCATTTTTAAAAGCCATGTAAAAATATTTACTCCACGAACATGGGAAACAGCAATAACGGCATTTACCTGCTGTCTGCAGCCTCGATGATATGTAACACTGCAAGTTGTCATAGGAGATGTTTTAACTATTAGGTATAGCAACAAGACTCTGATTGGTCGAAGTCGCTGCGGCCGTTACAGAATTTAAACAGAACAGAGAGCGGGAAGCAGACTACTTTTGCACTTTTATCAACAGAAAAGCTCTTTGAGGATGGATTTTAAGTGTTAATCTTGAAGACGACGAGATTTAAAGGTGAGTTTTAACAATTTACATTTATATTAAGTTCACAAGTCGAGAATGTAAATGTTTCAGCTACTCAGCATGAAATTAATGGCTTAAATTATTTCACGGAGCTATGCGCTCAATAGTTTTAGCTATTTGTATAACGTTACATTTTTTTAAAATGCAGTGAATGGATTTAGTATTAAAATGATCACGACTACATTTGCAATATGGCGTTTGCTCAACACTGCCCACTGAAACTATTAATTAACGGTTAATTAGGCATCACAACACAAGACTTGATGGGCCGAAGTCACAGCAGCTGTTAACGGAGTTTTCAAACAGCGAACAGCGGACAGCGGGAAGCAGAGCGCCGTGTACAGCGCCAGCACAACCTGTCAGAGGAACTTCATAAGAGAGGCTCGACCCGAATTATCAGACGAACAGAGAAGGAAATTCAAAGGTGATATTTATGATTGCATTTAACCGAATCAAAAATGTTTAAGACGTTACAGCCACCCATTTACAACAGGAAGAGTAAATAGCTTAAATAACCAGCTGTATTTATCCTTCTGCAAATAAATTTTAAACCAACAGTGCTTGTGTATTGTAAGTTTGAAGTACATAAAATAATACTGTTGAATTATTGTAAATGAATGCTTACCCTGAAGCGCCATGGTGGTGTATTGCACCTGTTGAACAGCGTGATTGAACGCCACCAACCCGTGCACAGATGAATAGTTGTTATCCGTGCTATTTTTATATTAACGTTAGTGGTTTGTATATTTGAGTAATGTATATCTGTATCCTAAAGGTTAAGATTCTTGCGTTTGAGAGCTTCACTTAAAACACGTTGGTTTCTTTTTCTTTTCTTTTTTTTCTCACCGTCTGTTTTTGTTTTTGTTTTTTCCTAATAATGTGCCTTGTCAACGGCACATAAATGCAAATATTTTGAGCCGCTGCACAACTGTCAAAAACATCTAGTCTAATGTTCATAAAAATATCACAATACAGACAAATTGAAATGCATGTTCCATGTGATCTGCCTATTGTTCGGTCTCTGTTTTTAAAAGAATGTGATTACCTGATTCTGCCCTATCTCTAAGTCATATACATGTCATTCATTTTATTAGAGAGAACTCTGAAACTCAGCAAATCTGTCTTTAACTTACAGATCACGAAGATGATGGAGAAACTGTCAGTGCTGGTCTCAGGGATAGCACAGCTTTTTTGAGAAATCTGTATCCTCAGCTGTGAGGCAAGTATCAGTACAAAATGAGTAAAATTCAAATGTAAATAAATTGAAATTTTCCTACGAAGATTAAAATGAATAGATGCTAACATAATCTTCTGTGGTCTGCAACACAAACACATCTCAGATTTAACTTATGTTTCATGAGCTTTACACTAAAGAAACAAGTCATTCACATTAAATATGATAGAATCTTGCAGTGTAAAATTGTCATTACGTATGTGTATTTTGCATTTATATGCAGGAGAAGACTGTGTCTATTGTTGGGGAGGATGCTGTTTCATGCCCATGTGAAGACTTTGCAGAACCAGAACAAGACAACCAGTAAGTCTCTTTTGCTGATGTATATACAATGGCAGCTAATTGTTAAAGGGTTAGTTCATCTCAAAATCAAAATTGTCATCATTACCCTTATTCCATTTCAAACTCCTAAGACTTTCGTTCATCTTCAAAACACAAATGAAGATGTTTTAATGAAAAATTTGAGATTTCTGTTCCTTCATTGACAGTCCACACAACTACTACTTTGATGCTTCAAAGAGTTTGTAAAACGAATTCATATGAACCGAACAGTTTAGTCCAAATTTTCTGAAGAGACTCGATCATTTTATATGATGAACCAATTGAATTTATGGTTTTATGCACATATAAACATTCATCAGTACACACATCAGATATGGTAAACAAAACACTTGAAAAAATTAGGTTCATTTTTGTGTACACAGTAGCCCTAGCTCTATATTGCACATTCAAGAGTGCATGAGAGAAGCCTGTTCACCATGGGCATGCTTAAATACGTATGGTCATGTAAAATACTTAAATACCCAAATGTGGGAATTGTTATTTTATACAATGGCAAACAAGAAATACCATTAATTGTAATGAACTCTTCTTTTCTTATCTGCATTTCAGTTATTCCAGGAAATTGGCCCAATACATGCTGTAACTTATTTAAGGAGTTTCCAGGATTCCTTAAAGGGTAAGTTCACCCAAAAATGAAAATTGTCATTAATTACTCATCCTCACGTTGTTTCACACTCATAAGACCTTAGTTCGTCTTCATGAAGATATTTTTGATGAAATCCAAAAGCTTTCTGTCCCTCCACTGGTAGCAACACAACTTACACATTCAAGGTCCAGAACTGTAAGAAAGACATCAGAGTAATACGTCACTCACTTATGTGGTTTAACCTCAGTTTTATGAAGCGACGTGAGTGCTTTGTTTGTGAAACACTATTTACCACCTATTTACAAAATAATTTATCCAAAGTGCATTCATGTGACAGCGTCGGCTCTTGTGTGAACACAACATGAATGCATTGTGGTGCTCTTGTGAAAGTGCATTGTAGATCAATGTTTTTGTAAATAAAATGGTAAATTATGTTTTTGTTTTGTTTTGCGCAAATCTAGCACTCGCATCACTTCATAAAATTGAGGTTAAACCACTGGAGTCACATGGATTACTTTAATGAGGTCTTTCCTACTGTTCTGGGCCTTGAATGTGTAAGTTGCATTGCTGCTTATGGAGGGACAGAAAGCTCTCAGATTTAATAAAAAATATCTTGCAGTGAACCTTTGTGGTATGCATGTTTCATCTTTAGACTTTGCTTGTTTTGAAAGTATGGAATGAATATTGTATGTCTTTATAGTTGCTAAATGTCTTTTTAGATGTGGATTTTTTTATGCTGCTCTGGTTTTACATCTGATGATATTCAGGGAGAAAGTGAACAATTATCACAATCAGACAGGTGTTACATGCAAAGAATCTGTAGTAAGATATTCAGGGTACAGTTGTAACTACTCAGCGGGAATATAAATGCAATCAATTTACTTCTGTCTTTTCTAATACTGATTCTTCATTTAGTTCAGGAAGAACCAGTCACACCATATCCCACTGTGCAGATTTTGAGAACGTCTGACTTGGACACAAGTCTTCAGTGAGAAGAGAATCTTCAACATTGTAAAAATGGAGGGTTCTGAAATTTGCCAAGCAGTTGAGGTGGAGGATGGTGTTTTTTGAAAACGTTAAATAAATGCAGGAATGTTGTGTGAAAAGTGGGGGAAAAAAGTTTTCTAGTTTTGTTACATAATGTAACATTTTAGTGTAAATGTATTTTATGTGCTGTAACATTTTAGTTTAATTACATTATTGCAGCTTTTTTTTTAAGTCTTTGTTGTAATCTGGAAAGATGTATTTTCACAAAGAAATATTTTACTGTTCAACCACTTATGTGTATTTGACATGTATTTGCAATTACTGATATTAAAATATCTTTTGGTTTCAGTTGTTGAATGTGTATGTTCAATAGGAAAATGGCCTTTAATAGTTCTTGAAGGAACATATTTGCCACAGTTAAGGTACAAATGGGCTTGTCACTGGGGTGGTACCTTAAAGGACAAGATTTGTACCTTTGATGAAGGTACAATATTGTACCAACAAGTTTTAAAAAACGAAAAGGTACATTTTGGCTCACCATGGTACAAATCATTTCCTTTAAGGTACAAATTGTAATGGTACAAATTTGTTCCTTTATATTAAGGTACAATTCTGTACACTTAAAAGGTACTGCCCCAGTGACAAGGGTTTGTACCTTCTTTGGTACAAAATTGTACCTTTTTTTCTGAGAGTGCACTTGTTCCAGACCTGTATGAGTTTCTTTTTTCTGTTTAACACGAAGTTATTTTGAAGAATATTTCTAAATAGTTGATAGTTGGTAGACTTTGACTTCCATAGTATTTTTTTTTCCATACTATGAAGTCAATGGCTACCGTCAAATGGTTTGGTTACCAACATTCTTCTCTATATCTTCTTTTGAGCTCAACAGAAGAAAGACTCGTACAAGTGAGTAAATTATGATTTTTTTTTTTTTTTTTTGAGTGAACTTTCCCTTTAATAAGGTCATTAAAGAGATTTTCATCTGAATCAAACATGGCCTAATGTGTATATATTTCACAGTGTGGATTCGAGAGAAGAGATTAGAGTAGTTCACTGATGTCAGATGGGAGTTTAATTTTGTGAAAGTTGTTGTGAAAAACTCAGCATTGCTGCAGAGCGAGGGACAGTAAACTAAAGTGACAGTTGCGATACGTCATGCCGACGAACCAAATCGCTCTTGCCTCAGCCAACAGTAAAGAAGTGCACTTCACTCAAGCCCTGTGTTGCAAAATGAGCAAAGGATATGGATTAAGATCTCACAGGATGCTTGCCAAGCATTAGAGGGTGAGGAGGCGGAGCCGCACACTAGAGTAATTGGATTTGAAGTCCGCAAAGGACGTTAATTAAGTTTGACTTCCTTTAACATATAATGTGGTTTGAACCATGAATCAGGCAATATGGACAGCATGGACTGGAAAGGGCAGCTGATTTTACCGATAAGGTAATGCTAATCAGTAAAGCACGAAGAAAAAGGAGAGCCCTTTTAATATCTGGTTTCAAGGATCTGCAATATCCTGTGGTAAACATTGCCATTGCAAATGATGTCTAAACTGGAAAATGTGAACGAGATGTTGTAGAAGCACGGCTCATACAGAACATCTGGTCAAAATTCAGGATCTACTCTCATTATCATACAAAATGACTGATAATGGAAATGGCAGAAGGGATGAGTTGTGGTGAATATCAGGAATGGGAAGACAAGCAAGGTTGAAGGAAGAGTGATGTTCCCATCTGTGCGGTGCAGTGAAGTTTGCCATCAAGAACCCTGCACACGTTAATCAGAGGCTGACAGCAGTGTTTCAGAGGACATATTCAGAATTTCACTGCGTAGAGCAACTGGTTTTGCTTTAGGATCCAGATTGCAAGTGACCCTACATGGTACCAAAAATTATTTATTGAAAACCTTACTTCAAAAGTAAACCTTAAAATCTTGACCTTAAAGTAGACCACAAAACAGAAATTTATTTATTTATTAATTATTTATTAATTTATTTATTAATTATTATTAATTTATTTATTTTATTTATTATTATTTATTTATTTGTATTACCATGTAGCACATAGTTCCAGCAGATTTCTTTTATAGTAAAAGTAAACAGAAAAATACACTTACTGTTATTTAATACTGTTATTTATTTTCTATATGTAATACATAATTTACACACACACACACACACACACATATATATATATATATATATATATATATATACAGGTGCATCTCAATAAATTAGAATGTCATGGAAAAGTTCATTTATTTTAGTAATTCAACTCAAATTGTGAAAGTCTCTGGTTCTTTTAATTGTGATGATTTTGGCTCACATTTAACAAAAACCCACCAATTCACTATCTCAACAAATTAGAATATGGTGACATGCCAATCAGCTAATCAACTCAAAACACCTGCAAAGGTTTCCTGAGCCTTCAAAATGGTCTCTCAGTTTGGTTCACTAGGCTACACAATCATGGGGAAGACTGCTGATCTGACAGTTGTCCAGAAGACAATCATTTACACCCTTCACAAGGAGGGTAAGCCACAAACATTCATTGCCAAAGAAGCTGGCTGTTCACAGAGTGCTGTATCCAAGCATGTTAACAGAAAGTTGAGTGGAAGGAAAAAGTGTGGAAGAAAAAGATGCACAACCAACCGAGAGAACCGCAGCCTTATGAGGATTGTCAAGCAAAATCGATTCAAGAATTTGACTGACTGAGGCTGGGGTCAAGGCATCAAGAGCCACCACACACAGACGTGTCAAGGAATTTGGCTACAGTTGTCGTATTCCTCTTGTTAAGCCACTCCTGAACCACAGACAACGTCAAAGGCATCTTACCTGGGCTAAGGAGAAGAAGAACTGGACTGTTGCCCAGTGGTCCAAAGTCCTCTTTTCAGATGAGAGCAAGTTTTGTATTTCATTTGGAAACCAAGGTCCTAGAGTCAGGAGGAAGGGTGGAGAAGCTCATAGCCCAAGTTGCTTGAAGTCCAATGTTAAGTTTCCACAGTCTGTGATGATTTGGGGTGCAATGTCATCTGCTGGTGTTGGTCCATTGTGTTTTTTGAAAACCAAAGTCACTGCACCCATTTACCAAGAAATTGTGGAGCACTTCATGCTTCCTTCTGCTGACCAGCTTTTTAAAGATGCTGATTTCATTTTCCAGCAGGATTTGGCACCTGCCCACACTGCCGAAAGCACCAAAAGTTGGTTAAATGACCATGGTGTTGGTGTGCTTGACTGG
Source organism: Spinibarbus caldwelli (assembly GCA_039654775.1). Taxonomy (NCBI): domain Eukaryota; kingdom Metazoa; phylum Chordata; class Actinopteri; order Cypriniformes; family Cyprinidae; genus Spinibarbus; species Spinibarbus caldwelli. Next base: position 20,817,564 of record CM077249.1, read on the forward strand.
CCAGCAAACTCACCAGACCTGAACCCCATAGAGAATCTATGGGGTATTGTCAAGAGGAAAATGAGAAACAAGAGACCAAAAAATGGAGATGAGCTGAAGGCCACTGTCAAAGAGACCTGGGCTTCCATACCACCTCAGCAGTGCCACAAACTGATCACCTCCATGCCACGCCGAATTGAGGCAGTAATTAAAGCAAAAGGAGCCCCTACCAAGTATTGAGTACATATACAGTAAATGAACATACTTTCCAGAAGGCCAACAAATCACTAAAAATGTTTTTTTTTTATTGGTCTTATGAAGTATTCTAATTTGTTGAGATAGTGAATTGGTGGGTTTTTGTTAAATGTGAGCCAAAATCATCACAATTAAAAGAGCCAAAGACTTAAACTACTTCAGTCTGTGTGCACTGAATTTATTTCACAATTTGAGTTGAATTACTGAAATAAATGAACTTTTCCACGACATTCTAATTTATTGAGATGCACCTGTATATATGTATTAAATAAACATTTACAATTAATGTTACAAAATATGTTAATTATAAATAATTAATTATAATAGAAAATTGTAATAAACTGTTATATGTGTGTATGTGTGTTCATAGCTTTTATACAGTAAATCTTAATAAATATAAATATTAAATTAAATTTATAATAAAATTTATCAATTTATATTACAAAATATGTTGTAAATGAAAAAATAATTTTATAATAGTAATAAATATACTGTGTGTATGTGTGTGTGTGTGTGTGTATAATATATAATATATACATACACTGTATATATGTAGAGTATACTTATTTAAATGTTACATATGGAATACCTATTTATTTTGCTATCTTTATGATTATACTGTTTAATTGTATTATTTGTATTTAAATGGACAATGTCTGGAAGGGGCAATGAAACCGAGTTCAGTCAAAAAAAAATGACCAACTATTGCACAAAACCTTGTTTCACCACTAAATGTAGACTAAAGGTGAATGCTGTAAAAATGCCATTAATCGACTACTGAAACACATTTATGAGAGAATCAATACCTAATTTAAGTTTGATATGCCCAGTCACTGCTTCACGCTTGACTCTTCACGCATGCTTGACTTCAAACGGAGTTCGCCGAAGTTCACAGTCTGACCCACTCAAGAAAGTCTGGACAAGCGATTTCAAATGGGGCTCCCACTCCAAAACAACCACTTATGCATTATTTGGCCGTCAAAGCACTGGGCAATCTCCCTCTCTAACTGTGGGGATTAAAGGCAGCCTCTTAATTGCTTCCTTTGAGGGCAGGGAGGATTAGATCAGAGGCAATGGAGAGGTGATGAGGACCCCTGCGCCTAAACTGGGCCAAGACTACAGTTCTCCCAGGATTCCCCAGTGTAAATCACTGCGCACGAAGCAATCATTAGCATGAGACCCAAAAAGGACTTCTGGGAAAGGATTTCAAAGACTTACGAGGCATCAATGCTGTCGCAAACCTATTTAAAGAGGCTACACTTTAAGAGTTATGTGTTGAGTGACAGTTAAGGGAATCAGGTGTTGCACAGTCCATCTACATATTTAAAATATTTTTTACCAACACTTACACCAAGAAATGTGTCTAGTGGAGCCTAGTTACACAGGCCTTCCCTGAGATCATCTAGGCCTTCTACCAACCTGCTGATTATGAATATGTCATGTATAAGTCTACTAGTTGATGTAAGCAAGCTAAATGGCAAATTAGTAGAGTTCACTTTGGCTTATGACAGATGCAAAACCCCACAAATCCAGATCATAGGTGATACAGTGAAGAAATGAGTAGAAATGAATGTTCGTGTGTGCGGTTTGGGTTAGGGGTGGGCAAAAAAGCTGTTGTCTCTGCTGCTGCGAGACAAGGCAGACATTTTAAAGCCACAACCCACTACACAGACACCATGTGCACTGAAAGAGATACACAGGCATCAGATGTGACACAACAACACCATTCAAAACCAGTCATACACTCAATGAACAACTACATTTGACCTTTCTCTTTCGGTTGGTTCCAGGTAAAGACATTTTATAAATCCCCCTAAAATGAAGTAACTGCATATATGACGATATCTGACAAACACTGTGAACCGATTTGGGTCATTCCTGTTACGCAGTACCTTTTGAACTCTGCAAGTCTGAAAGAAATACTTATGTTGTCATTTAAGGAAGTATTTCTATAAAAGAGTTCAGAAATTCAGAAATGTACTCTAACCAGGCACTAACACTTCAATTAATTTTTTCATGAATTATAACTTGATTATTTAAGAAAAAATAAAGAGATGCATAAAAGGATAAAAAATAAATTGTTTAATATTTTTTAAATAATGATGTTATCATAATGATTTAAATAATTTAATCAAACAGGATGGATATTTTTAAAGTAAAACACAATAATTAACATGAAGAAAATTAACAAAATTCATATAATCCATTGCTAATACTGACATTTGTGGTATTTTCTCACCAAAAATGACTTTCTAAAGGAAGAGGCATTATTGCAAACGACTAACAAGATGGAAAGCTAACATAACTGACAAGTTTTGTTTTAAACATTTCATTCAGAGAAATAAAAAAAGTATAAATATATAGAATATTTCTTAATAAATTACATTAATAATATGTTAATAAACATTTGCTGATACCAAAATAGTTAATAATTAAATAAAAAATACTAAATTACAAAAATGACTGTAATTAAATGACTAAAAATGCCTCATGCTTAAATTATTCAACTATAATTAAACAATAATTCAATGATTCAATTATTTAAATTAACCACTACGTTCATTCTACTAATATGATTCGCACCTTTAAAATGTAAAATTCCATCCAATATATTGAAATATGTATGACGGGGTCATTAAAATGTACTGCATAGTAGAAATGTCCCATGTGTATATTCATTTGCATTTATCGTGGCTTTATGTGTGTATAATTATGTGTCTGTGAAAGTGTGTGTGTCCTATCTTGGGCATTGAAATGAGGATAGTATGTGATGCCAAGAGAGGATGTCAGTCTCTGACCTGGGAGGTTCTGGCCTCCCCTCTCGTCTCTGTCTTTCATCTGTCACTTCTCTCTTTCAACACTTTGATCTGTTGCTCTCTGTCAAACATCCCTCAGCCTTAAGATCTCATGCCTCCATGGAGCAATACCAAAGCGGCTTCAAAGTCAGACAGCGAGAGAGAGAGAACTATAATACTCCGTTTCTTTCATCACCTTCCCCTAGCTGAGTAACTGTAAAATGTACAGCATAATTCAGACAGCACAGCTAACTATAGCCTCCGTTGGATTGTGTGATATACCAAAGTACAGAAGATATCAAAAATATAATTTTGAAAATTTGAAAACTAATCCAGGTGACAACATACTGCTATTCAACAACGTTCTGACAGAGTGACACAAAACATATTAGTTTCATATGTTTGCGTTTTTAATTTGACTTTATCAGCTGTTTCTTGCTGTAATTTTTCTATAAATCAAATCCAGATGGGATGTATATAATATATGCAATAAAAATATGGTATAAAAAATTTAAATATATTTTATTTAGCCTTCTTTTCTTTAAAAAAATAATAATAAAAAAAAAATCACAAATTAGTGACTTTGAATTATTGAGTCTGTTGACAGCCATGTTTTATTCCATCAGAGGCTGCGGCATGCAGATGCCGCGCAAATCTCCAAAACAGCAACAGCGAATGACTTCCAAAACCTCAGAGACGTCAGGGGGAAATCAGAAGAAGCCCCTCAAAGGGTAAATAACATGCCAAATCGCCTGACTCATCAATTCAACTAAAACATGGTAGCCAGAGAGGGAATTTTTCAGGCTGAATAACATGTCTTCAATTGTCTTGTCACAACACACCACATTAAAGCAGGACGCTGCTGTCACAAAGAAAAGCTTCTTGTAAAGTTAAGACATTTGCGTCAGCGTGTGTAGAAGTGCGCATTTTTCAAGTTTCATTTATCGCAAAGGAGTTTCAGTAACGGCATTTAAACAGCGCTGTCAACGGTAAAGAAAAATGAGAGTGTCACTTCCTGTTCAGGGGGAACGGCTTCCGTTGTCGTCATTTCAGACATCCTTCTGAGTCAAGATGGAAAATGATACCAATTTAATTTCCCATTTGTGGTCACAAACACATTAGTTTAGACATATATGAGAGTAATCTAAATCAAGGGGATTCCAACCAAACTTGAAAAAACTTTCAAATCGGTGCGAAAGATGACACTTTGATGTACCATGGTTTCAATCGAAAATTTCAGTTTCAGTCCCCAAACACCTTGCTCAGTGACTTGCAACATAATGAGTAAGTTTTTCCATTTTTATTTGCTATTTTCAATGAATTAAAGTTTCATACTTAATCAAAAATGAAAGCTTCCCTCATACTAATACTGTTGCATGTAGTATTTTGGCATAAAGATGTGCACCTTATTCACTCTTATTCCAGTTTAGCTAGGCAGGAAATGTGTCTTTAGTATTTAAACTAAAAGAATAGTTCACTTTATTTAAAAAAATTGTGTGTGCATTTATGTGGTTTTCTGCAGACAATGAAATCAGAGAGCTCCAGTGTTCTTTTAGACCTCACCACACAGTTTTTTATTGGTCAATGCAGCAAATTTGTAAAAAGCTTGTATCTGTTGCAAAATTCTGATCGCATGGATTCCTATTGAAATGACTGGATTCATCTGCAAAAATCTGCACCTTAACATTGTATGATAAGGTTTGACTTGTTAATAATTTATTAAATTAAAACTTAATTATTTAGGTATCATGAACTAAAAATGAACATAAAAATGTACAGAATTTATTAATGTTACATAAATTTATAAATGTACAATTGTTCACTGTTAATTTACAAAATGAAAAAAAACGGTGTACACAATGAATTAAATGTAAAATTTTGAAGTAGAAAGACTGAAATGGTATTTTCTTTTTAAACGTACTCCAACAATCTTTATTTACTACTAATTTTTAGCACGGTATATCTTAAAATAAGTAACATGCCTCATATAGAGTAACAGTAAGATAGAATAAAAAATTCTGTTAAAACCGATCTTGATATCTAATGCATTAACAATTTTAACTTTATCATAGAGTGTATCCTAAAGATGTCATGAAATAAAATAAAAGCAGAGTTATTTTGGACCCCACAGACTTTCATTATATGTAGGGAAAAACTTTTGTGTTCTGCAAAAGAAATGAAGCCATACAAATTAAAATGACATGTTTGGGTAAACAACATTTTCATTTTTGGGTGAACTTTCTTTTTAAAACTTACATTTAGAGCATACAGCCACACTGGAATAACAGTAAATAAAGATGCACTTTTACAATAAAATACCGCATGCAAAAATGCCACAACTGTTTATCAAACTCCCCCTCAGTGCAAGTCCTGTGACATAGTCATAGTGGTCACTGGCAGCTGTGCTGAGGTTGAGAAATGAAGCTGACACTCTCGTTCACACAGCCTGGCAGAGCAAAGACAGGGTAGGTTATGTCTGTGGAGTTGTCTATCTGCACTGTAACAGCTGGGGCATCGGCATTTCAGAGGAAAAATTTGTATAGGGCTCAAGGACACTGTCGGTCTGTCACGCACAAACCTACTCGCTCTACTCAATCTCCCGGAAGGTTCAAACAGATTCCCTGCACTTCTTAGTCCGCTCCCTCCATCTATTCTCTGACATAAAGAGTCAGTAATCCAAGACTCCCGGCGAGGCCGACCCCCCTAGAACCTCGAACACTTTCTCTCATTCTCTCACACACATACTCCAATTAGTAGTGGTTTAGCAGAATCTGACCGGCAGACAGGGAGTCGCAAACAGTGAGTATCATGTAAACGCTTTCCTTTCATTATAAAGCAAACTAAAATGTGTGCCAGCCAGTCACAAACACCCTGACAAGTCAAGGACAAGAACGCTACACTTGCACGCACATGCAAGTCCATGTACATTCATGAATTCATACAGTGGGTGCTAAAAATCTGAAATTTAAAATCCTTGAACTTTTACATAAATATTCACATAAATTGTAAATGCTTGCTACTGGATTATAAAAATAATTTTAAAAATCTTATACTGAGAATTTTACCATAGATATAAGACAAAAAAAATATTATAAATTATTTATTTGTTTATTTATTTTATTTTTTTTACAATTTTAACACATTTATAAAGCACTGAAGATTGGTACTGTAGCTTTCTGTTGGTCAATGCAGCAAATTCGTGAAAAACCTGAGCCTGTTGCAAAATCCGTGCAATCCTTTGTCCTCATGCAAATTTTCCAAATGCATGAACTCCTACTGAAATTACTGGATTTTGCCCAGTAAATGTGACTGCACCTGTACAATAAGATTTAAATTGTTAATAATTAAACCAATTTAAACTTAATTTATTAGACATCATCAATTAACAACAAACAAAAAAAAAAATTATAGCATTTATTAATTTAATGTTAATTCATAAATACACCATTGCTCACTATTCATTTATACACTGAAAAAGATTTGGTGCAGAAACCATTTTCACTCAGAAATTGCCAATAAATTTCACAATTAATTACAAAGAAACAGCAAGTAACATTAATTGAATTAAATGTGAAATTTTGAAGTAGAAAGACTGAAATAGTATTTTTGAGCAAAACATACTCCAACAATCTTCATTTACAACATCAAAAAATTTATTTTTTACAGTGCACAACTTGAAATGTGAAACATACCTTAGCATATATAAAAATTAACATTAACCTAGAATAATAAATACCGTAACATTTATGATATCTAAGAAATTCAACATTATCATAAAGTGTTTCCTAAAGATGTCCTAAAATCAAATAAAAGCAGAGTTTCACACTCAGGATTGTGTGAACACAAACGGCTGGTAAATTAGGCCTCCACGGCTCAGATAGTTCAGGTGGCCTCTATTAAATTTCCACTAAACAGAATTGTGAATAGTTCCAGATGGTGGAACGACTGTGACCTGTAACAGCAGTTTGAGATACAGTAATGCACGAGGGGTTTATCAGGGAGTCACTGTTTAATCAGCGAGGAGCCATGTCTGGTTATCACCCGCACTCTTCAGGTGGTTACTTAAGGTCATGAGGAGTACGTGCACACGCTACTGACTGACTGATGTTAACCATCAGATGTAGTTTAATGTGGATGCATTGCACAGCTATGAGTATGACAGAAGACACCGTCCTGTCGTATCACCTGACGCTAAAATTTATTAACTAGAACACTGAGCTACAGTATTTTCTTAGACCATTCTCAAATGATAGAACCATATGAGGCCCAATTAAGCAACAGATTGATGAAGGGTTGAAAAGAAAGTCCAAAAATAACATGTAATTCTGCTTGTCCAAGCAAATTACTGTAGATATCTGGTTCTTACACAGTTATCACTATTTCTAATACTCATTTTATTTACTCGCCAAACACAAACAGTTTTTGCACTTGGTGAGTGTTGATTTTGGGCTCTGATTGAAAATGTACTACTTGGTGGATGTGCAGTTTTCTGGATGGCCTGTCCCGCTGCGGTCTCAGGGGCGGTCAGCGTATCTCACGTGGAGCGGAGCGGTGAGCATGTTGTGAACAGTCAGCACTATCAGCTGTATTCTGCCCAGCTGCCCCACACATTGATCTGACAGATTGATTACCATAGAGCTTCAATGCTTCTGACTTTCATTTGTGACCTCCCTCTGCACGCATCTCTCTCTCTCTCTCCATATATTTGACGTATATATCAATCTTATGAATTTATACATTTTTTGATTTAATCTCAAGCTGTTTTATTTTTTTTCTGTGTGTCTTTTGCTCAGCTACAATGTTTCCGTCTTGCCTTTGTCTTTCTCAACTCTCTTGGTTATCATTTCATTTATTTCTGGGTTATTATCACTCATGTCATCTCTACCATACTATAATAACTATGGAAAACTAAAGAAATATACCATAGTAATACATAATTGGTATATTCACGTACAGTTCTCATAAGTTTACAAACCCCTTGCATAATGTGCAAAATTTGTTTCAAAAACTGTAAAAACTATTTATTTTTTATACAGTACTAACTTAATGAAGCTATTATGTATAGTGCTGGGTAGTAACTGATTACATGTAATCTGGATTACGTAATCAGATTCCAAAAATCCAATACTTGTAATTAGATTATATTACATTTTAAAATATTCGTAATCAGACTACAGTTAATTTTTATTGATTACATGATTACATATTATAATGTAATGTTTCATGCACTTAATGTTGTTAATAATAACGAAAGAGATATATTTTCTTTCTCTTTGTATTTTTATAACAATATGGTACAAGATTATCCTATTTAAATCAATGTGATAAATGTGTAAAGTCAAAGTAATCTAAAAGTAGTCTGATTATATTACCTAAAATGAGTAATGTAATGGATTACATTGCTAACTACAATTTGTGTCATGTAATTTGGAATCAGTAGCAGACTACAATTTGCGGGTAATCAACCCAGCACTGATTGCCATAACCATACAAATAAATTTAAAACATTTTTTATTATTTTAGTTTAAGAATGTATCTCTCTTTAAAAAAATTGCTAGCCATTTTACAGATTATGCAGGGGGTATGAGAAAAAAAAAAAAGGAACAAAAGCTGTCATATGGTCACTAAATTGTCCATACTGGACCTTAAAGGTACATATTAGTACCCTAATCGAACAAATTAGTACCTAAAAGGTAAAAAAGTTTACCTTTTGAAAAGGTACCGCCCCAGTGACAACTTTTGTACCTTTTCATCTGAGAGCGAAGGATATGTAAACTAATGACTGTACGCAACTGTACCATGAACTGTAAACGGCACTGTAATAACACTGCTTTCAGTATGAGCTACAATGACATCAAATCGGAGCTTCATGCATCAGAGCAAGTGTTTAACTTTGCAAAGATAAGAGTGTCAAAAGCTGATATGATAGAACTCATAGAGGAATCAAAGCTCCATTATGTTACTGAATATTGACATATTGTAACTCCAAGGATTTCTCCCTTCAGACAGAGAGGCTGCATGTCAGACTCTTTTCGGAAGAGTGCTCTCTCTCTCAGGAAACACTGCTCAGAAAGCAGCCAGAGGATTGGGCAAGCACTTATTTACTGTAAATAGCAGGTCTTTCACCGAAACACCTAAAGAATCAGTAAAGTGTGAAAAGAAAGTTCTGTGGGGTTGGAACACTTTGATGTTTCTTCATGAGACCCGCAAGCTTCAGCCACAAGCAAGCAGGTCTTGTTTTGTGTCAGGAAATCGCACGTTTGACTGTCACTCCTAATGTATAACAATATCTTTGCTTTACGTAGCGATCCAAAAGACTGACAGCACTAGTGGAAATGCTCTATGCTCCGTTTTAATTTTCAAAATAAACTTTTTCAGGAGAAAATATGCAAAATCTAAATGTTTTATCATTTGGTTTGTACCTCTTCTACTTTATTGAAAGCAACGCAAGAGTTGCATGATCTCCACAAGTTAGAATCCTTTTGATCATGTTCTTCAGCATGACTATCTGCCCATCTGCACAAAGAATATTCCTTATTCATTTTGCATATATTTTTTACATAGTTTGTTTTTTGTTTTGTCAGACCTATGGAGTAACTTTATATTTGACATTAACACTATTGTTATAAGTACCTTACAACAGTAATTATTACCGTTATACCTGTAGAGCACAACAAAAAGTTATTTTCTTAAATAAAACTGTTATAATCCATCATGTGCTGCTTTGCTTAATAGGCTGCTGGCCCTTTAAGAAGATAAGCACGCCAAACACCTCCCCCTGTTGGAGGCCGACAGCGCTGTGAACTTGACCTGAGCTGACCCTCTTTCTCCCACCCCTCCCAAATTTCCGCTGCCAGAGCACTGGAGCACATTCCAGCTCCTCTGTGTTTACTGAACATGTGTGTGTACGTCCATGTGCACACGTGTGTTTGCTGCATCTTCCTGCTCGGCTGACTTGCAGTGTATTCTCACACGTGAAACGAATGGAAAGAGTGTCGATGTGTTTTAGTGCCTCCTCAAATGGCAAGACACTGAGGCCCGGAGAATGAGCCTCAGCCACAGACACCTCCAATGCCACCAAACCAGCCATGTGCTCCGGTTTGGTCAAACCACCATCCTCTTTGTTTTGACAAGCGTAATATTTATTGTCCCAGCAAAAGCTTCAGAGACTGAGAGTTATAAAAAAAGATCAGAGGAGGACTGGGGCACGAGCCAGGTCATGTGACCCCCGCTGGAAACCGATACGGCCCTAGATAAATCGTATAGCTCTAATGAGGCTCGTAGCCTAATCTTTCAAAAATGTAATTAATTTGATCATCTTTAGTGGGAGCCGTTTCACCCCGAGAGACTTGCGGTTTAATCGTTTGTGAAGCGAATAGCCTGTTGAATGAGAGAAGGAGGGCAGTAAGAGTAATGACCACTGTTTTTCGATCTGGCCGTCATGCGGGACCCCTGCCCCACCCCGCTCTTCGCTCCATTAGCAAAGATACCGAAACAGAGCTGAAAGTTTCAGCGCACACACACTAACACACAGCTGCCGCTGCAGAAACACTGCCAGTTCTGTTCAACTTCACTGAGATGAAGAGAATTTGAGCATGCTTTGCTAGTGAAAGATGGCCCTGTGCCTTTAAGGGCAAATGCTGACTGTATGCCTCTTTCACTCTCGCTTTTCTCTCAGCCACTCCCCCTTTTCCTTTCCTTGCGCTCCCTCTTCTCTCTCTGCGGTGCTGCCGTTAGTAGGGGTGAGGGCGAATGGACGCAGTTCCTTATCAGACTGTTTACAGCAAGGAGTTTGTAGGCTATTAGGCAGGTCAGGTGACATGCGGGCTGCTGGTCTGACCCAGACAACTGAGGGTGAAGGTCGCCTGAGGGGGGGCGGAGAGACAAAAGGGGCGGAAATAAGAAAGAACGATAGAGTAAGGAGCAAAAGACAGATAGAAAAAGGCAGGCTGCAGCTGTGGACTAAAATAATTTTCAAATGCTTGGCAAGCATTTATTTCTTCTACAGCACTTATGCTGATGTCATATTGTTTTTGCACAACAGACGAATTAACAAATAAAAGCTGATGAATAAAAGACGAATTAAGCCAAAGAAGTACATCTTGTGTGGAACGGTACCCTTTTCTTCCTCCTAGCTCAGTGGTGGGAGAAACCTTGCACATAGACTACTATTCAAAAGTCGTAGTGGAGTATAATTTTTTTTTAAAAATTAATACTTTTATTCAGCAAGGATGCATTAAATTGATCATTAGTGACAATAGGGACATTTAAACTGTTTCATAGGATTGATATTTCTAATAAATGCATCAAAGAATCCTGAAAAAACTGTATGCTGGCTGCATAACTTTCTTCAAGATTGATAATAACAACAAATATTTCATATTAAATCAGCATATTATGATTTCTGAAGAATCATGTGACATTAAGTAATAGCTGCTGAAAATTCGGCTTTGCATCACAAGAATAAATTACATATCAAAATCTATTAAAATAGAAAACTGTTATTTTAAATTGTAATAATATTTCTGTTTTTACTGGATTTTTGATCAATAAATTCAGCCTTGGTGAACATGAGAGACTTCTTTTAAAACCATTTTAAAAATCTTACCGACCACAAACTTTTGAGCAGTAGTTTACTCTGGTCTGGAACGCTGCAAACACAGGTGGAGTGAAACAAACAGTAAAAAGTTCCAGATTGTTTATCAACGCTGCTCGACCAATCAGATTTGAGGACTGAACTAACTGCTGTTTGCAGAGTTTCCATTTACATGTCTGATTGGTTCATAAGGTGCACATAAGACTTTTCTGTATATGAAGAGATGTAGAGTGCAGTAAAAAAAGAGAATAAACAATTCCTACAACACTGAGATTGGTATTTAACTAAATGAAAGATTTAGAACACATAACATATTACAGAAGGATTTGAGAGAGATGCTATCTCACTATTCACACATACTCCGAATGCTGAGTCACCCTAACTGCTGCTGTACTGAACACACACACATACATTTCTTCATCCTGTCATTGACCACTCAACTGAACTTATAAGCACTGCACATCCTTAATATGCACACACCATGCTGTCACCGAGACTGAGCATCTTATACTTCTACACAGTCATATCTGAATTACTGTGAACGAGTAAACAGTATTACAAAGTTATATTTACAGCTTCTGTAGCATGTTGTTAATTACCACAGAAAATAATGTTGACTCATACTTGGGTTTTTAAAAACGAACGGAAAATGCACTTACAGTAATACTTATACACCGGAAGCTCAGTAAGAGCTTGTTGTTAAGTATAAGAGATTCGCAGTAAACACGTTTGTTGTTTAGGTTACTAAGTTGTCTGAATCATAATTCAGAGGTCTGAATACTTTTCTACGTGGATGAACCTAAGGTTACTGTTTATCGGCTGCAATATGTCCTATGGGTGGAGTTTGCTTTGCAGACAATTACATCACATTCTTTCCATGTTGCTTACTGGTAACCTCATGCTAGAAAATGCATGTTTTAAATGTTTATTCAAGCTTAAGCGTATTTATTCCTGTATTGGCAAAGCTGAATTTCCATTACTCCAGTCTTCAGTGTCACGTGATTCTTCGGAAATCATTCTAATATGCTGATTCAGTGCTGAAGAAATATTTCTTCTCATTATGAATGTTGAAAACAGCTGTGCTGCTTAATATTTGTGTGAAAACCAAGATTCTTTGGTGAACAGAAAGTTCAAAAGAACTTTGAAATAGATTTTTTGTAACATTGCAGATCATATACTGTCACTTTGAACAATTTAAGGTGTCTTTGTGAAATAAAAACATCCAAAGTAAAGTTAATAAATGAATTTGTCTTTCAAATACCTGCAAAATTGATTATGGTGTCAAATTTTAGCAGAAACTAAAGCATAATGTCAAGTTCACAAGTGACGAATGCAGGGTTAAATTGTACATCAGCCAGAATATATCCCAATAGCCTTCATAGCTCCATTTATACAACAAACATCCAGTAAATTGAAACGCATCTACCCGCCTGTCAGAGTAGACCCACTTATTTTAAATGATTCACAGTGTTGGCTTTGCTTATGTCTTACAACTCTTTCTTCCTGTCTCTCTGGTTAAAACCAACTACACATCGGTGATTCTGACAGCACGGCTCTGGTTTAAAAAAAGCTGACTAGTACGGTGCCTCGCGCTGCATTTTGAGACCTGCAAGCAAAAGCTGCACTCAAAATTTGGCGCCCCTGGTACCAACAGCACAGGATGATGAGTCAACAGCTTTCTCAGAAGAATGAGCCAGAGCATCTTTCTGTGATATACGCCACACGCTGAACTGCCTCTCCACAAGCCTAGGTTTCTCTGTACCTTTGCACAACACGACTTCCCAGTACTGCCATTACGGTTCAGCAACAGCGTACTTCCGAGAATCATGCGTTCACAAGGATGCGTTCACATGTTAGCGGTTGTGCAAACTCACCTCTCTCTTGCACAAAGTAGGCGAGGTAGAGATCCAGCTCTTTGACGGACACACTGATGTGATGAGGCTGGACGCAGAGGATGGGATTGGAGCACTGGCCGCCTTTAACCAGGCGCTCCCCATCCGTGCTCTCCAGTGGGATGCCCTTGAAAAGAATCACCATCACCAGGTCCAGACGCCAGACTTTATCCGCCTGCCGCAGACAATCGATGCGCCTCATCTTCCCCTTCTGGTCCGGGTTCGAGAGGACGCAACATGGAGGCTTCTTCCCCGTGATGGACAGCACAAAGTCCTCCCGAAACTCAGGCCGGATGTCTTTGCGGAGCTTGGCAAGGAGGCGCGACGCCCACTTCTGTTTGACCTCGGGCTTCTCGCCCAAGAGCTCATCCTTGACGGCGCGTTCTTCGTCCTTGGTCATCCGCTTCTCGTGCTTTTTGAAATACTTGCGCTTACGGGCCTGCAGGTTGAACCAGGTGTAGGCGAAGGCACGCACGTGCGGCAGCAGCGCCTCGATGAACGGATGGAATTCATCCTGGGAAAGAAGAGAAAAAATAGTTGTTATTCATGTGTTTACTCAAAATCTATTTCCGACAAGCAAAAGCCACGTCTGCAGTTCAATTCGAGTACAAAGGGGAAATGAATCATCCTGACTCTTTTCTCTATTGACGCATTTATTGAAAAGCGTTTTTTCCCATTCGTTGTTGTTTCGCAAAAGAGAAAACGTAAATTCCAGATTTATTTTTTTCTAAAAAAAGCTCTCGATGATATTCAACAATTTTCACAGTTAATTGTGTACAGGGTTTTCTGTCGCACCCACAATCCTCCATTGTTTCCATCTTTCATCGAAGCCCCATGTGCAGTCATCATTTATCCAATTATGTTTTGTTGACTATTTTCACTTTCAGTGGTAAGTTTTCAACAACAACAACACACACAGATGTACCTCCCAGGCACGTTGCGAACCGCAGTCCCTTAACCGTTTAGTGCGGCATTCATTTGGTCTGACTAATTACTTCCATATTTGACCATTTCTAAAAGCCTAAACTAGCACCAGACCATGCTATAAATGTTACTAAAACCCCAACCGAACATTAAACATGCGCATCTATCAATTATCATTAACAAGACTCGAAGCTCTGCGCCCACCGCCGTGGCCATTTGTGCATGTGTGTGCATAAAACAGTCATAATGAGAGCACTGCTTTACAGTTCTGCGATAATCATCAGCCAAAAAAATCCCCACATGCGAATTAACTTATGTTCAATAGGAGGGTTTTGCGCTTATGGCAAAGTAATGAAACTCAGGCTCAAGCTGAATGATGTCAGCTATGGCATCAATATAGCATGACATAGTTACCAGCGTGTCACTTTTGCTTAGGCATAATGCAACCGCAGAGACAGAGAAAGAGAGAGAAATGGCCAAGGGCTGCTTGGCCGCAGTAATTCAAACAGAGAGAAATAAAGCAAAAAAGAAAGAGAAAACACAGCGCTCCCTGGTCTGGTTGTGCTGCGAGCAGTGAGCAGGTTTTAAAGGAACATAATGAGACGTGACTTCGGCACGCTGTGGATCTCATGCGATAAGCCAGTTCTGCAGCTCACGGCAGTGAAAGCTCTTACACTCTCACAGCTGCTCCACAGAAACCATCTCCTGAAACACCAGAAACTTTAGTCTTCTTTCCTAAAACAACCCTCTCTAGACTGCTTAACACCTTCCTTGAAACACTACCCTCAAGACCTCAACTGATAGGTCGAGAGCCAAAATTGAGCCTTATGCGTGTTCTGAAAAAAAACAAGGCTGAATGTAAACAATAAATGCAACTAATCATATAATCGTGCAGTTAGGATAGAAATGCAAAATACATTGTATTTTCACCACAAATCCATCTGAAAACCATGAACAACTCTATGCAAGAAACACAAGAAAGTACAACCCAGACTATTACTACAAGCAACATGGTGTTGAAGAAAAGAACAGAAATGAACAAAAGGATAAAAAAAACTCCCTAACATACTTGAATCCAATAACAAATAATGTTTTGAACAGAATTCGGTTGCTTTAGTGCAATAATTTGATAGCACAGCTTTTTTAGCATTAAAGTGCAGAAAACATATTTGTGTATACACTTTTTCCGACATTAGAAACACAAAAACTGACTGCCCTGTCCTTGTGCTGCTTCAGAGCTTTATTGAAAATATTATAAAACCTCCTTTAGGAGTGTTCTTGCTGAAATGTCCTGAAAAAGAAAACCATATTTAAAATATTTTTTGAACCCAATAGCAACAGCAGAGCATAATATGTTGTTATTTACAGCTATTTAAACATTTGTACCGGGAGAAGCTGAATGCAGACAGAGCGCAGTAATTGGGAGGTTGAGAGACTCACTGTACACACTCACATCTGTAATCAGTCGACCCTAACGGAGCTGATAACAGTTACGGAGTAAACTTTCTAAAGATTTACAGAAAAACAAAAAAAAAGAAAAAAGAAAAAAGAATGTATGTGGAAAATCAAGGCTGACAAAAACCAGAAAACCAAGCTGCACAAACAGACACAAGCTATAATGTCCAAAAAAAACTGCTAAACCCTCATCAGGTTCAACTGCATGTGTTTGGAGAAACAGTAAGGTCGTTTTATTTAGCTATGTTAATGTCCAAAATAGCTTGCCCCAAAATAGTTTCCCAAACTAAATTTGTGTCCACTGAACAAATATTCAAACGGACATTCTGGCTTGAGAACTTAGAGAAGTCTGGACACAATTTTCACCCTCTGACAGCACAAATTTCCAGGAAGGAAACGCCAGGAGGAAATAGTGATTTCAGGAATAGAGGGGGATTAGAGACGGGCCTGTTTCCCTGCAGACGTGTGTGGATGTATTTTCTTCTCTTTAGAGCTCCTTTCACTGCTCTAGCTTTAGCACTAGCAAATACACCAACCACTCGGGCAAAAATAAACATTTGTTGGGCATTTTCTCCTTTCTGCGGCCTTGAAAAAACTCAGAGGCAGGTCAAATGAGGCCCAAACCAGGCAAAGACACACAAAACTGGGCAACTGTGTAATTTCTGCATCACTAGTGGCACCAAACAGAACTGCAATAGAACTATTTTTTAAACAGGTTTCCTGAACATGGCCAAAATCATACATCACAGTATGAGTTGGTAGAATCTCACATGAGTCATGGATATGGAGGACCAACTCTGCAATGCATTGCAACTGAATGAAAATGAAAAGGTAAATAAATAAATAAATAAAATGCACAAAAACCAAAACTACAGAAACTGCACACCAAAAGATATGATTAAGTCTGGGATCAGTACAAAAACATCCTCGCACTGTGCAACAATTAAATTAAACAATAATAAAAAAATGTTTTAATAAAGTCTGATTGAATTGGTCACAAAGTCACTGTAAAAGAAACAACATATAAACACCTTTCAACATAAATTTTAAATGAATAGTTACATAAATAAAAAAATAAAAAATTCATTTAAATAATTTTCAAATAACAAGCCACAACACACAGCAACCTCTTAATAACAAGCTGTTCCTTGACTTTTTTGGGACACCTAGTAATTTTGTATTACTTTTTGTGTAGCTAAAGTGGACTTAAATTAAAACGGTCCTGCCCATAAATACATTTACTGCAATCTAAACACTTGAACAAAAATTCTCCTGGCTGACACACATTGCACAATATATATTCACCGTCATACCGCCCAAGCCCTAGGTGAGAATGAGCAGGAAATGAGAACTTGAACCCGTGTCGCCCACATAAGCACCCCAACTCAACGTGTCAGATGGCGCTAGGCCACAGCTCCGATTTAGAAATATATATTTAAACCCTTTGCCTTACTGTTACAGTATTTACAACACCAACATGAAGATGATCAGTGGAGAACTGAGAAGCATATTGCACTTCTCTCTTTCCATCTTTCTCTCTCTCTCCTGCCTACTCGCTCTTTTTCCATATTAGGCCTGGACGCGCTCCAACGGAATGCTCTGTTTTTACTACAATCAGTCTGAGAAGAGCGCTTTGACTGCATTTTGTGTGCACATTAAGGATGAGAATGTTATTGATAAACATGGCTGATGAATGGCTTCATTATGGCAGATGAACTGAGCATCTTTGATCTGACAGAGGCCGATGGCAGGGCAGCTGTGATAGCATGAGGGAAAACGGTGACCACTGGAGTATCCTGAAAAAGCCAGGCCTACCAGCTCTGCTGCTCTCGCTCTGTCTGCCGCACACACACACACACAGCTGTATTTATGCAGTAATTGAATCATTTTGTTATTGCGGAGCTCAGGGAAATGTGTTTTATTCCTGTCCGTTGCTCGGATACCATCTTTATTATGTCTTAAACAGAGAATGTGACTTTTTTTTTCGTTTGCGCAAATCTTTTTCCAAGTAGAGACCGAGAGAGAGAGAAAGAGAGCGGGAATGAAGGAGGGAGGGAGCAGTCCAAAAGATGAATCAGAGGGCAAAATAGGGGTGTTGCGGTCACACACACCCACACAAAGTGTTGCTATGGTCACCCCGCGTGTCACAAGCATGTGTCCCGGGGCTGAGCTTTTCCCAGACAGTTTTCCCAAAATTACGCGGTCAGGAAAATTGAAGATTGATTCCGATGCTGAAGAATTAGAAGATTTTCCAAGACTCGTCATTAGCAATAAAAATAACTGCCAGCTTCTAAAACTACTATTTTAGTAAAACCATATGGAGCGATCAATTAAATAACCCCGCTGTTTTCATCCTTTGCTATGATTCACCTTTCACCTTGTGTAGAATGCAGTGTGCCAAAGGAAAGAAAATGCCAGTGAGCCTTGAATATTTGTAACACTGCAATTTACCCAGAATGCCCTCTGAGCATTAACAGCAGACATTCTCCCCCCACCCTTCCTGTACTGTTGCCAAAAGCACTTTCTTTCTCTTTCTACTGACTGGCTGAGAAGTGGATCGTCTAGGACAGGGGTCGGCAACCTTTTCGGCATGACGTGCTATTTTTAATTTTTCTCGTTAACCACTGCGCCAATACCACAAAAGAAACAACATTCATGGGGCAGTTCATTTCAGATTTTGATTTGAAATATGTAATTTAATCGCGAGTTCAGCAAGCAGTTTTTGAGATCTCAGGATTCCCCCATTCATTTAGATAGGACTTGGTCTTGTTTGAGCTCCCCGGACGCGTTGCAAATATGGCGGCCGAGTGAACGGACTTTCCTTAAAAGGGAATTTGCGCGCACACACACACACACACACACACCACTCGCACACAGAGATCAGAGATCACTGTGCAAAAAGTAACATTTAGAAGCTCATAAACTTCTTGTCAGTGCTGCCATGCGACTTTTATTAATCGATACTGAATCGCTACATTATATTTCTCAGCAACGACGGTTTTTTTTGCATCACTGGATATAGCTGTTGGTCATTTAACATTTCTATCGCAAAAAAGTTGACTGATATTAAATGATTTGCAGCTTCATCTTACCCCGCTCTCTTTTAACGTTAAACTGATGCTTCGCGCTCAGCATCTGTGAATGGTAAACCCTGCCTACTTTGATTTGATTGGCCATCTCAGTCATTTTGACATTGACGAGCGCTGTTAGATGCTGAGGCTTTGATCTGAAGCGCCTAGTATGTGAAGCGGTCACGCGCGCATCCGTGGACTAGTGCAAGTTAATTCTCACACTTTAATAGTATTTATAGCTCCTAACAGGCTGTGTGACTATGAGAAGTTATTACATCAAAATGTATTTCAGTATGCAGTTTTCTCTATTGCTCGCGTGCCAGCGATTATAACTCTGCGTGCCGTAGGTTGCCGACCCCTGCTCTAGGATCTGGGTAATAGATTCAACTTCGACATTCTTTCAGAGCCAGCGTACCAAAACAGGAAAGAGCAGACATGCTTCTGTTTGGGACACATTCAGAATCAGACATTTTGGGTATTGTATTGTCCTGCTTTCTGTCTATACTTTGCCATAAAAGTGTTATTTACAGCAATAAAATATGCACTAAAAATAACACCAAGCAAATATATACAGGTGCATCTCAATAAATTAGAATGTCGTGGAAAAGTTAATTTATTTCAGTAATTCAACTCAAATTGTGAAACTCGTGTATTAAATAAATTCAGTGCACACAGACTGAAGTAGTTTAAGTCTTTGGTTCTTTTAAATGTGATGATTTTGGCTCACATTTAACAAAAACCCACCAATTCACTATCTCAACAAATTAGAATATGGTGACATGCCAATCAGCTAATCAACTCAAAACACCTGCAAAGGTTTCCTGAGCCTTCAAAATGGTCTCTCAGTTTGGTTCACTAGGCTACACAATCATGGGGAAGACTGCTGATCTGACAGTTGTCCAGAAGACAATCATTGACACCCTTCACAAGGAGGGTAAGCCACAAACATTCATTGCCAAAGAAGCTGGCTGTTCACAGAGTGCTGTATCCAAGCAAGTTGAGTGGAAGGAAAAAGTGTGGAAGAAAAAGATGTACAACCAACCGAGAGAACCGCAGCCTTATGAGGATTGTCAAGCAAAATTGATTCAAGAATTTGGGTGAACTTCACAAGGAATGGACTGAGGCTGGGGTCAAGGCATCAAGAGCCACCACACACAGACGTGTCAAGGAATTTGGTTACAGTTGTCGTATTCCTCTTGTTAAGCCACTCCTGAACCACAGACAACGTCAGAGGCGTCTTACCTGGGCTAAAGAGAAGAAGAACTGGACTGTTGCCCAGTTGTCCAAAGTCCTCTTTTCAGATGAGAGCAAGTTTTGTATTTCATTTGGAAACCAAGGTCCTAGAGTCTGGAGGAAGGGTGGAGAAGCTCATAGCCCGAGTTGCTTGAAGTCAGTGTTAAGTTTCAACAGTCTGTGATGATTTGGGGTGCAATGTCATCTGCTGGTGTTGGTCCATTGTGTTTTTTTTAAAACCAAAGTCACTGCACCTGTTTACCAAGAAATTTTGGAGCACTTCATGCTTCCTTCTGCTGACCAGTTTTTTAAAGATGCTGATTTCATTTTCCAGCAGGATTTGGCACCTGTCCACACTGCCAAAAGCACCAAAAGTTGGTTAAATGACCATGGTGCTGGTGTGCTTGACTGGCCAGCAAACTCACCAGACCTGAACCCCATAGAGAGACCAAGAGACCAAAAAATGCAGATGAGCTGAAGGCCACTGTCAAAGAGACCTGGGCTTCCATACCACCTCAGCAGTGCCACAAACTGATCACCTCCATGCCACGCTGAATTGAGGCAGTAATTAAAGCAAAAGGAGCCCCTACCAAGTATTGAGTACATATACAGTAAATGAACATACTTTCCAGAAGGCCAACAATTCACTAAAAATGTTTTTTTATTGGTCTTATGAAGTATTCTAATTTGTTGAGATAGTGAATTGGTGGGTTTTTGTTAAATGTGAGCCAAAATCATCACAATTAAAAGAACCAAAGACTTAAACTACTTCAGTCTGTGTGCACTGAATTTATTTAATACACGAGTTTCACAATTTGAGTTGAATTACTGAAATAAATGAACTTTTCCACGACATTCTAATTTATTGAGATGCACCTGTAAAAGCTATGGACATGAATAAAGTGTAATTTAAAGTTTAATTGGTCACCATTTATTTTAAAGGGACAGTTCATAAAAAAGGTCATAACTGTCAGAATTTACCCTCATATCTTTCAAACCTATGATTTTCTTCTGAGGAACACATTGGGAGATGTTTAGCAGAATGTCCAAGCTGCTCTTCTGATGAAAATGTTTAGAAATAATGGCTGTCAAGCAAGATTTCCATTGAAATTTATTTAAATTTGACTGTGATTGTTGTACTCCAAAAACAAGGTTTCGAACAACATGACTACATGATTTTTATTTATTGCCATTTTTAATTGCGTCAGCAGGACCACATGCATGCGTCGTGGTACTCTTGTGAACAAGCGTTGAAGACTGACACAGAAGAGAAGAAATTGTTGAATAAAGCCGTTATTTTGTTTTCTTTGTGCACAAAAAGTATTCTGGTAGCTTCATAAGATTACGGTTGAACCACTGATGTCACATGGACTATTTTAATGATGTTCTTACTACCTCGTGTGTACACTTTGTTTTATAATTGCTTTATTTAAATTTTTGTATTTTGTATTGTGTACTACTGTATTGTTTTTTAAATGTATAATCTTTGTTTGGCATGAAATAGCCTGTGAAGCTGATTTGGCAATAAAATTAAATTACGTCAAAGGCCTTGAACGTGTCAGCTGCATTGCTGTCTATGCAGGGTCAGAAAGCTCTCAGATTTCATCAAAAATATTGTAATTTGTGTTGTGAATTTGAACGAAGGTCTTACGGGTTTGGAACGACATGAGGGTGAGTAATTAATGACAGAATTTTAATTTTTGGGTGAACTATCCCTTTAATATAGGTAATATTAATTGTATATATAAAAATATATATATATTTCATATAAAAAATGATGTTTCAAATAGTTTATCACTATCACTGCTTGGCATTTCATGTTCACTACCAAAATTTATTTTTTTAAGACTCTATTAGTCCACACTGTCAACATAGAGCTAAAAAAAATTGCTAAAATAAAAACAAAGCGCCATGTGCATTGAAGAATTTGCAATTTAACCAAGACAAGTTACATCTCAATATTCCTTTGTGTGTCTTCCTTTCTAAACACTAGTGGATACATCTGAGAGCTTATCAAAGACAGAACACTGCAGTAGGTTATTCCTCTGTGCCCAGCGGGCTGATGGGAGATGAGGTTCTGAATGCTGAGTGGATGTTCTGTGACTCACACTGCATCTTTCTTTTCTTCCCTCACTCTCATTTCTGCACAAGCGCTGAGTCAGCCCTCAGCCATGCAGCATCATAATGGAGGGAGGGGGATGCTGGGTAACCAACCTCTCTCAGGAGGAGAGGTAGTGTGTGGACGATGTGCTGCAGTGGTATTTGGGTTACGCTGTTTGCGCTTTCTATTTAATGTGACATTTTTATTTCTAGTAGGGCTGTTAATTTAGAGCAATTAATTAAAATGTGACATAGCAAGATGCTAAAAAGAGCAACACGTGGTGCAATGGCCAGAGATGTCAGTCTGCATGTGAAAACATTTTTTTTTAAAAACTGCAAATGAAATTTAAGATCATGTCTTGTATGAACAACTAATTAGTTGACACATAGCAGTGTTTCCTCTAGGATTTTTTCCAGCTGTGGTGGCAGTACTATTTCCCATGGACCATGCCCCCTCCCCACCCAAGAATCACGTGCACTCAGAATTGAATTTATTTTAAATAAAAAAGACAAGTACATAATAAATAATAAAATAAGAACAAATAAATTAATGACAATCAATAGCACAAACAAAAACAATAAGATACAAATTAAATTAACAGTACTTTTAATTTTTTTTCAGTTAGGTTTAACTATAATATATAGGTACTGAATTACAACAGAAACTGAATAATCTATTCAACTGTAAAATAACACTGGATAGTCTTCACTGTATAAATAGATAGTGATGACAGACAGCAGCTGGTTTATTTAGGCTGCTGTCTCTTTAAGACCTCATGCACGGATCTAATATACTGTTACACAGGGCTCTACCCTTACTTTTCTTTTTAGGAGCGTTTGCCCTCCTAATTAAAAAAAAATAGGAGCACCTTCTGATCAATAATCAAAAATTAGCCTTCCTAATATGAGGTGATATTTGACTCCTTAAAGTGATTTACAGGGGCATTTTCTTTTTATCTTTGTAATGGCATTTTTCTAATTTTATTAAAAGTATGTCATCTTTTATGTCAAATTCATTTTTTCATTTTTACAATTTTTAATTAAACCAACATAATAAGAAGTATAAAACAAATAAGTTACCAACCATATGAAATTAGTATTAATAAAAAATAATAATTTGCACTACAGAGGTGGCACAGAAGAACACAAAAGTGGCTTGTAGGTACATTTTCAGACGTTTAATGATGCTCAGAGGTGGCATGAGTGTAATTAAATTCATAAATTCATGTTGAGATTAATGTTTTAAATATAACATTTTAAATATAGAAATATTAATTGATTTCAATAACTGAAATGATACTCAAAAATGAAACTAAAACCGCCAGCAGGTGGCGGCAAGTCACTGATTTCATCACTGAATCATTCATTTCAACTGATTCCTTTGAACAGCTGATTCATTCAGGAATGAAGAAAGTGACACCCTTTATGAATGGGTAATCATGAATCACTGACTCACTAGATTCCTTTAAACACGCAGTTCATTCATGAATGAAACACCGCTGTGTTTGCTTGGAGATGCACAGCGGCTGAGCTGTTACTTTATTTGGAACTATTTTCATTGATGAAATGGAGCAAAATCAGGCAATAGAGTTATAACCAGACAACGCAAGTCACTTACTATTAACTTCTTGTTTTTTGACCTGTTGTATTAAATCAGTATCACATTTGCAAACTCTCTTAATAATTATTAAAAGCTGTCACTCTCCTTAGTTCATCTATGGGTGCACAGAAAACAGTCTACAAGAGAGCGCGCGAGTGAGTTCCCTTTTTACTTTAAAGGGGTCCTATTATGCTTTTTCAATTTTTGAATTTTAGTCAGTGTGTAGTGTGTATGTTTGGGCATAAAAAGATCTATAAAGTTACAAATCTCAAAGTCAACTGCAAAGGGAGATATTTCGTTTTTAAAAAATCCCTTTTCAAGAACTAAAACGAATGGTTCGTTTGGACTACAAAGTTGTTTTCCTGTATTTGTGACATCACAAATAGAGTGGTGGAACTATGATGTAGGCGAAAACCCGGACACGAGTTAGCATTTTAGCACTTCCGGTTCCATCATCCCAGAGTCAATGGGTTTTTTGAATGGGATTTTGGTTAAATCCCTTAAATAAGGTCCATGGTTCACACAGGCTCAAGATACTTTCACGTTTTATTCTACGACATAAAACACACCAGTTACACCCCACTCGTGATTTTTTTAAACTGTTATGTTTCTTAAAAAAGACGGTTGCTAACAAGCTGCTAAATGGGACTACAGGCGCTGTCGGAGACATTAAACGTCATCACGCCGAACAGTTTATCAATTTACAGTATTTTCCCGTTGTAGTATAATTTGTAATACAATTAATTGTAGAATAACCAAATAAATAGTTTCCCGCATTTTATATTGTTGTTCGACAATGCTTTTTTGCTTTGCCCCGAAATGCAACACAAGTCTTCGGAGGGAAGAAGCTGGTTTTATTGCTTTCCTACTGATGCGGAGACTCTGTGTTCATACCATAAGGTAAACTCATATGATTATTACATGTAAACACCACATTTACCGTCTTTACATGGTGAAAGTGAAACTTTAATGATGCATAGTGCTTAAAGCCACATTAAAATTAAATGTTTACGACCACATAAAGCTGTTAGAAAGCATATAGATTGAGGATTTCCTAGAAGCAAGGATAAAATAACTGTTTGTGTACCCACCCTAACAAAATGATAGCTGAAATGTGGTACTTTGTTCACTAAAATAAGTTTAATCTTCCCATATCCAAAAACTCGATCACTCTGCTGTTATTTAATAGATTAAATGCACTAGAATATTATTGAATAGTACGTGGGGATACGTTTTTAATTAAAATATTCATATTAATCAAGGATTTATTGACTTTTAATGCACCTTATTTCGAAATGTACAGAAATACGTGCTTTCAAATGTTCTTTAGTTAAGATTATTTCCTTTATTCACTATATTATTTATTACTAATGTCTCATTTCAGTTTTAGTTTGGCTCTAGTTTTGTATTTATTCCAGTTTATATGAAAAGGGTCATGTAGCGTGGATTAAAATTCATATACAGTGTAAATCCTTTTCTCTGAACATGTTAAAAATAAGTTTGAGAAAGTTGTCGGGAGCGCGGTGGTGGTGACGCTAAAGGCGAGCGACCGTGGTGCTGTAGTTCGTTTATAGCCTAAGTTTAGTTTTTAAATTCTGGCGCTTTTATTTAGGCTTCAAAATTCGTCAAAGTTATATTATTTTGTGAAGATTATCTTGATAGACAAAACGTGTAAGTTTCATGAACTATGATTGAACACAGAGCTTATTTTTTGCGATAATCCAAAAGCTTATGGAAAAATCCTATTGGGTTTTTGTCGAGGGAACCAGTTTCATGCTAACAGCCGATCCGCCTACAAAGTGACATCATAATTCCCCTACTCTATTGGCCCATTAGAATATAATTAAAATAAATTCCACCTCCGGAAATTCGAATGCACGTTTCAAAATCGAAACCCAGTGGGGGTGTTTTTATATCACTGTATTTCTGATGGAAACCGTCTTCAGAAAATTTTGGATGTCATTTTCATTTCATCTTGCATGTAATGTCTGATAAAGCAGCGTTTGTGAGCGGAGCTCTGCTTTATGTACAGCGTTACCGGGGAAACCTCGCTCTCTCCCGCTCCAACAGCGCCTCCTGCTGGCAGAGAATTAATTTGCATATATATGCTGCCACAAATAGTGCAACTCTGTGGGACTATGGTATAAATAAATTCAACTGTATAACAGTTTCGCTGCAGTTCATGTTATAATATTAGAATTAAAGAACAATAAACATAATACATATTACCGTTGCACTTATTTACCACTTTAATATGTCTTGCAATATCCATGCGTGCAAAGGTTCTGCGCGATCCTCTTGTTCAATATTCTCGGGGTCTGAATTGATATGGCAATATTGACGAACTTGCTGTTTTGGCAAGGGGCGGGGCAGTTCTGAAACACCTAAGCTGTTCGCCAATCACAACGCACTGAGACAGCTAACCAATCACAACACATTTCGTTTTTCGGAAGGCGGGCCTTCATCAAACCCGGAACTGATCGAGCCGTTTGTGCAAGGCTGGGGAGAAAGGTTTTGTAATAATGTAAATTATGTGAAAATAATGCGATTTTCGAACCACCAAGCATGAGAGCATGTTCTAGTACACCCACAAAACAAAATCAAGACTTTGTAAAAGAGCATATAGGACCCCTTTAAATGAGCAAGACTCAAAAGCACGTGCAAATGATACATTCTGTCATCTGTCATCGCGTTATAAGTGCGGAACCTGTGGGAATGAGTACTATTATGCGCAATACCCGCAATCCCGCGCCGAAATTCAAGTTCTGCTCTGTGTTCTCTGCTAATAACCCGAATGATGTGAGCGGCGTCACTATGATACCACTGAGAAGCTGCAGCCGTGGCGGGGATTATTTTTGGTGTGGCGGCCCGCCACGGTAGAATGAATGTAGCGGAAACACTGCATAGTATTATACACCAACTAGACATACAGTATTAATAAAATCAACTTGATATCTGAAAGTACACTTTCCTCAAACATTCAGATAAAATTTCATCTAAAATCCTGTCAAAAATAATAAAATAAAATATTTTAAAAAATTTAATTGAAATCTTGTTGTCAAAAATAATATAATAAAATAAAACCCATGTACCTAAATACTTCTCTTTAATTGCATTTATGAAGAGTTCAACTACTGAAAACAAAAGATCTTTTGATAACACGAGGGCAAAAAGATGGTGGGACATTTCATTTCATAAGCACAAAGGACAAAGAGGAAAAACATGAATGTATCTCTTCATACTCTAAAACATACTCTAAAAGATGCATGTGACTTCTTCTCATTGAATGAAGTCACAGGGTTCATATTCCCATGACAGCTAAAAGCACCTGTTCCATTAGCATTTGAAATGTCATGAACCTCTCATTGATGATAGGAGAGGGTTTGTTTCCTTTAGGGTTTGAAACAAAGACGGAAGAGGATAATTATGCACGATTCAATCTATGCAACAATTAGTGCCTCACAACCACTAGATCTTCATGCCTTTGTGATTCCCAGGGCCGGTTCCTCATGTGTCTGCTAGAACTAATGGGAGTGGGGGAAGGAAGAATGAGAGCCTTCAATCAAAAACATTGTTTAAAACATGGGAAAATGTCATCTCTTATAGTAAAAGTGCCTAGTGAAGTCTTTTCTGTCCAGTAAGCAACCTGACTAACTTCAAACAACTTCCATTGCCCTGATTTTAGCAGAGATTGGGGCTCACGAAACACGAAAGTATAACTGTGCGTGCAAACAATTCAGTCGTATGGTATTTTCCACTCAGCAGTTGCTTAGTTCATTTTCAGAAGGGGTTGCCAGTTGTGAAAATGTCCCCAAGTTTCCTGGTTTCTAAATGACTGAGGACAAAGAAAATGAACAAAGAAATGAAGCTCTGGGAGGTGTCAGACACCTTGCACCTTACCCACGCGAACACAAACTACAAACTGCGCAAAAGGTCAACTATTTTCTCTGAAATTAGAGAGAAGTCTCTCTGTATGTTTCCTTTTTTGGCCTTATTTATAATACATGAGCAGAACAAATTTCTATGTAGGCTAAATCATTCATAAAACCATTCTTATGTAAATTGCTCCATTTGATTTATGTAAGAAAGATTTTACAAATTATTTACACAGTTCAGCTTGTGTTCCATGCATGAGGCCAAATGTAGTTTCCACCTCTTTTTCTCTTATTCAGTTAACATAAAATCAAAACCGACCCTGTGTACCTTCTCAATGTATATTCACGATCTTATTGTGAACAATTCATCGGTGCATGTTAAAAAAAAACAAAAAAATCATTTTTCATCAAAATGTAATTACCTGCTCTTTCTGCAAACTGACTTCCCTTCTGCACTGAAATCACTAAATAATGTTGACCAACAGACTAATAGCTATTTAGAGACTGCTCCATTCTGGTATGTAACATCCAATCAATTCCCATTGGATAAAATCATTGAATATCCTGTTTCACTCAGAAATGGGTTGCAAATGACAAATAACACTGACTCAACACTGACAAAACACAGGCAGATTGTTTGTTCAAACTCTACTTTTATGGTTTATTTTCTTTGAGTACATATGTTTCAACTTTTTAGTGGGAGATAAATAAATTCCCATTTCACATCTATTTCACAATCTATTGCTTCGCAGAGAAGCATGTGGCTAGCCTTTCCTTGTTTGAAATATTACATAAAACGTCATTTGCATTGCTTTTGGCTTTTGTAATGTAACATAGGCCTATTTCCAAGCGAAATAGAACATTTAGTGGAATATAAACTAGGATGTGACTTAATTTTATCCATCGGATTTGACTGGATCATGAAAAGTGGCCTATGATATTATTAGCTACAATTTTTCACCACTCATGCAGCCTTGATTATGCCATCTGTAAAAGTCATTTCAGAGGCAGAGAAAAATGATTATGAATATTATAAAAACAAACGCTTTTTTCTTCAGAATAACACGAAGTGATGAATTATGCAAAATAAGACAATTATAGTGAACAGGGTACGTTTGATCGATGACTTGGTCATCAATCACTATTGTTGAAACGTTGTTAAACATCCCCTTCAAACAAATATGCCAGCGGTTATTAATAATCCACTTTGTCTTCCTGTCCTCTGCAGTTTGGTGAAAACAGTTCATTCCCTCGCTCCACCTATTCACACTTTTAGAGGAAGGGACAGCTGCAGCTTCATCGTCTTAGCATACACGCTAACCGCAGGACCGCAAATACAAACAGCCCAGTGACTCCAAGCCTAAACACTCCCTAACAAACACACAGGCCGCAGTCTGTTCTTGCGCTGTTTGATCATTAGGGACTGCTAGAAACGGCTGGGGCATAACCGTGCTCCTGGGAAACAGCTGTGCCTTCACAGAATTGATTTGTGCAGTGAATCACAAAGCCACACAAAGCTCTTGTCTGAGTGTCAATCAATGCAACTTGCACTCCACCACTTTCACTTTCTGTGTCGTTCTCTTTTTTCTGATCAGTTTTCCGCACCAGTATTATTTTGAACTGCTGTCAATATTACATTTTTTACAACTCATTTTACTTCTGCAAATGTATTTCAGAGGCAAACAGGATGTTCAATCAGTAAAAATGTAGGGCAGGACTTGGTTTTATCCACAAGGAATTTGTGAGGAAACCATTTCAACCTCAAAACCATCTCAATGTATCCCAATGGCTTCAAAACTATTGTTATTTTGTCAAATCAACCCAATTTCAGAAACTTTCCCAGCTCATATAGGGTAAACGTACTTATTAAGCTCATCGAAATCTACATTGAGACATTTTTAGTGTACAAGATATTGGTTTCAGTACAAAAAGTTATGTTAAAATAAAATATTAATCTCTCACACAAAAATATTTAATTTTATTTTAAATGACAAAAGCATTTCAATTAAGATATACATCATTAAATTCAAAAAGTCCGGCTGTGCTTAATGGGTACATTTTTGTACCCTTTAAGCACACCCCTGTTCCCATTAAGCTCACATCATGTTTTATTAAAAATTCTTGTTTATTTTAAGGAAATTTTTTAAAGAATAATTGTAAAAATATATTTTTTAAAGGTACAAAGTCAATCACAAAAACAAAAAAAAAGAACACTAAAATCAAGCAACAAGACATTCAATTTGATCAGTTATATATTCATAATGAAGTGTCATTTAAGCACATTGCAACATCTAGGCTAGTCCACGTTCAGCTAAGTAACACATTCAAAAATCAAATAAAACAAACCAATAAAACATTTAATTCATGGGGATGAACACAGAAACTAGCCTCATTATGAAACCTCTTTTTAAATGGATGTCAACTTATCTATAGTCTCTTATGCCTGGAATACACTACACGATTTTTGTCCCGATTTTCCACAGATTTACAGTCTGGAAAAGTTGATGCTAGTTGCCAAAGACCACAGCCAGTCTGCAGATTTGAGTTGACAGAGTCCATAGAAAATCAATTAACTTAACTTAAAGTGACAACTATCAGTTAATATTTAAAGTCTGTTTGCGAAGTATTTACATAGACTTTCAATGTGGAAGAGCTTAAAGAGAGCACACTGAGCTTAATTGGAGCAGCAACAATTTTTAATACATTTCATGTAATATTTATTAAAATGATAGGATTTGTGCTAAATAAATAGTCTAGGTCATGTATTAAGTTCATACATATTTTAATATGAACAACTATTATTAACAATATCTATGAAATTATACTTTTTCTTATTGATGTCACACTGAAGCTGTGAGATTTTCATATTAGTGTACCCTTTAAGCTCACCTTAAAATAATGTGAAATCTTTAAAAATGACTGCACTGTAAAACGATAGACCAGCAATAAACTGTCAATTTATAATATTATGGATGTAAAAGTACAAGCCAGTAATGCCTGTGAAGTAATATGTTAGCGTAGCACACAATGTTATACAGCTAGTCAGCTAACTGTGTTCTGTAGCATCTGTGCTATGTTGCTAAAACTATCTTTTGGATCTAATGTAATTATTTCCCACATCCAAGTTCCAGGTTATAATATTCAAAAGTCTGAACATTAATCTCTTAATTTTACAATAAGTAGTGAAACTTACCCAAAATAAAGGCTTAAACATCTAAAAAAAACGCACATTTAAGGGGCTACTCTTTTGGTGAAAGTTTTTAGACAGCTTTCAAAATGGCCACCAGACAGTGTGAACACATGGAGACCCATATCTCAGTGTGCAATGACCTGATTGACTTGAAATTATAGGAGGTATATAGTAACAAACATATCAATTGGTTAAGACATCAAGTAGGATAATAAATTCTTTTTTCTTTTTATAATCTGATCTCAAAAATGGAAGTGTGCTTAATGGGTACGTGAGCTTAATAGGTACGTTTACACTATTTGATTTTGTTAATATTTTTCTAACGCAATACATAAATAGTAATGAAGGCCAAAATATTAAATATCATGGATGATGTATATCTACTGAGTAATCCACTGTTTTGTTGAGGGGGACCAAAATGACAATTTTCACCTGAGATTCAAAGCCAAAATTCAGGAGGGTAAAAATTACTTTAGAAAAATGGCAGCATCAAGATATTTTCACAAAGAGATTGTTAGGTCTACTACTAAATTATGTTGACTTTAGCAATCTTTGTTGCAATATATGCCAATGGTGACAGTTTAAAAATGGGGAAAGGCACTTTTTTTCTCTAAAGTTTGCATGTCTGTAACTCAAGAATTATTAAAGAAGTCATTTTTACCCCTCATAATTTGGCTTCAAATCTCAGGTAAAAATTGTAATTTTGATGCAACTCTACAAAACAGTGGATTACATTAATATTTTGTCTTTCTTCATGTATGTATTTCTTTCACCCAAAAAAAAAAAAAAAAAAAAAAAAAAAAATATATATATATATATATACATATATATATATATATACACACACACAGGTGCATCTCAATAAATTAGAATGTCGTGGAAAAGTTCATTTATTTCAGTAATTCAACTCAAATTGTGAAACTCTTGTATTAAATAAATTCAATGCACACAGACTGAAGTAGTTTAAGTCTTTGGTTCTTTTAATTTTGATGATTTTGGCTCACATTTAACAAAAACCCACCAATTCACTCTCTCAACAAATTAAAATATGGTGACATGCCAATCAGCTAATCAACTCAAAACACCTGCAAAGGTTTCCTGAGCCTTCAAAATGGTCTCTCAGTTTGGTTCACTAGGCTACACAATCATGGGGAAGACTGCTGATCTGACAGTTGTCCAGAAGACAATCATTGACACCCTTCACAAGGAGGGTAAGCCACAAACATTCATTGCCAAAGAAGCTGGCTGTTCACAGAGTGCTGTATCCAAGCATGTTAACAGAAAATTGAGTGGAAGGAAAAAGTGTGGAAGAAAAAGATGCACAACCAACCGAGAGAACCGCAGCCTTATGAGGATTGTCAAGCAAAATCGATTCAAGAATTTGGGTGAACTTCACAAGGAATGGACTGAGGCTGGGGTCAAGGCATCAAGAGCCACCACACACAGACGTGTCAAGGAATTTGGCTACAGTTGTCGTATTCCTCTTGTTAAGCCACTCCTGAACCACAGACAACGTCAGAGGCGTCTTACCTGGGCTAAGGAGAAGAAGAACTGGACTGTTGCCCAGTGGTCCAAAGTCCTCTTTTCAGATGAGAGCAAGTTTTGTATTTCATTTGGAAACCAAGGTCCTAGAGTCTGGAGGAAGGGTGGAGAAGCTCATAGCCCAACTTGCTTGAAGTCCAGTGTTAAGTTTCCACAGTCTGTGATGATTTGGGGTGCAATGTCATCTGCTGGTGTTGGTCCATTGTGTTTTTTTAAAACCACTGCACCCATTTACCAAGAAATTTTGGAGCACTTCATGCTTCCTTCTGCTGACCAGCTTTTTAA
Organism: Spinibarbus caldwelli; assembly: GCA_039654775.1. Lineage (NCBI taxonomy): Eukaryota > Metazoa > Chordata > Actinopteri > Cypriniformes > Cyprinidae > Spinibarbus > Spinibarbus caldwelli. The sequence goes on from CM077249.1 coordinate 20,850,356, forward strand.
AGATGCTGATTTCATTTTCCAGCAGGATTTGGCACCTGCCCAATAAATGACCATGGTGTTGGTGTGCTTGACTGGCCAGCAAACTCACCAGACCTGAACCCCATAGAGAATCTATGGGGTATTGTCAAGAGGAAAATGAGAAACAAGAGACCAAAAAGTGCAGATGAGCTGAAGGCCACTGTCAAAGAAACCTGGGCTTCCATACCACCTCAGCAGTGCCACAAACTGATCACCTCCATGCCACGCCGAATTGAGGCAGTAATTAAAGCAAAAGGAGCCCCTACCAAGTATTGAGTACATATACAGTAAATGAACATACTTTCCAGAAGGCCAACAATTCACTAAAAATGTTTTTTTTTTTTATTGGTCTTATGAAGTATTCTAATTTGTTGAGATAGTGAATTGGTGGGTTTTTGTTAAATGTGAGCCAAAATCATCACGATTAAAAGAACCAAAGACTTAAACTACTTCAGTCTGTGTGCATTGAATTTATTTAATACACGAGTTTCACAATTTGAGTTGAATTACTGAAATAAATGAACTTTTCCACAACATTCTAATTTATTGAGATGCACCTGTATATTCACAAAATTAATAATTTGAGTTGGGGACCTCTGGTTGAGATGACATGGAATGACTTATTTGCTACTATGGAGGCAATCATTATTATATTACCATTCACCAATATTAAACCCAACATAAAATACATTAATATCATAAACAGTATCTTACACAACAGTATCATAAAACAATGCTCAAAATACAAGAAAATATTGCAAAAGTAATACTTAAACAAACTGTTTACTAGGGATGTGCGGGTGTAGTCTACTAGTCGACTAAACGGTACAGCTCCTACTAGTCGACACTGAAAACAATAGTCGATTACACGAGAGAGAAAAAAAAACATGATTTTATCATTCAAATTACCATCATTTTAACATTACATTTAAAAACATTTTAAATAACAAATTAAAATAATACGTTTGACAAAGAATACATATGAAAATATTTAAATATATAAATATTTTTAAAAGTGTATCTGGGCGGAAACATTTTTACCTCAGACCTTGCATGCGTTTTCTTCATGTCAGTTGCAGCGAGCTCAAAATGACCACGCGAAAGACCAGCAAGGTGTGGGATTACTGCAGTTCCTGCCGAGCGTGGTTTGTTTTCAAGTGCAGAATCGCCTATAGTCCCATCTTTCGGCAGACCACGTTAACATGTTAAATTCACTGAACAAATGTGCATGGTCTGAGTAAGTAAAACGAGCATTGTTTTGTTTTTAGACGATATAGCCTACATGAAGTACATTTTTAAAAGCCGCTTTAATGCTATTCCTTGATAAACTTTCCTATTGTTTTTGACTTGTGTTTTAATATGTTGGCTAACATTATATGAAGATGAAGAATTCTGTCAGTCTATTCATTGATTTTCCATTTCTGCATTGCTCCAGCCGATCTGATTAAATAAGCTATACACTGGTTTATGTTGAGTGTATGCTCTTCTCTTTTTTTTCTTCTTTTTAACGACCGCCTAAAATTAAATTAAGATAACGCGAGGTAAGCATACGGCATAATCGTGACTTATTTTTAGCAGAATTCATTGAGGGATTTGACAGTGTGATTCAAAGATTAAGTATTTAAAGTGTGGGCTGTTATATAGACACACGCACAGTTTTTTTTCTTTTGCCATTTGGGGGGTTTCAAGCTTTTAGATTAGTCGACTAGTCGGATACAAAACCTCCGTTTAAACGACTGTCAAATTAGTCGTAGCGCACATCCGTACTGTTTACATTAGATTTATTTAAATATTCTTTTGTGATGTATAAATTTAGTTCGATTAATGCAAAATGTAACTACTTCACCATTTACAAATGATGAATTACATTTTAAAAACATAAGTTTTAAACATTCATATTTTTAATTAAGTTTATAATGTGTACAATATTTAAATATTACTCAATAAAATACAAATGGAAATTAAATGGAAATTAAAAACAGACTGCGTTAACAGCTGCAGTATATTTAACCAACAGTCTGCTTGACCATCAGTCGAAAGGGAGTTTTTTTTTAGTCACTACTTTAAGAAAGATTACAAAAAACAACATATTTTTCATCAGAATCACATGCACTGATTAAGTGTGCACAGTTAAAAAAATAAATAAAAATTTGCCCCAGCCCCAGAGTCCTATTATCCAAGTGTCTCAGACAGTTGGAGCAGTGATTCCAGCATCGAGAGTTTTCCAGACTCATAGGGTAAATTAGAGCAGCAAGCTGTCTGGAAAATGCAATGCACCCACTCCACTTGAACTATGACTTTTGCATGCCAGAACAATAGGCATCCATTATAGAGGATTAGAGGATCGCTGGGTCACCCAAACTACAAACCCAATCTTTGCATGAATCTGAATGTCTCTTGCTCTCTTTCTCTCTCCCTCAGCAGACGGGCCCCAGCTGACCACTAAGACAAGCTTAAGCTTGGCTCATGCCTTCATTCGCTCTCAATAGCCAATTTACAAATGTCATGACACCAGGATTCTCTAGTCAGACACACATGAAAGCATCAACCTGCATTTGCTTGACAAATCTACTACCAACATCCAACATGCATCTGGTGTTTTAGATTAAACTCATTAGATTGCTAAGAAATAATCAAGAGTTCAGTTTTCTGGGATTAGCTTATTTTAAGAATGTATTGTGCCCACTGATAGTGCCTTTTTTGCACTTGTTGTCTGCTTGATTCACTAGTGGCTAATTCACTAAAGGATTTATGCAAACCAGGTAACGCCGCCAAAATCTGTAGCATCGCTGCACCACTGTGATCCAGATACCTGAATCAGCTCTTTAAAGTGCCGTAAGTATGCTCGTCTACACCAGCCATCTGGAAAAATGCCCAGTTACAATGTTCCTCTCCCTCAGTTGATCATCATTTGATGAATAAGTGCTGCAAAACATCTCTTTAAAGTGAAATTGTGTTTCTGTTTTCCCATGAGGTAATAGAAAGACACTAAATGCGTCGTTTATATATTTTTATCATTTGCCTACATTAAATTTACATATAAGTTTTTGGTTGACACTGTTATCCAAAGTGACACACCTTCAATGTATACATTTTACCGTTTGTATGTTCTCTGGGAATCAAACTCCGGGCCTTGGCAGTGTAAGCGGCAAATCTGAATTGAGAAAACAGGATGCAGAACTGAAATTTGAATTCAAGTAGCAGAATCAATTTGAACCGAAATTTATTTGTTTTAGCTAGAAAAGGAAGGTCTATCAAGACAAAACTTCAACGATGACTTGACAATGGTCTGAAAGTCTAAAGTCTTCAAGTTTCAATGTTTTATAGATCTTACAGACAGATAAACAGTTTCACCTAAAAATTTGTCTTCAACTAAATTTGTACTAAATATATACTCCTTTATACTTTATAAATGTATAGAGCGAAGTGAAAAAACTAATTTCCCAGAACTCATAAAAATCCACTTCCTTTAATTCCAATACAAATTTCAATCCAACTTCCAAATTCAAATTCCAACTTGTGAATTAAAAAGAGGCCTATTTGTCAATTCAGATGTTTGCCCAAAATTTTTGTGGGTGGTTAGTGAATTAGACAGGTTTCTACACTGAAATGCTAAATACAAAGAGAGTTTCACCAGGGGTATTTATAAAACACATGGGGCATTTTATGGGTGATCCCCTTGCCCACCAAATCCATAGAGGACCTCAGACGACCTGGACACCACATGTACCAGGTCCCGGGACAATGCCCGCAGTTGAACCGTGAAGAAGACAGCTACCATGTGACGTCTGCAAACAATGACACAGTTACCTCAGGTAACCTCAGATTATTACCCCTTTTGCCCTCACATGCGCGTGTACACACAGCGAACACACCAGTGCACTTAGGCCTCTATATCTCTACAAACAGCCAAGCCACACCTCTCAGTTCAAGTGTATTACTACTGAACTGGACGCACACCTGGTTAACCAACTGTTACAGTTAAGTTTAGCCAATCACAGAGCTTCAGTCTGAAGCGCTTATACGTTTTCAATCAGGTTGATAGCAGTGATCTTGTAAAGCCGAGACATGGTGCTCAGTGACTGCCATGCAACCATAATCCCACAGTTTACATACAAAGGAGAATGAGTGTATTTGGATACTATAATCCAGCTGTTTTGCTCATTTGATCAGCACACACATTCATTTAAATACAGAAAGCTTTCTTCTCTTCTATAATGTTGACAATGATGGCCAGTGGGTGTGCATTAAAAAAAACAGGGATGCACAATCTGTACCATATTGATTATTTACCAAATATTTACTTGAACATATTAATTTCTGCCTATTTTTACTGATGACCTTTGTTGTTATTAACATGTAGTCAATCTTTAAAAACAGAAACATTTAATAACACTGTTGAATGTTGGCCATTTATTGGTTATAAGCCATAAAATAAAAATAATTATCTTATTGTTAGACCTAAAAGTAATTATTATTATTTATTTTTATTTATTTATTTATTTATTTATTTGCAGCTTCTGGGAAGATACAAATTTCCAACATAGTACTTTTTTTCCATTTTAATTATTTCGCAATGTACTATTTCTCCATTAATGTCATAGCAGACTCCAACAGTCTGAATAAAGTATGTTCAACTGATTGCTTTCATAATGTTAAAGGTTTACATTTGAGTTTCCATTCTACAAGACCTCATGTGGATTCAAAAAGAAAAAAAAAAATAGCACAGTATTTAAATTCAGTGAAAGATATGTTGCGGTCAAGATGATTTTCTTATTTTCCATACTAATATTGCTACTCAAGGGGAGTTATTCTCAAAAAGATTGGACAACTGTACAGCATGTACAATGCAACCTCAAATAAGATCAAATATTCACCTTTCAAATAAGAGCCAGAGCTACAGGCAAACATGCTGATTTTACATTTTCCAACCATAAAACAACAGGACAATAAAAAAACAAAGGCTCAGCATATACAAGCATATTAATTATGGATGAGTGTAAGACAACCAAATATGATCACATGTAGATTAGAGAAACTCAAACGCTTCAGACCAGGACCATATGCAGCAAAACAAAAGCCTTTTTAAATGTAAAACAAAAGATTTGAAAGTAAAAATAAGAATATGTTTGTTTGCTAATTTACCCATTAACCATTTGCTATGCCCCTTTGCTATGCATATGACTTGTTTGATATATGATAATTATTTAAAACAAGCTTTTATTTATTATTATTATTATTTTTATTTTTATAAAGTATTTTTCTAAATAAAGTCATTGAAAGTTGTGTGTGTTTGGATAGTGTTAAACTGAATTTAAAATAAATTACCCACAAAGATGGAAAAGCAGTGCACTTACAATAGTGACATATGGTTCCCAGAGGGGATACACGTGGTATTCTTTTGCAGTTTTCCAAAACTTTAAATAAACATTGAGAAGGGCACATCATGGATAAATCTATGTGCCTGCCCTCATTACCAAATGAACATACAAAACATCAGTAAAACACTTTTGCTGTCTCCACAGTTTTTTAATCACGCTATTGCATAATTAAATAAATTATTTAACAACGAAGGCACTTTGCAGTGCCACACATCCTTCCATTTGCCCAAGCAAGTATAATATCTCTTACAATTTTACCACTTTATGAGTACATTTTACTGAATAAATCATTGTTATGGGACATTCTGTAAACGCTTGCCTAAACGAACAACAGTAACAAAAAGAGGCAGAGCTTAGCGGAAGTTCAATTGCCCAAATGGGATACACCCCAAAGGTCACTGACAATGGAAAAAGCCACTAAAGTAAAGGGAAACAGCTGATTTGACTTTACTAAATCAGAGTAGTTAATTAGGAAATGATGACAGAGGTGGGGTAGGCTGTGATGAGGCCTTTGGTCGGTCTACAGGGTCTTGGACACTGCCTGACCAAAACAGAGCAGGACTCGTTGTCTGTCTCTCTGTGGGTTTAATTACATTAGCCCTGTAATTGAATTTAGCTGAGGCTTCGGCTCACTCTCTGACAGCACGGTTCTAATCCTGGAGAATCCTGGGAAAATGAACTGGGTCTTCCCTCACCCTCTCAATCTAGAAATCTTTTGGTCTCAGTGTGCCATGGGAGCACATCAGATCTGAATATCCCAAATCAAATTAAATCAACTTCCAAGCAGTATGAATAATTTAACGACTCAAAAAGGGGCAGTTACAGATCATTTCAATTATTTAAGTAACTGGATTTCAGGCTAACTCTAATTCAGCCTACTTGGCTCCTCCGGTAGGGGTGAATGGGTTAAACGTGTGTGTTTTTACTCCATGTCCTCACAAAGGAAATCCATTAAAGACTTGATTTGTCTGATGGACAACAGGCTCAAACAGGCTTTCAGTCAGACTCTAAGACCATTAATTGTTCTTGTATCGACTACTTCTTTCAATTATTCCAGATTCCTGCATGCCGTCGGCTAAGATCTGTCTTTGTTCTCGCTTTGCCATCTTGCAGAAGAATCCTAAAGCATCGCTGAAAATAGCTGCTCTCACTCACAAAGAAATATGACAGTTTCAACTCTCTCCAATTTGCATAAGCAGGGACGTGCACAGACATTTTGAGGGGCAGGGGCTCAAGTGGAAAAAAGAGCACTTCTCATATTTATTTATTTTTATTTATTTTTTCTAAACAAAACGTTAAATATATTAGGGGTGTGCGATATTGACAAAAAACTCAATATTTTCTGTGATTTTACCGATAATGATAATTAGACGATATTTTGCTGAGTGTGCTTTTTTTTACCTTTTATGGGCATTTTTACCTTTATAAAGCCCTTTTTTCTAAAAGTGTGCATCATCTTTTCAGTCAAATTCTTAAATTGAATCAGTCAATTAGAATAATAAGTCATCGGGGCTGTAAGCAAATGAAATCAGTATTGACAAAATTAATCTTTGCAATGCAGAGAAAACACAGAAGTTGCATTAGAAGTGGCATTTAGATGCATTTACACACTGTTTAATGCAGGACATGAATACATTTAACCTGCAATTCCAAATGCAGAAATACTGTTTTGATATTTTAAACATAAAACATTGAATAGTGATATTTGAAATTATTTAAAAAAAAATGAAGATACTTTAAATGTGAAATTAAAACTGCCAGTAGGTGGCAGCAAGTCACTGTTAATAAGTGAGTCATTGCGACTGAACCGAATCATTTAAACGGATGATTCATTCAGAAACAAATCAGCGTCATGTTGCTCAGAGATGCAAATTGGAATTATATTTGTTGGAGAAACAGAGCAAAAACAGTCAATATTGTGTCTAAAAAGTAAACTTAAATTCTTGTTTATTGAACTGGTGTTGAAAATCAATATCACATTTGTAATCATGCTACTTTTTGGTGTAAAAAACGTCAGTCTTCGTGTGATACTGATTAACTATATGAAATTATATAAATATATACATTACTGCCCCCATATCTTGAATTTTGTGATCATTCTAAATGCATTTTAATAAACTGAATCATGCAGTGAAAGAACGCGCACTGGTCTAACCTACTAGACTTCCTATTGCCTTAGCTAAAATTTAGCTAACTTACATGGTAGCTCTCATGAGTCATGGATGTTAGCAAGACAAATTAACTATATTTGCCTTTTGTCTTTTGGATAATTAGCTGTAAATTCGAGGCACATGTAGCTTAGTCTTTTGTTCATCACCACTCACCTCCACACCAACACAAACGCAACTGGAAAGGGAGGGAGGGTTTCACTTCTGCGGCCCTTTGTCTGTCTGTGATGTGCATGTGCTGATCAGTGTGTGCTACACTGCTGTGCTGCAGAGACGCGGATGGGAGAAAGGCATCGGAACTCGACAGAGTCTCAACATTTCCTAACCCGACCTGATATTTAGATTTTTTATTTGTTTGACAGGGAAAGCTGTGTGCAAACAGAAACACACACACACACATATATACATTCATTTATTTAAAAAAAAAAAAAAAAACTCCCCAGATAAAAGGGGACTTTCTCTCGAGGAAGAAAAAGGGCAGGTGCTCAAGCCCATTTTTATGTCTATGTGTGCATGTGCCTGGTAAGAAGTGCCATTAGCAAGTACAGCAGTTACACCAAATAAAAAATGCCTTTTGTAAAGGCTCTATTCAGAGCAATTAAAATGTAGCCATTAGTCACAATACAGTCCAATCATTTTTTTCCACTTTAAAAGCTCCACAAAAGGACAAAATTTTGGATAATTTGCTTGAAAAAGGCAGTATGACCTGGGTATGCCATTACATCACTACAGACAACACAATGTTCTGATTACATTTTACAAAGTATGTTTACAAACGGCTATTTTGGGGAAATGATTATTAAGCAATTTGGTGATTTGGAAAATAATAAAGATTAATGTAATTTTTCCAAAGACCAAAATGCACCAACAAGAAAAGCTGTCAAAAGTTAAAACTACACATTTTTTTACTTGCATTTCAGTTTAATATTCCACACAAAACATATAGAACCAAATCGATATTTCACCTTACGTTTGACATGATACTTGACAGAAACCAGTACTATGCAGATGAATTCTGAAAGAGATGAACTCTGAAAGAGGTGGTGTCCTCAGAGCTACTGATTTTGAGACTCATCAGTTGTCTCTCAAGAGCAAGGTAAGAATAATTTCTGAGACAAGTGGAAACTCTTTGACCTGGGGCTGTGAGAGTTCATGAACTCTTGAAATCAGTGTCCCCCCCCCCCCCCCCCCAGCAACAAAGAGTGAGAGGTAGCCAAAACCTGCCTGACCCTTTTCTGACCTTGCACCACTCAAAAAAAAAAAAAAAGGTGGGATGACAGTAAAGTGCTTTCTCTCCCCTACTCTCTGTACGCCTCTCTTGCTCACGCTTGCTTTCTTTCTCCCTCGCTCTCCTCACGGTTACATTCAATTACATAACCAGCTAGCCTGCTAATCTCCATAATCCGAGTCATGCCACAACAGGGCCCCGTACAGAGCTCAAGAACAAAGCCTGCACTAAAAACGCTATCATCTTCCTCTGTGAGAGGCGAGTAGTGGTGAATAATGCTTTTTAGAAGCTGTATTAAATGTCATTTCCATACTCAGACCAGGCAAAAGTGACTGTCTTCTTTCACAGATGATACGTGTCTTAAAAGAGGATCTTTCTAATTTCTGCTTACTTGTCAGAAAGTCTCACAGCTTGAAGACCCAATAAAATTAAAATCAAAATTTGTGGATTTTAGTCCATGTTTAGTTTTGTCATAAAGCTCTTTAAAATAAGAATATCTTTCCAAATTTTATTTGCAACCAATTAGCATATCATGTTCATGGCTGTGACATAACAAATTAAAATATGTTTAATAAAATGTTTGTTATTGATGTACTTAATAAAATAACATTAATTAATATTTATTTAAATAATTATATTTAATACAAGAATAATTAATTACATTTATTTAAAAAAGGCCCTGCCCACACTTCCTGTTTCATTAGGAAATACTTTGTCAACTTGCACTAGTCAAGCTCGAAATGCATGAAAAGCTTAAACTAATAACAAACTCACAAAGGTTTGATGAATCATTCACTTTTTCATAAGTTTTTCATTTAGAAATTCTTTCCCCAACCAATGTCATGCCAAGAACGCTCAAATGCACTATTTTCTTCAGAAGCAGAATAAAATTCCTGTCGAAAACAACAAAAACTAAACCTAGCACTACTGTGAATAATGTTGGCTCTGTAACAATTTGCTTACATTCCTCTTTTGTAAGTCACTTTGGATTAAAGTGGCTGCAAAATACGTAAATGTAAATGTAAATGTAAATTTCACACACACATCTCTTCAAGAAATTCACGTAGAGCAGTCTACAAAAGGAACTGCATATCCTCATTATTAAAAGCAAATGAATAACAAAACAAAGAATTAAGCATTTTCACTGAACTGGTGCGCTGCTCAGAGTACGAGTTGCGTAGAAAAGTGACTGCCCCACTTTTGCCATGTAGCAAGCCAGAGTCATATTAGGTCATAACCAAGTGTTGACGTGTCCTCTTGCTTTCCCAGCAAGTTGCTCTGTTTGGCTCTGATCTTAATTCATAGAGATATCTGTCTAGGCCTGTAGTGTGCAAACACACACACACACCCACATACACACACATATATATCTGAAGCCTATAGCTAGTCTTCACTTTCAGCTTTGACACCTTTGATTCTTGTTTATTTGTGATATTTGTGAGGCAGGAATGAAACGCACATGCACAGAGAGCACGTCAGGATGGACTTCAACATCTGCTACAAGACAAAGCAGACATGAACGGATGTACCATGTTCTCTATCTCTCACAGAGGCGGCAAGATTAACTAACAATGATCAAGACGATAACAGTCAAAGTGGGAACCATAAAGTATTATCAGATTTGACTGAAAAAAAAAAAAACATTTCAACAATCAATATGCTTGTGTGGCTGTGCTCATGCATACTAGGAAACCTACTGAATATTCATATATATTCACTAATGTTTTTTGGGAGAAATAGGCTAATATTTCAATTTCAAGTCAAATGTGTCATTTCTGAGCCATTAGCAGAAAAAAAAAATCTGCAGAAAAAATAAAACTCATGAAATTGTTCAATGGATAAGCAAATGTTGCTTTTTTGGAGGAAATCAGCCAACAAAAGGCTTGCTGGTAAAGGAGAATATATATATATTTTTATATTTCATATATGTATCATATAAAAATATATCATTGAAAATATTGAAAACACAAAAGCTTTACCATCAAGCTTTAATTGTCGGTCAGAACTTGCCAATCCTCCTGCATACCACTAATACAAAAGCTTTCTTTCTCTTTTGTCCTTCCTCGAAATGATCCCATGCAGCTACATTCTTTTCTCCAACGCAGCCCTATGATTGTGATGAAGTGTTGCTCTGGTGCATTTTAAAGCAGCTCCTGCCCTTTATCAAAATAACAAATTGATGTCACTGTATCCCAAAGTGCAAGAGCGGGAAATAATTTACCTATGATTTGACTTTAATATTTCTTTGTTGGAGAAGCACAAGGATTTTAACTCATATCTGGGCTGCGTGCCTAGAACATGATTTTGGGTCCAGAGAGAGTGATAGAGAGACAGAGTTTCCAGTGTTGCCAATGCCACAAAGTCCAGTGGGCTATTCTTACAGCTTTCCCCATCTATCCGTCTCTCTTTGTCTTGTTTCTGGACACCAGGAGCTTTTCTCAGTGATGACAGCTATTTATGAATTTATATGGCATAATTCACTGCACACAGGGCCAAAGAAGCTCTTTCACGTTCATGCAAGAATCACAAACAGATTCTCGTGTTTTGTCACCCAGACTCATAGAGAAACGTTATCTCACAAAATCAGAACTGCAGAATTTAGGAGCTTTCAGCGCTGAGATAAGGCGACGGTGGTTTAACACTGGAGTGTAATTGAGAATGCAAGAATGCCACAAGTTTCATTCTATTTCAAGTTCCTGCGAAACAAAATTAAATTCATTCCCAGAGGTAGGGCTGAACAATAATTTGATATCAATATGTATCGCGATATAATTTTTTTCAATAACGGTGATATGAGTTTTAAACACATTTCCGATATTTTGAAATACATTACCAGTGTTTTCCATCGATTTATTTGTGGCTTTGACTTCGTTGAAAAACATGAGCACTGCACGTTTCAAAATCAAAACGCAGCGCGGGTGTTTTATATGAATGTATCTCTGAAGGGAACCGACTGTCTTCAGAAAAGTTTCGATGACATTTTCATTTTATCTGATAAAGTAGCGTTCATGAGCGGATCTGCTTAGATTACAGCTATTACTGGAGAAACCGCTAGTTTTATCACTCTCTGCTGGCAGACAATCAGATTGCATTTTCAATAAGCCCGTCTCCAGCAAAATGCTTTTGTTGTTGCTTTTTTTTTTCTGCAGCAACTCGGAGCACTTCTTCTTTATCCTGGCTGAAGCACATTTGTTTCAGTCTATAATAATCAGCCTACACTACCAGTCAAAAATTTTTAAACAATAAGATTTAAAAAAAAAAAAAAAAAAAAAGAAAAAGAAAGAAAGAAGTGTCTTCTGCTTACCAAGCCTGCATTTATTTGATCCAAAGTACAGCAAAAACAGTAAAATTCTGAAATATTTTTACTATTTAAAATAACTGGTTTCTATTTGAATATATTTTAAAATGTAATTTATTCCTGTGATCAAAGATAAATTTTCAGCATCATTACTCCAGTCTTCAGTGTTACATGATCCTTCAGAAATCATTCTAATATGCTGATTTGTTGATTACCAATATTTAAAACAGTTGAGTACTCAACAACAGTTGAGTTTTTCATGATTTTTTGATGAATGGAAAGATCCAAAGATCAACATTTAACTTAAATAAAAAGCTTTTGTAACATTATACACTATCATGTGACTAGAGGTAATGATGCTAAAAATTCAGCTTTAAAATCACAGGAATAAATTTGATTTTAAAATATTTTAAAATAGAAAAGTTATTTTAAATAGTAAAACTATTTAAAATGTTAATGTTTTTGCTGTATTTAGGATCAAATAAATGCAGGCTTGGTGAGCAGAAGAGACTTTAAAAATCTTACTGTTTAAAAACTTTTGACTGGTAGTGTATGTCAGCCTATAGTTTAAAGTTAAAGATATTAATATTAATGAGGTGAGTCTGAGATGTTTATTTGACAGTAATTTCTTGTTTGTATGAAGGGTAAATACAAATAAAAGGTGAACATTTAATTTATTTGTGTCTGTTTTTTTTTCTAAAATATTACATGGTTTTATAGGAGGAGGTTTTGTAGACTTGGCAAATTCATTTTTCATAAGTTTAGGTACAGACATCTGTTGTGGGCATTCTTGGCAGTTTTTATGAGGCTTTTTTTTTATAGTATTCATATCGTTATCGGAATTATATCGTATGGACCGAAATTAAGAAATATATCATGATATAAATTTTGCCCATATCGTCCAGCCCTACCCAGAGGTCATTATTCAATTGCATGTCAGAGAAACAATGAACAATGCATCAGAACCCCAGCGGCATACCTTACAGGTTCTGTTTGAACGGCTTTCTTATTATATCAGGATCTAGATCGTCCTTTTTCCCGAAGAAGGTGTTTTAACCTGCAGTTCAGAGTGAGTGGGTGGAAGCGTGAATCAGAGCTGTCAATAAAGAGACTGAGCGTACATGCACGTGCAGTGATAAACATTCTCATTATTGTCTTGGCTGAGAACTTGAAAGCCCATCAGGGAGGATACATCAACTCCCTGTAAAATAACACAAAAGATTCTGTCATCTCCCGCCCCCTCAACCCACCACACACACACATATTAATTAACGACATCTATATGCTCAATCTAGAAGATAGCATTCTTCTATCAGAATGAAATCTTTCTGATTTTAGACATCTCAGAGGTGGGAAAGAACGTGATCTAAAAGCCCAGCTCTACTCCAGGCCACAGGGATCTTGGTCTTTGCATTCAATGCACAACAAAAAATAAATAAATAAATAAAAATAACACACAAGTCGCTTATCTTGCAGTATTGGAGAGTCTCCATTGCACCACAAGATCTGTGGCATCTTCCTCCAGCTGTGGTCCAGACACACACACTTATACAGGGTGAAAGCTTGCTCAACGACCCTTTCGAACCATTTGCAACACAGAAGATCCTTTTGATGGATTATGGTTCATGAGGAATGCGTCCAGTGACATGCGTCTTTGTGCTTCCATTTAACATGCGGGTAAAGTTGTGGAACATGAGGCACAGAGGAATTATATTCAGTAATATTTACTCCCATTTCTCAAGACTTACAATACAAATTGGGTATGTGTGGGAAAACGAAAGAAAAACATTTCTTTAAAGGTGCCATAGAATGGAAAACTGTATTTACCTTGGCATAGTTGAATAATAAGAGTTCTGTACATGGAAATGACATACCGTGAGCCTCAAACACCATTGTTTCCTCCTTCTTATGTAAATCTCGTGAATAAAAAAGACCACTGAAAAATAGGCGAATCAGAACATAATACTGACTGTGACGTAACAGTCGGGATCACTAATAGTTAAGCCCCCAACATTTGCATATACCCGCCCATGTTCTAGGCCAGCCACCAGCCGAACCATCAGAAGTTCTGCAGGTATTGTGAAGAAACAAGCGAGGACAACAGTGAAAATGGCAGATCATGGAAATAAATGTTATGTTCCAGGCTGTGCAGGGGATGTGAAGTGCAGGGATGGGTTGGTGTCTGTTTTCAGAAAGGCACGGAAAGCAAATAACGCATTCTAATAAAATAACGCGAGCCACTAAAGGAACATGGTTAGCTCCTTGCTGGATGTAGCCTGTTACATTACAGTACATAAGATTTCACTTACCACATAAACAGAGTAAGGAGAGATGACTGAGGATGATGGCGAATGATTTACAGATCCTGAGCACCACTGACAAACATCTGATCTTGTAAAATGTGTGGTAAGTACTGCCGCTCCATAGTATAAACAGAGTTCGTGCGATCGCGAATCTCGAAAGCGAAAGTGAAAGTAAAAAGCGATCGTGCATTTGAAAAAGCAGTTTCAGTGGCCCGCATATTAATAGCAGCTCCCTGATGCCCACATTTTATATACAGTGTAATTATCCGAGGATATAACTGCGAGAGAAAGTACTGAAGTAATCAGAGCAGAGCCGCACTGTGAAACAGCCAATCAGAGCAGAGCTCAACATTATTATTCATGACCCTTCCAAATAAGCCAATAACAGACCATTTCATTCTAGGGAGAAATCCTAGGGTTGTAAATGCACATGTAAAACCGTTTCTGGAGAATTTTTGCCACATACCTTCTATGTAGATATCAGAGAACAATTTAAAATATTGTATCAATGCATTCTATGGCACCTTTCAGGGCACTTAAGTTAATGATGCTCAATAAGACTGTTCAAAGCATTTGTCAGGATATATGTCTGCAAATATTTCTGCACCAGAAAATGCAAACAAGACATGCATTTGTCCTACAATAACCCAATGCTGTGTCATGTCACCTTAAGGGAATCTGAACCAAAGGCACAGAGCTCTCAGTGACATTCAATCAAAAAGAGAACGTCTATCCATTCACAATTTCTTTGCCTGCATCGTCACAAATGAGGGAATCGTACTGTGAAGTGTTCTAACAGCGGCTCTGAAGAGCAGTGGAGAGGTGTCAATCAGGCACAGTGAGCTGCCTGCAGAACTCGTGCAAGCAGGCAAGGAAGAGACGGCCAAAAAAAATCCCCTGCATCTGTTCAGACTCAAATAGAGAATACATTAAAGCATTAAATTTTCCATCAAAAAAATTAATAATTGCAGATAATTGCAGTTAATGCACAGCAGAGTTATTGATGAACTACATAGCAGAACTATTTTGAATTGTTACCTATCCATCTATATCTATCTATCTATATGTATTTAAAAAATATATATATATTTATACAATATATTTGAAAATATTTGTTCCTTGGATCAGGGCAAACTCTGAAGAACATATGACTTTAATCTACAATACAAAAACAACACACAACATAGTATTCCTTACATTCGGATAGTAATAGGCATAACCATAGAATGTAATCAAGTGTCAGGCTTGTGGCAAAAATCAAATCCGACTAACAAATGTATGACTGGAAAAGCTTCTCCACAGTAGTGGAGAAGCAGAGGTAGATTTAGAGATCTTTTAAATAAACAGCCCGCTGCACCCTGCCACGCCAGCACTGCTCTTCTTGATCGCCTTCCAGTTGGAAACATTTCTTAAAGCCTTCCCAGCAGAGCAGACTCTGCCAAGAGCAGAGGTTCTTCTGAAAATGACCTACTACTGTGACTCCAAACCCTGGGGCAGAAGACAAAAACTCTCTCCCTGCTGGAGAGAAAGCAGCGGTTCTGCCAACATCTAAGCCCGTAACATACAGAAAATAAAAAATATGGATTTAAACATCTGCAAAGGTTAAAAAAAAAATTAAAAAAAAAAAAACTTTTCTTGTCGGGTAACAGCATTCTGATTCTGACTCGAACTATGAATTATTCGATCTCTTCCAACACAGAGGTACTTGCGGAGCGGAATAAAACGTATTTTGTCTTTGCACGGTTAAGTAATCTATTCCAGAGATTTGAGCTGTTTTTTTGTAAGGCTCATTTAAAAAACGAGACTCCAGAGGGTGATTCAGGCACTCGTTGGACCACATCTCATCTAGAAAACAACAAAAATAAACTTCTTTTTTTCTGTAATACACTGGCATGGATGAGATAGTGAATCTGAGGGCTCAGGTGGAATTCAAACACATCTTCATAAAGTAAATATTTAGGGTTGCTCACCATTCTCCCCGCAGAGGAACCTGGGTGTGATATGAAACGCAGCCAACCTTCCACAGACATCTCCAGCCCTGGCCACATGAAGTCCTCTACTCATGCCAAGAGCTCGGGCCTTTATAACTGAGGCTACTCTTTGTGCCCGACTCCACTCCTCTCCTCTCCCCTCCCCTAAAAATCTCCTCGATGTCCTCTAATGAATATCAGCCACTAGGATCAACACATGAAAGCTAACGCTCCACTTAAGATTCTGACCCTTTTTTCCAAAACGCTCCCTGACACGAATAAGCAGTCGAATGTTTGAAAAAGTTGCGATAAATGCAGGCCGGATGGCAAGCGAGGAAGAGTGGGTGATCAAAACAGCTTAATTAATCTGTTAAACGGGCACATTGGGAGCTGCCGCACAGGGACGCATCCATGACTGTGCCACTCAGGGCTGTCAGACGAAAGTGGGGCATGCATTTCTGAGCTGAGCGAAAGAGCAAACACTCTCTCCTGACAAAAAAAAAACAACAACCCTCGAGCTGGTGGGCAGGCGCGCTCACGCACACATGCACGGACCAATAGAGGACCGGTGGATTTACACCGCGGGGGTGTTCTGGGCCATTTGAGAGCCCAGTAGTGGCACTTCAAACACAAAGTGCCTGACCATGGAGAGGGGTGGAGAACATTTCAGTGCTCATTACATCAGGACCTAGTTAGACTGGCTTGCCATGCACATGTAACTAGTAAAGATGAGCAAAACTTACATACTGATATGAATCGCGAAAATAAATAACAGACTATGCATGTATTCATTTAGAGAACAAAACATTTATATATCCAAATCATTTCAAGCTCAACTGACAGAAAAAGGCTCTCAGTTCAGAAATATTTTGCATGGAAATATGAAAACTAAAACGCTCTCGTAAAAAAAGTCAACGCAGAGCAGGTCTCGTTATCAGCACAATTTCAGATGTCATAGTATTTTGTCGGTCAGCATAGTCGTGTGAGAGTGTCTCAGAAAGGCTCGGCGCTTGGATCGGCCGTCCTCTCCTTTCCCGGGGGGACTAATTGCAGCTCTAACGGAATGAATCGATGAGGAATGGGGGCAGGACAGCACGTTGCCAGCTCAGGGGAATAGAGCCTCTCAGATCTCCCACTGATACTACTCTACACTGTTGGCAAATATGCTTTAAACTGGGTCTGTCCAAACTAAATATATTTGATCAGTGAATATCTGGATTACAAAAAAATAAAATAAAATAAAATAAAAAAATAGGCCATATATAACACTATATGAGTTTGGTACATTTACAAAGTCATTTTCAATAAAACAATTACTTCACGTACTGAAATAGTTCATTATATATAATGTATATATAATACATTATATATATATATATAATACATTATATATATATATATACATATACATATATATACATATATATATATATATATATATATAAATATAAGTGCAATACCGTGCACAATATTTGGGCACACATTATATATAGAATTTAGAATCAGAAAAGTACAACAAACTAAAAACCAAACGTCAAAAGTGCATGTCAAAAAAATTCAATTTTTTCCACCAGCTCTAAAGTTTGAGGCGGTTGCTGCTCACTGCAGACAGAATTGTTATAATGACAGCATACGGAACAGGCTCTGAGCTTAAAAACTGTTTTGTGAAGCACCTGTGCGCAGCAAAGCTCCGAGCGAAAGGTCCCTCCGACTGCCAGCGGGACTGCGGTGGAGTCTGGCACACGCCTCATCTGTCCCTCTTGCTCTCTCTCTCTCAGCCCAACACACTCACTCAGACTACGGCCAGAACCTCTGTGCATGCTGCGCGCTCTCCCTCGAACGCTGCAGGCTGCTACATTACATTATCCTATCAGCAACAACAGTGAGCCCAAAGAGGCAGTGGACATGCCGAGCGGTTACAGAGAAAACCAAAGGCCTCCACACTGCTGGCTCACAGTACGGCTTACACAACCCAGATCTGTAATGCAGCGGAAATTATTCCATTTCTAAATATTTATCGCAACCTGTAGATCAGATGTGACTTATAAATGTTCAGGTGTAGCACACTATTGCTGAACAAGTTTTAGGATTTTACATTTTTCAGCTAAGCATGACAGTTTACCTTTATAGTTCACAAAAACTACTTTTGGTAAAGTTACACAACTCCAAAAGTGGACTATGGTTACTTCATGTTTACACAATATTTAATGAGTTTACTAATCAAAAGACTGAAACAAGCGTCTGTTATAAAGAACCAAAAAACACAGTGAGCACTGAAACATAGCCCCATCTAATTTATTTAATAATAAATTCAAGCGCTGGAGGGTGAGGCGTGTATTTGTACTGTTGCCTGTTTGAACACATTCACTAAGAGCTGAAAAGTACAATACATATTTGTGGGACTTAAAAGCCCAAATCCCAAAGGTTTTCCAGGCAGTTATTCAAATAAAGTTTGATATGAACAACGAACTGAATTATACCAAAAGATAAACTGCCAGCAAAAAGTTTGACCTTTACAAAAATAGCTGTTATTTACATATTTTCAGTGTCAAATTGACAGGTATAATGGACTGTCATTATGTCTGTCAGTAAGTATGGGCCTTTTTCCGAATCAAGCATATGGAACAACTTTCTTACCGAGCAGAGAACAAAAACTTTTTCTCCTCACAAAATCTTCTTTATCATCTACAATTGCTAACTTGCAACAACGTTTAAGTTGTACCTTTATATTTTAATTATTATTATTATTATTATTATTATGTAAGTTTCTAGGATAAAATGTGGACATTGGTTAATCAGGGGAGTGGCCTTACTAAAACGATCTGAAATTTAAAACAAACTGAAGCAAAATTATTTACTTTTGCAGTAACTTTCTCATTAAAGCCAAGGTCAAAGCAATCATTAGCCATCTAAAATCCTAGTGACTCATGTCAATATACAGCCAGGCAATTTGAGACAGTAAAGTGACCTTAAAAACCCTCTGTGCCTGCCTCAATTCAGACTGCTGACAAAAATACTTTTAAAATACTATCACCTTTACTTAAAGCCTAGGCACTATCACAAGGCATAAAATCCTAAAATATTTTCTAACTTATTCAGCTATCACAAGCAATATGGGATTCAAATAAATTGTGATCAATTACAGGCAAAAGGCAGATGTCTGGCAAGGCAATGTTATTCTTTCCAGAATGCTTTTTAACTGTTTTACGTGACTGGCTGTCTAAAATTGAACAGACTAAAAAATATATATATATATATTTCAGTAACCAATTTTTTGCTATATCCTATCAGCTGAAAACTTAAAAAGCGCACAAGAGCTGAAACCACAATAATAAAGTATTAAGTTAATAAAATAGTAATTTTATATATTTTGTAACCAATTAAACCGTCAAAGTTTTAACAGTCTTGACACAGAATATAAACATTACTAATGCACTCTTATGACGCTACGCATGAACTGAACTAGTCCTGGCATATATAGGCTAAACTTACACATTTTTAATCCACTCCAGATAAAAATACACAAAAGTGAAGTCTATAATATGAAATAATAAAAGTTGGTTTTTATCTTAAGTATGGCCATGTAACTTTCTTCTCTAGTTTATGATTAAAACTGAAGCAGATGACATGCACTCAAATGTCTACTCTACTGCACACAACTCCATCTTAAATACACCGATAAACAACGACTCGAATTACCTCGTCAGATTGATTTTAGACTTTGTGTTTACATTGTAAAAAGTCAATAATAGAAATACATAACAATCCAATAAACTAATATACACTTGAGGATACGGCTTGGTGTTGTATGGTGAAGCAGAGTCCTCAGCCCGCCCTTTATGAACTGAAATCTCGTCGCGGATCAAGGAGCAATTCGTTCAGAAAGACACAAATAAGCACTTTACCTGAGTTAAACAGAGAGGAGAATACATCATGTTGAAAGGGGAGCGCGTGACTTGAAATGTGGCAAAACACCGACAAGTTAGTGGATCATTTTTCACAGTTAATCATGGTAAGCCTCATCACGATTAACACTTCCACCGCCGCCACTTCTGACTTCCACGTCGAGTCCGTTAAATCAAGAGACGCCCGGCAAAAGAGAACGCGCAAACTCTGTACGCGTTTGAAACCAAACTTTGCAGGCAGGAAAACGCGTGGGGTGCTGCAATCTGTTCCATTTAGGAAATGGTGGGAGAAAGAATCAAAGAAAGAGAAAATGAAAAAGAGGGAGGAATGAAATGACGTTATGAAAATAGCCCATCCCAAAGAAAGTACTTGAAGGAGCAAGAGAGGCTAACTCTGGTTTCCAATGTCCAGGGGCATCCGTTAAGTCCGTGAAATTAACACACACAATATATATATATATATATATATATACAAAATATATATATATATATATTTGCCTCGGTTTCTGAAGCTCATATGGTGCGAAACAAAGTGACAAACGACTTTCTCCACCGTTCGCCAGTGCGCACGCACCGCTCTTCCCTCTCGCGCTGATAGTTCGGACGCAGAAACGTTCTGCGCGCTTCACCCGCGCGCGTGTTCCAAACTATTTTACTGCAACACGCACTGCTAAAGCGGCGATTAGAGCCAGGCTCGCGCGGACATTGCGTCACAGAGAGAGCACATGCATGCGTCCATTCATGACAAAGGCTTATCGCTTCATGTGAGTTGAGTGGATAAAAAAATAAAATCACCCCGCGTAAAATGCTATAGCCAGTGCCTCATATGGCATAAGCACTTTTACAACTGTACATATAAAAGATGTTTCAAGTAAACGAGGGAATGACTTGTCTGTCAGCCATTCATGAAAATTCATGAAACGCTTCTAATTATGAACAACCTACATGAGAAGCTCAATGCATAGTAGTGCGCGCATTATGTACTGTTTTAGTGAGGCTATTTTTTCTTCTATTGCATATTTTGATGACCAGAAGCTTTCATAAAGTCACTGCAAGAAAATAACGCGCCTCGGTAACCATAATCACTAACTGTCATCTACAAGTAGCTGATGGTCAGTTGTAGTTACCCAAAAACTATTCTTGTGGATTTTATCATTTTTTTTTTTCTTTGGACCTAAAAATCAAGTTTCACTCTGTTGGAGTGATCACACGGAGATCAAATAAACTAGGCGTCAATTGACTTAAAGTGTAAAACCAGGCAGGCTATTAAAACTAACAGTATAAACAACACCTGTTATTTCTCTGCACTGAAGGCACTGTGGTGTGAACTATGACCAGGGAGAGAGCTGCCTATCACTGCTGAAACACCGACGTCTCAAAATGTCATAATTTTGCCAATAATTAAGGAAACGGTCATATCCATAATTACAAATATTTATCCTTAAACTTTTTCTGAAACTGCCACATATTAGCATATTATTTAAAAAAAAGAGAAAGATTTGAGCTAGTTGTAGCTATTACAACACACATGAACATATCGATATAGCCCTAAACATAAAAACAATTTAAAAGTCTGAACGTAAATAGGGAGTGTGCATTAGGGGAGGGAAAGTCCTATAGTTCCTGAAAGTACATAAACTGAAAATATCCCTGCAAAGAGCAAATCTTAGAATATAGGATTATCATAATTAGTTGTTAATATAAGCGCAAATTGTCTGGCAACAGAAGTGACTAAGATAGCTATTAAGCCCGTTGTTGAATGTCTTCCCTTAAAGGGCAGACGATCCATTTCTTACTCTTAGGAAAAAAAGGTACTGTGGCAGTACCATACTTTATCAGATGTCATATAATGGTATTTTGATATATAAAATAATGCTGAAATCCATGCATCGTATTTACATAACCTACTCAAAATTTAAATGCATGCATGTCCAAGAAAACAAAGAGGTTTTAGTACAATAGTAGCCTGCTTTTTTTATTTATTTATTTATTTTGGTAAGTGTATCAAGCTTACTTGCCTAAAAGTTACTATTTCTGTAAACAGCCAACCCGGGTCAAATCAACTTTGGCACTGTCTCATGAAACCTGTTTACTTTGTTTTATTTACAGATTAAGTTTGCTACTACCATGCGAACATGACAAGTAACTACAGTTTGTAGCACTTTTGAAACAATGCTGAACTCCCGATTGTGACTACGGCGCACGATCTGAGACTTCAGCCGGGGAGGGAGCGCCTCTGTCGGTGTAGATGTCAAATTCATGCCGGCGAGCCTGCGGCCATTTTCTGCTGAGCAAACTCTACTGCTGGGCATCTGCCTCTGCTGGCTTTAAACTTCAACTTGGCCTTCAGAGTTCCGTGGTTAACGCGCGCGCGCGCACACACACACACATCTTTTTCTTCGGCCGTCACAGAACTAATAACTTTCATTACGGGAGAAAAGCCAAATCGCTTGGTAGCTATCTTAATCATTGCCCGTCTCAATAGCTAGAATAACACGCCAGCATTTGTAAGCCTTTCCCCCAAAACCGTACGTTTGGCCGAAAACCAGCGAGAAAAGGAGTAACCGGCTGGTAAGAGAGAGGAAGCGGGGAAAACCGAAACACGGCGCCTGTGTGTTAATGATGATCTCATTTGACTTGAAGAGTGCACAACTCGTGATCTCCCTCGTCTTTTGGAGCAACGACATAATAATGATGAAACTGATTTGTTAACGTACCATTTCGAAGCGAAACTGCCAACCTCCCCCCCAAAAAGTTACAGCTTAGAGGCTTTTGTAGTTCTGCAGTTCAACGCTTGGTCATCTCGACGGGTGCTTTTATAACTCCGTATCCATTTATCTTCGCGAAGAAGTAATCCGTGCTCTTCGGATGGGAGGAATAAACCCGGACACTGACCAAATACAAAACGTCCCACGCGAAGTCTTCGAGCCTCGTCCAAACCGAAATCCTCGTTACCAAGTACAGAAGGACAAAATAAAGATTTTACAGTAATGCACGGCTTACTGCAGAGAGTGCACTGGCTGGAGGTGCTGGCTGTTGTTTTGGTCGTGTATCTTTAATTTACAGTGCTGAATCGTCGGTCTCGTAGCTTTGCAGCATTGCACATGCAGCGCGCATAGATGTCCTTGTGTACAGAGAGGAATCAATGCCTCGTCTGTTCTTTTGTTTCTTACAACACGAATAGCAACACAGACGGTGTTCTGAGCTCCATACACACATCTTACAGTCCTCGCGGAGAAGGATTTGATGAAATACTGGGGTGGCGTGAGTGTGTGTGTGTGTGTGTGTGTGTGTATGTGTGTGTGCACTAGAGCCACTCGTTTAGAAGAACTGCACTTGATGGCGTAGTTTATACAGTAGGCTACATGTATACTTTACATATGGGTCAATGATGTAACGCTCATTTTGTCCCAATCAATAAAGTTACTAAAAAAAATATTAAAATGCAATTCATACAAAATGGTTTGAATGCATGCATCAATGCATATATGACGATCATGTCTTTCATTTCTCTTCAGGTCCAATGGAGTAATCCTAAAAATACTAACTGAGATGCACGACCCAAAAAGAAATCAAGAAATTAAAGGAAAAACCTTGAAAAGTGTTCGAAAGCTTAAAAAAAAAATACATTCAATTGTTTTCAGTGTTCAAGTAAAGTATTTTAGTATTTTGACTTGATGTTTAGCCCACTTGATTTTTGGTATAAAAATGTATGAAATCAACGTGAGAACTTAGTACACGTGTCTTAAACTAGATTTTCAAAATATTTTTAAACCCCAGAGATCCTTATTTGTCATTGGCCCATATAGTGATTCAAGGCTAAGAATGTTAAACCGGTTATGACAGAATAAACATTACATGTTCCAATAACTTCAAAACCTGATTGGAGAGTCGTGCCAACCCTGTTTCCAAAATAAACAATATATCAATAAAATCTGTTAAGAGTGTGTGTGCGTAAAGCGCGCGTGTGCGTTTGTTTTGTGTGGATATCACTTTGGGCATTAGTGTCTAACTTTACAGTAAGAAAAAAAATTCATTATTTAAAAATGGATTTGCTTTGAACAAGTTAAAGTGAACAAAGTTCGTTACAGCCTTTGACATGTGTTGCCAGTATCACTTGAATTTGCGTTTCATCTATTTTAAGTCATTAGTGCTCATTCAATTGCAGTGTCCTTACGTGACACCTTCTACTCTCATTTTAAAGGGTCACAAGACGCCTTGGGCATTTCAGAACATAAATAAACTGACAGTCAAGTAGGCCCATAGGAAAACGAGTTGTATTTTATGGGCTAGGTAACTTACGATTTATGCATGTCTGCAAAAATCAAATTCTCTTGAAATGCCGTAACAAGGAATAACGTTTCAGAATGGCTTATTTTCAGAAATTGTACTTTTGCTGGCACAGAGCTTTGTTGAACTTAAGGGTTTATGCCTCTATGCTTTTTCACAAACAAAGTGCGGCCTACTTGTGCAGTGCTCAAAGAGTAAACTATATTTAATAGAGTTTTTTTAAGTTGTCGAAGCTTGAGTCTTGCTTTTCTTCTTCCTCGAAAAAGCTGCAACAGCTCCCCGAACTCTACAGCAAAATATTTAACCTTTCGAGTTCCTCATCAGACACTGTTCGGTCAAAGCCAAGAATGATAATAGTTTATAGTTTATACTGTCAGTAGACCTGCGGTTGGTAACTCTATGTAGGTGATTTGATTAGATATTGTAGTTAAAGTCTTTCTTATTCTTTCCATCACATGTAACTTTGTCTATTTCCCGTCAATTGGCAGCATTTTTTTGACAAATATCTTAAGTGAAAATTTAATAAAACTGATATAAAATAACGTTTTTTAAAATAAAAATCACACGGGGCAGTATATTACAATATTGATCAGTACTATGTTTATCCTATTTAAAAGAACGAATATGAAGATTTTAATTCAAAAAAGGAAAATATATAAAGCAAAATGGTTTATTTGTTATATTTTTAAAAGCGCGATTTAAAAATGTTTTGGGGCTATTATTTGCCCTTATTAATTTGCCTGTCCCTGAAGCATAATTTACAACCATGAAGAATGAAGTTAAATTATATAAATTTCCTACATCTGCGCAAAGTTTAAATCTCACAGTTAAGTTGAGGTAGCCTATATTTTTTAAAAATAAATCTGTGTAAATATGAGATTTTATCTTCAAGCGTTTTAACACAAATGAAATATGAATGAATGAATCATTTATATAGTATGGTAGTATGCTGTTACCATAGTTATTTTTCCTTAATGAATAAAATACACTTTATTTTACTTTATTCCTTAATTGAAATAACTTTCCGTCCGCGTGGTAAAACTCTATAGATCTATAAATAAAACTCTAGAACTCTATAAATAAATATAGATGCTATGTGCTAAAGTAAACTCTGTTAAATGTTTTTTTTTTTTTTTTTTTATCATGTTAAACGTTGTTTTAAAGAATCTAAATAAGTTTTACCCTTTTCCAACAAGACTTTTCCAAACTCCACATATCCTCGTGTATTTGTTGGCACCGTCAAATGCAGTCGCGTATTTTGGATCCTTCGGACTTGGGTCGCTTCATTTTCCATACAAACGCTCTTTTTGTTTCTCCCACAAAATAGCTTCTTAGTCAAATAATACCGACTTCTGCTCCACACTCTAAAAACAAGCAGATTTTGTCCTAAATATTTTCACTATATTTATAGGTCTTAAAATTACATTTTGGCCTATTTTAAATTCACTGAAAAACATTTCTGTGCTAATCTTCCGGTGATTGCATAAATTACAATTTAGTCTTATTTTATGCATGCATGAAATGATGAGAGAATTGCAATATATTGTTATGACTAAGAGTACATAAAACTGAAGTTCTAACTTTATACAGCATGATCAGAAAACACACAAGGCACAAGTACAATCTTTCAGAGAGACAGACACACACACACATGAACTAAAGGTTCAACAACTGGCTTAACATACAGAAATTTATTATCTATGCATTCGTTTTTTTACTGTCAAACTGAAAGCACCTGAAAGACAAAGAACAGACATTTAATCCAGAGAAGAGTGCAACGGTGGATAAAAGAACAGCACTGGCCACAGCAGAGCAGATACAATATACCTGCTCACAGAAAAACTGCAGGTTTGACTGCCCTGATGAGCAAAATCATCTCTTCAGAGTGAATCATGTTTTAGGAAACAATAAGTGACAGTGTAATTGCAATGATTGTATTTACAACAAAAATATACAACAAAATTCTATTCTAATTCTATTCAAAAATATTATTATTTTAACTGTAAAAGTACACCAATATATCCCAGATGCCTAATTTTTATTGAGATAACAAATTGCAGATTAACATAGATAAAATGAAAAATAACATTTAGAATGGAAATTATGTCTCATTTGCATTCTCCTCTAGTCGAGTGATTCTATCTAAAAATAATCAGTCTAAAAAAATATATAAATAACCTGAACTAAAAATATACCCATGTACAACATGTGAACAAGTGGTGGGTTGTTATACCGGACAGGTAAAATCTCTGGCCTGGACATTTGAACAAAGTAAAAGAGCTATATAAAACAGTTCATTAAAGAAAGAACAAGTTATAAAACGTCCCCTTCTCTTCCCTCTTTTTCTGTTTGTATCAGGAGAAATCAGAAAGTAAACACTGAGAAATTCCACAGCTAAATGAACTGCACAGGTTTATTTTGTTGATACATGAGAGTTGATAGATCATATGTCATCTAAACCTGTCTCATGAAATGTTTGGGGGAAATGTGTCTGGTCTGTTTTTAGCCTCTTAACTCACCCAAGCACATAAGTACATAATCTCTGAAAAAAACAGCCTGCGGGTTAGTAATCGTTCTGACATATAAAAGTGGGCATCCTCAAGAGGGC
This sequence comes from Spinibarbus caldwelli, assembly GCA_039654775.1. Taxonomy (NCBI): domain Eukaryota; kingdom Metazoa; phylum Chordata; class Actinopteri; order Cypriniformes; family Cyprinidae; genus Spinibarbus; species Spinibarbus caldwelli. The sequence goes on from CM077249.1 coordinate 20,877,525, forward strand.
AGACCAAAAACGGCTGTGATACTGCTGTGGATAACATTCCAAAACTCATGCAGAGGTTTACCAAAAAATTAAATCACCCAATTCTTATTATTGAGATTAATCCTGATTCTACATAGGGGTGATTTATGGTATCTAAAACTATGTAAGTTTCATACAATTTATCTAAGATATACCAAATAAATTATGTATTGCACCTTTTTAATTTGAAAGGAAACATTAACTATATGAATATATGGATTTGGCTATATTGTAGAGCTGGAACAGTCGGTTCAGGCAATATTACAGATAAGGTGTCTAGTGTACAAAGACTGTACAGTGAGTACTGGCTATCAATTACTGCCCCTATCAAGTGTTCTTTGCATACTACAGTGTCATACTCCTACTAGTGGTGAGATGGAAATACTGCAGTATGTCACAAATAAAGTGTGGCTATGTTGAAGCCTGCCTAAAAATGCATCTTAGCAACAATACTTTCAATTTATAAGTAATACCAGTCTAAATTACCATCTAATGGCTGGTTAATCTCCTATTTAACTGCTGTTTAAATGTAAGTGCCTGTAGATTTAGCATGTCAAATATATTTTTATTCTCTTCCCCCCTCAAATTGCATCATTGTTGTTGCAGTAAAGACTCTTAGCACATGTGGACTTTGCCTTTTTGTGGCTGTTTCCATGTCATGAAATTACATGTGGGTGTAATGCATGATTGGCCGGCTCCACAGAGACACATATATACTGCCCAAGGTAAATCCCAGTCTCCAATACAACTTCACTTTTCCAAACTACTGCAATATGAGAGGGGGAGGTGAAAACGTGTGGAAACTCTCCCTCAAGACAGATCTAATGCATGCAGTCCAATGCCAAGACTTTGCTCCTTCTTCTCAAGAGGACCAACTTTTCTTTCACTGCTCATGCCATCTGAATGCTAAGTGCAAATTGTGAATAATTTTCCAATTTTGGATCATTTGTGGCACATTACAGTCACCTTCACGGTAAGCCAAGCAATTCCATCAAAAACAAGTGGTTCAAATCAAGTCAGCCTCGCTCTAAGTAAACATTTTATTAAATGGTACATTTCAGGGTGCAAATGAGGAAAACAAAAAGGTTGATATGTCTTGTAAGTATATTTCTTTTTTTATACGTTTAAACTAAATTTTCATATGTTTCAGTCTAGTTAGCACGCTGAATAAAAAGCAACACTTAAGCTGCTCGAGTGCAAGTTAGGATCCATATCTGACAGTACATAAACAAAATGTAAGTATCATCCTTATTTGCACAAATATATCACAAAATTTCTTAGTGTTTCTTTAAAATGTGTTTGTGCTAGTGCGGTTAAAATACAACATGGAATGAGTGAGACCGTAAAAAGATGCAGCCTGACAATTACTGAAGGAAATTATTTTAATAAAAATCAACCTCTGTGAAAGTCATTGAAAAATTTGCACAATTTGTACATTTTTATCTATTTGTATTTTGTTCAACATGATCTGTATTAGCTAGATTTTATAGAGCGGTATTGTCAAGATGTGCAGATAGTCAGTTTACCCATTTAATTGCAAAGCCAGATATGCAAAATGCACACCAAATGATCAATGATGTACTTAAAGGGATAGTTCACCCAAAAATGAAAATTCTGTCGTTAATTACTCACCCTCATGTCATTCCAAACCCATAAGACCTTCGTTCGGAACACAAATTAATTTGTTTTTGATGAAATTTGAGAGCTTTCTGACCCTGCATAGACAGCAACTGAACACAACTGAAATGTTCAAGGCCCAAAAAGGTAGTAAGGACATCATTAAAATAGTCCATGTGGTTCAACCATAATTTTATGAAGCTACAAGAATGTTTGTGCGCAAAGAAAACAAAAATAACCACTTTATTCAACAATATCTTCTCTTCCGTGTTAGAATTCAACACGCATTCAAGACAGAACCACAACGCAAAAATAATTCTCGTAGCTTCATAAAATTACAGTTGAATCACATATGTCACATGGACTGTTTTAACGATGTCCTTACTACCTTTCTTGAACGTATCAGTTGCATTGCTGTCTATGCAGGCTCAGAAAGCTCTTGGATTTCATCAAAAATATCTTAATGGTGTTCCAAATTAGAACGAAGGTCTTACAGGTTTGGAACAACATGAGGGTAAGCAATTAATGACAGAATTTTCATTTTTAGGTGAACTATCCCTTTAAAGCTGATGGCAAAAACCTTATTGACAGAGTGAACACATGGATCCATAATACAGTAGATGTTACCATAATGACATGATTCATGGTTTATTGAGCAGTCATGAACAAGACAGTCTGATGCTGAGAAAAGAGCCTTGCTCAGCATCAAATATCCACAATTTGCATAATGTTAGAAATTAATCACCAAATCCTCTGCGGGACCTCACTAATGGCTATTAGAAAATGATTACACTGCAGTAATTTGCCAGTGATTATGCTGTGATAAGCTAATGACCCGGCAACCTGCAGCAGAGTCTAAGAACTCTAATTACTTGCAGATTAGTAAGCACATGTCAAGACCTCAGGACAAGTGCACATATTCTATCCTAAAGCAGCTACCTCTAATGATCTCTTCATTAATTGTATGATATATACCACATTTAGAAGGGATTAGCTGCTGATGATAGTTGAGTCATGATAATGGCTTGGCCTATGAGTAAAGAGTAAAATCGACAATTATAGTATGGGATCAGATGTATTAGGGGTGGAAGGGTACACAGATGTCACGGTTCGATACGATTTCAGTACAACAGGAAAAAAATAAATCTACTATGCTCGGTTTCTTTTCATTTATTTTGAAAAGACAGTAGTACAAATTACAATTTTTTTTCCACCTAGATGTGAAAATACTAAATATTATTACATTGTTATATATATAAAATCTGCAGTACATATATACATACAAGGAATAAATTCTTGAAATATATTTGACTTAGTTTACAGATAAACAAGGGGAAAAAACACGTAACGTAGCCTATATATGCTGAGTTTCGTTAATTTTTGTGACACGCTTAATTTGTTCACAGAAAGGAAACTCAAATGGCAGAAAGCCACATCTTATTTGTTTTCTTTATTTTTCTGCTTTCTGATTCTGCTGGTATAAAGAAACAGTTGAAGTTATTGCACTGGCGAGCACACACACACACACACACACAAAACACATCAGTTCCAGCATTGCTAACTTGAAAGCACAGTTGGTACTTTATCAAAATAAAAACAGTGAACCAAACATCAGCGCGCCCGCCTATAATTTACATAATAAATAATCATTTAGGATTCAGATACGTTACATTGCAAATATGGAAATATGGAATATTTGGATTTGTGCCGAATGAGAAAGGGTGGGATACACGAGCACAAAGCTCCATTTCGCAAACAGTTGAGTGCGCAAGCTTTCTCACTCAAAAACAGCACATAGTCACTGTCTGGGTGCTTTGTTTGCAAGTGTGCAACTCATGGCATTCGCTCGCTGTTCTTCTGCTGTCGGTTATCAAACAGCGTTGCATTACTGTGGGCACCCCCTTCTGGATTGGGGTGAATTGCCTGTATTTGTTGAAAGGCCTCATGCACAGAACCGAGATGTCAGTACCGTGACGGTTCGGTACGAATACATTTATAATTCCACCCCAATATATATATATATATATATATATATATATATATATATATATATGAGGGTACGGAAATTATGACAATTTAAATTTTCACTTGGGGTGCACTATCCCTTTAATATTGTTTTATATGTGAATAAAAATAAGGCTTTTATAGGCTTGACAGAAGGCTTTTATAAGGCTTGACAGATTCTTGGTCATTTGAAATAAGGCTTTAATTCAGGAACTCTAATTCTGTTTAGCCGTCTAAGTTCAAATCCATGGCACCTACTCAATTCTAATAAAATATAAATTGTTATTATGACCTAACAGCTATACGTCACATACAAAAAGCTGTTCAACTGTGGTTAAGCTTCAGTCATGGCAAACACAAAAAGAAGGCAATATGAGATGTTTGACCCTTTACAGATGTTTGTCTGTGGTGTTGTGCTTTATCCCCTCATTTTCATGTGCTTTGTATTTCAGATTTGGACACACCTCAAAGCTTAATTCCATTTTCCAACACAGATAAACAATGTTACATGCAGCATGTTTACAGAACAAGAGGATGATGCATGAGGTTTGGCTTTAAGCTGCAGTGTTTAGGGTTGGGACGCTGTCCAGTTACTGGGTGCTTTGGATAGAGTAGACTGGTTGGATTTGTTCTGAATAAAACAAAAGAATAATGTGTGACAAGCCAAAATGAAAAATGTGAAATCAAAGAGTATTAAAGCAACTCATAATAAAATAACAAATATTGGTGAAAAGTGAAGCACAGGTAAAATCAATCAATTTAAAAAAAAAAAAAAGATTTTTCTCCTTTAACCTATTAACTATTTAACTTAAGACTGCTTATTAAGTAAATCTGCTATTATAAATCATATTTCCCTATTTTCTGGATAATCATCTTAGGATAAATATGTAGCCAACATAACTACACCAGATGAATGAAAAGCTAAGTGTTGTCTCCCCCTTGTGGTAATATGTAATATTTCAACCTAAACAGAATTTTATATTTACCTTTCGACAAAAAATGACAAACATGATTTCTTTTTTTCTATTAAGATGTGCTCATAAATGTGTCAAAGATGACACTGATGCAAAAAAATGAGTCGATCAGATAAATGTGCCCTACACTAGGGCTGTAACCACCATAAATACTGAGCTCTAACATACAGTATATGACCTAGTTTTCATATTAATGGTAGACCTCTATGGGTTTTTAGTGGTTGATTCTTAACCCTCATATGCTGTAGTAGTATCAGCATGTTATGAACAGCATGTTGAATCAAGTAGGTTGTGTGGGTAGTGGGTACTGCTGGGTACTAAAGCAAAGCACTGAATGGCATGACTAAACGAATAGACAACATCGCATGCAGCTGTCTGAAGATCCTCTCTCACAGATGGTGTCAGGATTATACTGGACGACTGGCAGACGAATGCAAAACAAAATATTTTCCCTTTTTAAAGTGGTGGATTATCCGGGGCCAACAGATTGCCTTTTCAGTGCCGCAGCACTCCAGTTCATTAAGGAACGAGCACTAAAGCTTCAAGATCCACTTGGCATGAATGGAAATGTTTAATTGTGAGGCATTAAGACTTTATTTAGTTGTTCTACAGTTGCAGTTACAATTCTGATCATAAGTTTACACGCCTCTTGCAGAATATGTATTACATTAAGAGACATGATTAAAGTTTTTGAATTGGATGATCTGGGCAAATTGTACTTATTTTGTCTTCTGGGAAACATCTAAATATCTTTTGTAGCTTCTAAAGGGCAGTACTAAACACAAAAAAATATGATATTTAAATTTACACCCCCTGGTTCTTAATGCATTGTGTTTCCTTCTTGAGCATCAGTGAATGTTTTCACCTTTTGGAGTAGTCCCTCAGTTGTCCTCAGTGTCAAAGATGAATCTCAAAATTCAATCTCAAAATGCATATTTGAACCATTTTTGGAAATGGCTCAAATATGTAGAAGACGCTAGAACACTAAAGAACATGCCGGACCTGGAGAATTTTTCTGAAGTGGGCAGTTTAACTGCTCAGGGCAAACAAGGGACTATCACAAACCATTAAAAAAAAAATCAGTGATCATGATCACACAGTATTCAGATTCAAGGGTATGTAAACCTTTAAACTGGTTCTTTTGTGTAAATTCAGTTATTATTTTGTCCCAGTTGGACTATATGTAAATGTCTGTTATGTAAAATGGCTTATTCAGGACAGTACTTTTTTTTTTAATGCAGATTTTGATACCTCTAATTTTGTTATTATCAACATTTTGCCTATTCTGCAAGGGGTATGTAAATTTATGAGTAGAACTGCATGCCAAAATGGGCTGTATTAATGGGATAGTCCAAAAAATAAAATTCTGTTTTCATTTACTCACCCTCAATTAATTCTAAACCTATATGACTTGCATACACATTAATATAAGCACATTCAAATCATACAAATGAGATTTAAGAGCTACAGTGGTGGGGAAGATTATCCATGAATAATAACTTAAATTTGAATGTTTTTCACACAAAGCTTGCAATACAGCATATAGTATAAGTCATATGCACTATATTTTTGTTATTTTTAGAGCTTGGCAGCACCTTTGATTTTTATTGTCTAAAACAAAGCAGCAGAAGAAACAAAAGAAAGTCAGTCATATGGGTTTGGAACAAGATGAGGGTGAGAAACTGTCAAATTTAATTTCATGTGAGCTATTTCTTTAATTGTAATGAAAAAAGCAGTACATTTATTCCTATCGTTAGGTGCAACGTTACCCGTAGTACCAGCAGTTAATAAATAGCAATAAAAAATTAAAATGTATCATGGTATTGCCATGTTTATTGATGTCGTATCATGGTAATACCATAGTATTCTATGAATTACATTGGAGTACCAAAAAAAAAAGGTATGTAAATATGGTATTCATTCAGCACTATGGTATATATTGAAGTACCATGGTATTAGCATCTGATAGCATCATTATAATACCATTGTGCAACCATACTAAAGCTACTAACAGCAATATAGTTGCATCTACACCTGTACACACAAAGTCACAGATCACATGATCCCAAATCCGGTAAATGGCTAAAGAAACGTGTAAATGCCCGGGGGTTACACCCTCCCACCTCAGGCCGGGCCAGCTCAGCCGGTACTGACTGGCTGCATCTGTGAGGGCTGTTAGTGCGTCTCCTCAATGACCATTCTCACTAATTTTAGCCTCTCTGCTCTCTCTACTGCTGGGAATGATTCATGTCAGTTTCCAGACGTCTGAAGTCACGGGCTGGAACCACAACCCCCGTGCTGTCCCACTCTCATGCTGTAGAAAATCACTACAGGGGAAAGATTCATGGGCTCGGGTACAAATTTTGCCATCCTCTCTGTTTTGAGTTACCATCAAATTCTGCCGTTTAATGGGGTTTGGCGGTATAACCCCGAGGCGTGCTTCCTGTTAAGTCTAAAGTGTTATGCATGCTGGTATTCGCAATTCGTGCCATGCTGATGTATGCTTGACCACGTGTGTCACCACACCGTCACAGTGGTAGACGTCAAGCATCACAACAAAAAAAGGTTCTGCTTAACTTGAAATTATACAGGCTTTAATAAAATCTAATAACTGATATTTTTACGGTGCCAAATTGAGTTGGTAAAAGATTTTATCTTTTTCCACAGCTCCACAGGTCATCAACAAAGCACTTGAGCCAGTAATTAACAGAAATCTATTGTTTTTTGCGATTCTTTACAGGGTAGTTCACCCAAAAAAGAAAAATCTTGCATCATTTACTCACCCTTATGTTGTTCCAAACCTATATGCATTTCTTCATCTGTTGAACACAAAAGATAATATTTTGAAAAATGTTTTTGTCTGAAGAATAAAAGTCAATGGGGTCCAAGGTTATTTTGGAAAAAAAAAAAACAGACAATTTTAACAAATATATTCTTTTGTGTTACACAGACAAAAGACAGACATATAGGTTGGTATGTAAATGATGAGAGAATATTTGGGTGAAATATCCATTTAAACCCAGAGACCAACATGGTATAAAGTGCCCTTTCCAACAAAAAAAAAAAAAAAAACACAGAGATTGTTCTAATTGAGAATAGCACATGATCTTTAAAACCCAAAAGTTAAATTTAAAACCCTGCGCTTTAGCTGAAGTGTAATTCTGCAAAAGTCTAACTAAGTTGTAACCATGTTTGTGTTTAATTCAAAAACCCCATTAGCCAAACCTAATCTCCTTCCTACTTAAGGAAATCCCAAATTCTGAGGAGATGTTCCTTTGATTAAGTTTTTTTTTTCCTCCACTTCCTCTTATTTCATCAGCAGGAAAGCAATCCAGATTTGACTGTATCCAAACTAGAACAATCTTTGGTTTCTGAGCTACAGTATAGTGAATAAAATGATTGTTCTGAGCTGCAAATTGCCACGCACACACCTGATCATTTAAGAAACGCACAGGTTTACATGTTGCACATATGGCACATACATCTACAAAAAGGTTTCAAATAAATCTATCTATCTATAATATATATATATATATATATATATATATATATATATATATATATCACTCCATTTCCCTTGTTTACAAGAAGACCTCCAGCACTGAAGTTTCTATGAAAAGAGAGCCTATAGAGGAGCAAAGCCAGCATAAACTCCTCCACCCACACGTAAAATAAAAAAAATAAAAAAAAGATAAATTGCAATCACTTTGAAAACATTTTTGCTTCTCTCTGTTGTAAGTTGATTTTCATTTTCCGCTTTGTCAGATGTGATTTCAAAAGGTTGTGGCTACAATAGCACAACATGTGTAACCCACCCACATGTCCTGAGCTGGGCATTTTGAGACAAAAAGCATCAAAAAGTTACGTGTGCATTCAACACTCTAGATGAATTACACCTGATAAAGCCTTACCAAGCAACTTAATAATGCATTGAAGATGTATTTTAAAATAGGAGGAAATAAAAAGTTTACTAGAATGTATACAAGCCATACTATATAAAGTTCTAAAGAACAGCAGATATTTTAGGACAATTTAAGTATGAAACATCTTATATAGAGAAATTTTAGGGGTACGTATGGAACAGAAAGAGTGCCGCTTACAAGAAGGATCAAAGCATGAAGAGAAGGAGAGACTGAGTGAGTGAATGAGTGAGAACATGTGTGAAACACCGGCTCTGAGAACAAGGTCATTTCTCAAACTGGGCTTGACAAACAATCAAAGCCCTTCATTTGTGATTAGTTATTAGTAAAGGCTCATAGCAAATGTTAATTGCCAAGTTAATTTAAACAAAAGTGTGGGTGGCTAACGCAGTAAAGAGAGAAAAGGAGGGAGGACAGAGAGGAAGAAAGCAAGCGAGAGAAGGATAAAGGGTGGGCAATCACTTTTGTTATAACAGAGACGAAACAGGGAACAGAATCAATTCATTATCGATGAATAAATAAGCAAAACTGAAGACTTGACCCCTGAGCAAACAAAGATAATTCCAGCAGAAACTGGCTGAGAGAAGAAAAGAGCTCTCCAGCTCTGGAGAAGACGGGAAGATAAGCTAAAACACAAAGCATGTGAAATAAAACACGTGGACGGAATGGAGTTTAAACAACTTCATGTGCTAATAATAATGTGAGGAAAACAAAATCAGCCCATGTAGAACAGAAGCAGGCTCAGACTGTACATATTGTCATATTTTAAAATGATATTCAAAGAAGCATTGTGCTGCAAAACAGCTTGATTTAATGCCACATGTTATTTTGGAAACATTAAAACAAAGCATTATGGACAGTTATATCAGGTATGTATTCGGTCAAAGTTAAGTGCCTACAATTCAAGAAAAAAATATTTGATAACCTTTAAATAAAAAATGACTGTCTTTCACAATAAAGTTAGAGTGTAAAAAAGAAGTGAATTTTTGATGGAAATGTTTAAGTAATACAGTCAAATTGTAATTTTTATTTATTTGTTATTTATTGAAATATTGAATTATATATATATATATAAATACTAAAAAAAAATATATAAAATACCTTATTTTTAATTTATTTATTTATTCATATTAAATAAATTGCCACTAAAAATTAAAGTCAGTAAATTTGGTACAATGTCAAAGAATTTTAGTAAAACAATAACAAATGGCACGTAATGTCATAAAACATGCTAAAGCAAAATAAAAATTCCCAGAGACCATGTCTATGCTTCATCCCAACAACAGCGCTCAGCTATATTACCAAAGTCATCTGAGGTCACCTGCTCACCACACTACAAATAACACGTCAGACCCCTCAAACAATTACTCCGCAGCCAATTACGTCATGACGGCTATTCAAAAAAGATAAATATATGCGAAACCCGCAACAAATTGTACATGATAAAGCACAAAGTTTGAAGTTCCTTTAAAGTAGGTTAAACAATGCCACTCACCATCCACCAGGTCTTAGCTGTCATATCATAACACAGCTGCCATTTCACAGCGTTCTCTGCCGTGTTGCCACTCGTGTGTGTGATGCTGGGGAGCTCCATAAAGAGAGACGGATACAGGAAGCGAGAGAGAGAGAAAGATGTGGACGTTTTCAAACCGGTCACAAACTCAGCCAAACAGGAGAAACAAGAGGAACAGAAGTGCAAATCCTCCTCAGCTGCCTCTTTCTTGCTCTCATCTTTACCTCCCTGTGTGGCACAGAGAGAGACTGGACAGTTTAGAGGGACAGAGAGAGAGAGAGCGTGAGGGTGAGACCTAAAGGATTAAGATTTCCACAACAGTTCCCACTCAAGAGTCCACACTCTCTGAGCAGACCATCTGAGAGACACCCAGACCACACCACCACCACCACCACCACGGGCTGCTAGACAGACCAGCTAATGCCAGCTGTGTTAACAGTCACACATACCCGCATAAGCACACTCACACAAAACCACACTGCTTTGGTTTTATAAAGCACATGTATGAAGAAACTGGGAGCTGATGCCAAAAATCCTATGAGAATAACACAGAACACACGTAGTGTGCAGCGTTCAAACACGCTATTTTCTTACAAGCACAGCAGGGTGCTCATACACACACTTGAACAACAAAAGTCAATCCTACGTTGAGACCTGACCACGATGATGTCATCCAACATCAGACTTTTTTTTTCCTTTTTGACCTTGTTAAATCACGAGTTTCCTATCTGTATGGCTGTAGATTGAAGAGTTGAAGAAGCCCCGTCTTATGCAGTAGTGAATCTCCGTCTGTAAGACCACACAGCTGGCAACCATTGTAGAAACTGATCCTGTCTTCTTCATCACCTTCGATTCACACAGAGCTGAATAGAAAATATTAGTTGCTGGGAGAATAAATTTAATTTTTATTTTTTTTTCCTGAAAGAATGTGGAAATTAAATGTGTTTTTCCCCCCACCACCTCCATCAACCACATGGCAATGAGAAGTCCGGCCCTTGCTTGGCCGCAGGAGTGCTGAGTGAGTGTGGGGGATATGTGGGCAGTGTTTGTTTGGTTTACTTGCTTTTTCTTTTCCTTTTTTTATTTTGGATTTTTTTTGTTTTTATCATGCATCAAAGGACTAAGTGTCAAAAGTCCCCTCACAGCTCCCCCCCACACTTTACATTACAAATCCAAACACTGTTGAAATTAAAAATATGACTATCAGCAAATTTAGTAGTATGACAGTATGCAAAAAAAAAAAAAATGTAGGTGACTACAAAAATGGTGTAAGTGAAAATGCAGAGCAAGAATGAATTCAATTCAAATAAAGAGATGTTTAGAAGTCGAGACAAAATACAACAAATTTGAGCCACATAATTAAAAATTAAACACATTTCCAAGTAAATATTAAATATAAAGTAAATTAAACTAAATAAAGATTGTCAAGGGCGAATCAAAGCAAACATTGCAAAAACATCACCTGTTGTTGTTGGAAGCAGAACCCTTGTTCTTCACTGGCTCTGGTTGGAAGTAGCTCAAACGTGTGTAATACGTCAAAAATAGAACTGGACTTCCGTTTATTGTCGATGCATGGACGACACGCATCCAATGTATCCACCATCATAAGAACGGGCGCGGCCATCTGTAACTTAAAGATAGAAATTATAGGCAGTTTCTGCGCTACTAGTGTCATCTAGCGGAAAAATGAAGCATGTTTTCAACCTTTGCAAAAGCCTTTTTAGCGCATCACGCCTACCCCAATTTCACAAACACAGCTCTTACAAATCTATACGGAAATACATTTAACTTGATATTTAGCTTACCTGTCCAGAAGAAACTCAAGTTCGTCGTATCGATTGGAACCAAAATATTTCATTAAATTCCTCCATCTTGTAAAAACACTGCCAGTGTTTGTTTTACCCCGTTGTCTTTGTCTGTATATGTTGGCAAGTCTTCGTATTTTGCTCGTACTGAATTTGTATGTGAATTTCTTTAAACATCCTCCGGCTCAGCCTGTCGCAGTAGCCACGCCCCAAACTCTCGCTATTGGCTGTGCCGAGGTATGCAAATAGATTGGTTGACAAGTAGGTAGGACATCCTATCACTGTATTTGCACCGAATGCGATGATTGGACAAACATTTTATTGTCCTGAGCCTTCCAAAGAAGATATAGACCACTTTAATTATTCATTGCTATCAGGATGTGAAGAGACTTTTAACTAGTATAACAAAAAATGTTTCTGGAAAAAATTGGCTACCTTTAAATTGCACGGTAGGAAATATATATTGCAAACTGTTCTTATCATATTATTTTCAGAGCTGGTAGGAAACTGATTACATGTAATCTGGATTACGTAATCAGGTTCCGAAAATTGAGTACTTATAATTAGATTAAATTACATTTTAAAATACTCGCAATCAAATTACAGTTACTGTTTTATTGATTACTAATTATTCATAATTTATTGATTCCCCCATTTCTTTTTCATCTTTTAAATTTTCCTTTCTTAAATGCCTACATGCAAGTAAACAAAATATTTCCTTTTTTTAGTAAGTGTTTTATTTTGATTGATGTTATTTTAAAATGACTTAATTAATTATTAGCTTTTCATTAAACTCACAAAGCCCCTGCAGTTCCTTCATGAACCCCAGTTTGGGAAAATCTTGAAATAATGTAATGCTTAAATCACTTTATGTTGTTAATAACAACAAATAAAATATATTTTCTTTTTCTTTGCATTTTAATATCAATATGTTACAACATTACCCCTTTTTAAATTAATGTGATAAACAAGTTAGGTTAAAAGTAATCTAAAAGTAATCAGAAAGTAGTCTAATTATATTATCGTAATTATAAACACACGGGTTCGTATCGCAAATAGTTTTACCATTTACTGCACTCTGTTTTTCTTCTGGTTATTTACCAATAGCACCTAATAAATATGTCTCCCACATTCACAGAAAAATTAGTTTACTTCCGTTTTGCAGAAAAAAGGAGGATACAGATTCTTTGATTATAATGAGTTCTATTTGCTTTTGGCCGGATGTGCAGCTTGTGTCCGGTGTAGGCGGGGTGTTACAAAATAATTTAAGAAATATCACACGAGAAAGCATGTGAATCGGCTTTAGTCACGAGGCTGCAGGTAATCCAAACCATGCTGATGCTGAAAATGATTTTACAGGCTACTACAACAATTGAATACTGAGTGATTTACATATTATACTGTCACTGTTACTTTGTCTATTTTGTTCAACTAACATAAATAGAACAAAGCCATAACAGAATTAACGGTTTTGCCAACACACACTAGTGGTGTTTACTTCCTGAATGACTCAGTGTTTCTGAACAAATCAGTAGAGTGAATGATTCAACGCAGTACCGTTTCTAGGCATAGGCAAGCTATAGGCGGTCGCCTAGAGCGCCACCAGCTGGAGGGGGCACCAATGAGCGCACGTACTGCCACTACATTTTAACAGGGTTGTGATCAAGAGTGGTACGGACACCCTGAAATATGATTGCCGCCCCACTGGATCCCCCAACATCATTGGGCTAGAGTACTGTCATTCTGACGATGCCTGTATGCCACTGGATCAGAGCGCTGTCAATTGATGCCTCTGATTGTTGCGTGCAAAGTTTGCATTTGGATTTGGAGCACTCAACAATGCCATTAGATCAATGGGTTCTGTCAATGTTCTGGCAAGGTAAGGCTCTTTTTTTTTTTTTTTCTTTTTTTTTTTTTTTGCCATGCAAGTTCAAAGGCCACTTTAAAATATTGGTACATAAAAAGTGCGCAAAATCAGTATTTTGTTTAGGCAGTATTTGTGGCAGTCGAGAAATCATGTTTCATGTGAAACTGGTCTAAAAGGTGTGCGTTTTTGCGCCAATGCATTGTTAAAGGTTCAGTGCGTCGTGTAATATTCCCATATAAAACTTTTACAGCCAATTAAAAATATCGGTGCAGTAAAATTCGCTAATTCACAAGATCAATACATACTTTATTAAACCGCTTTGTCAAATTTAACACATCCTTACGGAAGTGTCGAAATGCTGAATCAATTAATTTGCGTCCAAAAAAAAAAAAAATTTACTTCCAACAGCGCTTAAAGGGAGCAGCGTCACGTTGGGGAAATTCACGCGTCAATGGGTATAAAAGAACAAGTAGCTGCATTCTGATTACTTCTATGTCACTGATCAGGCTTTTATATTCCTATGTAGTTTGGGGTAACAAAAGGTTTTATAGGTTTGGCTTAATTAATAATGCAATAACTGACACAACAACAAAACAACTGAAAAAAAAACAAAAACAACAAAAAAAAAAAAACTGATAAAGTCAAAAAAGTAGCCACTGATAATATCTAAACATGTATCCAAATCCAAATGTAATAAAATTAATTTATGTGTGATGACAATTTCTTAGCAGCTAGGGATTGTTACATCGAGCTATACAGGCATCCAGTGGTTATAATGGTATCACAGATAATAAACTGTGCAAAATGTTTTATCTTAACAGTCAATTTACAAATAGGCCTAATGCGTTCAGAATTGTGGAACTCACAATGCGCTGAATTTCCACAAATTAGTGTCGTTACTATGACAACCAATTTAAATGTGACAAGAAACTGATGTCTGAAAAAGAAATTATATGTATTGGCCGTTTCTCAATATGCGTTCTTGTCTTGTGTTCTTGTGGACTTGTGAAACTTCAGTCGTCGCCCAAGTACTGTTCCAATTCAAAGTTCACATTTAGCCAAGTACAGTTCAAATCCCCGGATGTGTTCTTGCTCCGCCCCTTTTATCAAGGATGCATCCAGAGGTGACTTGTGCCAGAGATTTTCTTACTATAGGGAGATGAGAGGGTATGTATTACTTACTACTGGAGAAAGCGTAACGGCTAACTCGGATCACGTGTGCCTTAATAACCAATCACATTACAGCCTTGACGTCATTGAATTTCAGTCAGAGTTGTACGACACTCAATCGCCATTTACGGATGCCATAGGAATGAATCAAAGCCACTAGAAGGCAAGCCTGCAACCATTAGCCGAAAAAGCGTAACGGCTAAAGCTAACGCTTCCGGTCTGGCAGTACGTGGGAAAGGAGACCAGAGGCCGTTTTTTTTTAATGGATGTCAATGGAGGAGAGGCTTCACTACGCTGAATAAACAGCTTTTTAGAGGAAACAACTCATCATTTAATGAATCGACAGCCTATCTGCTAATCTACAAAGTTTTACACTAAACAATACTTTTGGATTGAACTATTTTTAGAGTTTACCAAGAAAAAAATGCTGTTTTATAAGAGAAGTCACTGACTTTTTGCGAAAGGTGGTATTCAGCTTACGGCATTTCCCATTCATTCCTATGGTATCCGTAAACGGCGATTGAGAGTCCACAACTGTCTCAATTCATCTCAGTTCAATGACGTCAAGGCTGTAATGTGATTGGTTATTAAGGCTCACGTGATCCAAGTTAGCCGTTACGTTTTCTCCAATAGTAATACAGACCCTCTCATCTCCCTATAGTAAGAAAATCTCTGGGAATGAATGAGAAGTGTCGTAAACTGAATCCTACCAGTCGCAAAAAGTCAGTGACTTCTCTAATAAAACAGCATTTTTTCGTGGTAAACTCTAAAAATAGTTCAATCCAAAAGTTTTGTTTAGTGTAAAACATGTTGAAGATTAGCAGATAGACTGTCGATTTATGAAATGATAAGCCGTTTCCTCTAAAAAAGCTGTTTATTCAGCGTAGTGAAGCCTCTCCCCCATTGACATCCATTCAAAAAAAAAAACGGCCTCTGGTCTCCTTTCCCACGTACTGCCAGACCGGAAGCGTTAGCTTTAGCCGTTACGCTTTTTCGGCTAATGGTTGCAGGCTTGCCTTCTAGTGTTGACTTGTGCGAACTTGAGGCAGCCAGGTATTCCAGAATGCATTTCGCACCAATCAGCGAGCGTTAATGACGGAGGGGAAAACCGCAAAATTTTCAAAATATTACTGTTATTGTGTAATGAAATGCCGTTCTAAGAGTATGTCAGGCGAGATTGTAGTTGTTTAAAACTCAAATCTGCGGTTTATTAAGATAGCGCCTATTTGAAAATTTGTTTCGCCGATTTCGGAGAAGTGAGCTCCAGGCGATCAGCGGGCGCTCAGTGCTCATGTATCCGCCGAGAGCAGCCTCACAGCGGCTAGTCCTTCTGACACTTACCGCTGGCTCTGATGTCTCTGTAGTGGTTAAACCAGGGGCGTAAATTTAATCTAACAGTAGGGGGGGACAAGAAACATAAAATTTCTCAAGAGCAATTTTTGAAGGGGACACAAATAATACAGCCAAAATTGTACTTGTAAGGATAGATATGTGTACACAGCATGTGTAAACAGCATGGAGACCGTGTTTAAATATGATTTCGGTTAATATGCTTCACCACGCGGTCATATTATAATGATTATTTTGCGTCCTCCATAGTATTTTAGGTTTCGTCTGGGACCGAGTACGTCTCTTTAGATATTCAACCGCATTAAGCCTGTCACTTAACATCATACTGAGCAAAACCCAACACATCGGTAGGCTACAATATTAGCCTAATATCAGTTCACACACAGGTTTATCGCTGTGTTAGTTGTAGTGGGTGACAAGCTACGGTGTTAAGCTTGGTAACCTTATAAATTGCTCATAGAAAATACATCGGATATCATTGTTTTTTTTTTTGTTTTTTTTTTGTCATGACTAATTTATTAATAATCCAGCATCATCTGTATTAAAGAGAAATAATAATTTCACCCGATATTTAAAGAGAATAAAATAGCCTTGACAGCCTAATTACTTACACATAACTTCTAAGGAACTTTGCTCTCTCCCACCCAGGGTTGCCAAGTTTTCACAGCAAAACCCTCCCAATTGCTACTCAAAACTAGCCCAAAACTAGCGCAATTGCTTTTCAGGGGGGATTTCCGGTTAAAAATCGTGTTCTGGTGGGGTAAAATACACGTGTTTTGGTGAGGTTCCCCTGATAAATGTCTCTTTCCAGGGGCTAAATATCACGTTATTGGGGTCGCTCCAACCCGCGGACATGAAAAACATCCCGCGGAAAGAGCATAAAAGTAGGCTAATTCCGCGGGGAAACCGCGGACTTGGCAACACTGCTCCCACCGGGCTCGTGTCCTGAGTGTATCGAGGCAGTGGACCAAACCACTGTGAGGCAAGGGAGGGGGGAATCAAAACATTTCTGAACTTAAAACGCTTTTTTGCGTTTATTTTGTTTTACTACTTACACAGTTATTTTAAGTATATGTCCATTATATTATTTTCAAGACACAGAGTTGCTTGTAATGATATTTTTAGGGGGGACAACTCTCAGATGGGGGGGGGGGGGGGGGGGGGGGGTCCTTTTATTTTGAAGAAAACGAAAAGGCTGTGGTGTCTGATATAATTTCGTTTTATTGTAATGCGTGTTCGCGTTGCATGAACAACATTTTTGCGGCTATTAATATTTTAAATTAAACAGAAAAGAAGCAACGCTGTTTGATATAATATTTCGTTTCACTGTAATGTATGTACGTTCCCTGAACTACATTTTTGCGGCTCTTAATAAGTTTACATGAAAACATCGCATTTCGTCGTACTGTAATACAGTGTAGATAACTCAGGCGAGCTGACTGATGTTATCAAGTACGCTGCTGTTCCATCTTCAGAATTACCGGACTTGTGTTCTCCCGTCCTCGGTATAGTTCACACTCCCGAGTCGAACTCGCGAAGTCCGAACTACCGAGGACGCAAGTCTGAACTTTGCGTACTTTAATACTGGATTCTGATTGGCTGGTAGGTATGCAGTATATCCGTTTAATGCACAGGTAGTTCCAAGTCAGTTTAATCACCGTTCTGTATTAATGTGCTGCGTTAATTGATGCACACTAACCAACACACATCACTCGCTCGCACACACACAGAGAGAGAGAGATCGCAGATTGTGCTGCACACACACATAAACTTCCAACGCTTCCCCGCGATTTTTATTAATAAAATAAAAGATAGATACTAGATCGCTACATTATATTCCCCAGTAACGGGGTGATAAAATCGCTGTTTTTTAGAGAGACTACAAAATAGGGATTTCGCCTAGGGCGTCAAAATGGCTAGAAATTAGAAATGATTCAATGACTGGCCCATGAAGAGTCACTTGTTTCATTCCTGAATGAAGCATTGTTTTGTACAAATCAGTTGAATGATGAATAATTCATTTAATGATTTTCTCATAAAGTCACTTACTTGTAAGTCTGGACCTACGATGTAACCGGAAGAAAAATACCCACAAGTAATGAACACACAAACAGACATGCTAAGTGATAAACAATGAAAGCTCCCAGTGCTGTTGGATTCTGTCAACACTCTTGAAATGCTATAGAATACATATTCTGTATTCTCTAAGTTTGAGTCTCAAAAATGGGAAACCTCATGGTTTTCAATTTGGAACAACAAATAACTTGTTTTGGAGGCTTGTTGGCCTCCAAAGTACATAATAATACTACTGACTTATATTCCAGCCAGAGGGCAGTTGGCCAACCACAATTCTGTAAGGACAGGATATTGGGTCAGACACTTCAACTCGCATCCAGCTTGCAGGAGAAAACAGAGCTCTCTGTGATGCTAAAACGAACCACATGAACCAAACTCACTCTTTGACTTTAGAAAAGGGCATGACAATAGACAAAGAGCAAACCTCAGACAAGAATGTCATTTTGACTAACCTAAATGATAGTGTGGACAGCTTTAGTCACTGCATCAGATTTGGCTAAATGATGATGTTGTTTATGCATTGCTGTCATTAATGACTTTGGCCCTGCTTGTTCACAAATGATCTGTCATGGCACATCAGCCTCTGCTACGATCATGGCAATTGAGGTCTGTGTGAAATGAATCATGGGTGACACCAAAAAAGCAGCATTGCAAGTCAAAACAGCAGCTGATGCTTGACGAATTCGAATCCAGTTCCAACAGGTTCAAGCAAGGCCTCCATCCCAGCTGGGGGCTGGAAACCTCACTCATGTACATTCTTTGGTCATCCACAATGATTCATGATCTATCCTTATTCTGACAATAATCACATGCTCTCTGCCAGTAACCTTTTCTCTCTCTCTAACTGCCTTCTCTTAAAGGTTTTTCATGATTTTTGAAGGAGAGTGTGTGGTGAAACTGCAGAGTCACTCTCAAGGACCCATCAAATGCCCAGTTATTCCCCCAGCCAAGACAAAAAGCCTTTAGAAATGATTTTTGAAGGAGATGATATAAGCAAACTTGTAAAGCCCATATTACAGTGGATTTTTCATTATTTGTTTGTATACTTAAAGCCCAGTTCCATTGACATAATGGACAAGGATTGTGGGTTTGAGTCTCACCTGGTTGATGAGCAATACTTACCATTCCAACAATACTCATGCAGTGCAGTCTGTCAAACTTCCTGTACCCATGAGTCATCTTCTAATTGTACAATTTTACATCATGATGTAATATCTAATTGACGATTCACGCTGTAATTCATACATTCATTCAATATAAAACTCAAATATCATGCATTGTCTCATGCAACATTTGTTAGCTAACGTCAGCTGTTCTGAAGACTTTTAAACAAAACAATTCAATTTAATAATCCTTAAATGATAAAATTATTAATTACGACAGCACTTAGCATAAGTTTTGTCATTGTGCATATCATTCCTAACGAAAAACCTCAAGCAAATGTGTTTAGTGACCTCTGATTTTCTGGATTTTTAATGGTTACTGAAAAAAGAATCCAATGAGTTATCCCTGCTGGAAAAACAACAACAACAACAACAAAAAACAATAGAAACCATCACTGAAATTCTAATGGTTTCCATTGCAAATACCATTACAAACCATCAACTTTTAACCATTAAAACTATTTAAAAATGGTTTTCTGGTAGTGTGTTTTGGGACATATTCCATTAGGATTTAATGGTTTTAACAAGCCACCAATAGAAGGTGACCAATTACCAGTAGAAACCCACAGGGTCCATTACAGTTTTCATTAAAACCAATACAATTCCCATCATAACCAGTAAGACCATTACAAATTTTGTGATGGTGTCTACTATTTTTATTTCAGCAGGGATGATAATTATTCCTTCAATTATTCTCACATCTTCTGGCCAAACACTTGCATCAAGGTGATGGTTTGTATCTTGCTACAGAATAAATGGTCTAAATCATATAGGCTAGCCTGCATATTGTGTCCGAAAATATTCTTTATATTTTATTTTACAACGAAGTGCATTTTGTGAGTCCATAGAGACGCTGAACTTGGCATTTCACGCAGGCCAAAATGTCGCTCCTCAAGCTTCTTGGGAGGAATTAAATAGATTTGGTTACATATCATTTTCAGCCATGGGAAGAAAATAAATCATACATTTACCGGAATATCGATATGAAAACAAAGAACGACGAACATTTAAATAAAACAACCCAATGAAAAACTGCGTTTTAAATAGAGTTGGAAATGGTCAGCATGCAGTTGTGCCACAGGAGAGCTAAATGTCAAGTTTCTGTTTATACGCGAGTATGACATGCTAGTTGTAATTTGAAAAGCGCTAGAGGACAGTTTTTGGGTAAAGTCCAGCTTGAAAGAAGAATATGATAGACGATGACATCCTCTCCATCCAAATCCACCAAAAGCACAACGTGGAAGACGTTCCCGTTTTAAAAGACTCGCTCTCAAACATTACCATAGTAACCATCATATTCCAGACAAATTTATAACATTTGTCTACCAAAGATATTCAGAAAAGTGTGCCAAACAACTCTGGTCCCTTCTAATTGTATTTTTGTGGAAACTATAGTTACTACATTTTCCTTGTTATGTATTTGTTTGTATAAGATGAAAATCAGAATGTGCAGACATGTTCAATTTCAATTTATTATGTTAACCACAGTTTCTACCAGCAGTGTGCCATATAGATACAATTATTGTTGCCAAAACTGCACTATTGTCATACAACAGTACACAAAATAACATGAAATCCAACTTTCAGCTATACTGACTTAATAACTGTAGCAAAATGTCATTTTTATATGAGATGCAAATTGAGAATCTTCCTATATGTCCCAGTTGAAAAAGTCAAAAGCTTTATATTTGACATCACATAGTCTCAATTAAATGCTGTTGGAACTAAACGACTCTTACCTCACTTAAAATGAGCGGTCTATAAAAGTATATAAAGTAAAGGATTTGGCAGCTTGAGCGTGATTTGCTTGACCTCTCTGAATCCCTCCATACATCAACCCCAGTATTCTTGGGTGGCTGTCCCCTACCTCAGCTCCCCTCACGATGTAATCTTATATCATTCACACCACTCTGCCTCCATCCAAGTACAGGCCATGGTCCAGACTCCAATTAGTGGTCACACTAACAGGCGGAGATGACGCCTGCCCCTCAAATTACCCACAGCAGCATGTTTAAAGACTGCAAGGGGGGTATTGCTGCTGGCACACCGTGGGCTGATACCCAGGAGTCAGGCAGCTCTGCTTTAATTAAAGGGTGAATTTGCATTTGTTTCTGCTGCTTGTGTTTCAGAAATTTATTTCAAATGGCAATGCCACCCAGTATTATGACCCGAGTGCATTCAGGTATGACGGCGGGACGGCATTGATGGACTATATGCAGAGCTCCAGGAGGGAAGCAGGGCTGTAATCTTCAAAAACTTCTGTGGCTCAACTTTTTTTATTTGTATGATAGAATCAGTGTGCCATAACCCCAACAAACACTGTATAGATCCTGCCCTTTTTATTCTTATGTGCAATTAGAAAAGGCTTTCTCCATTAGAAACTGCAGGGAGTTTGTGAGTTGATGAAACTGATAATTAATTAAATCCAAAGTAAAAAATGAATCAATCAGTTTTTGCATAGATATTTATTTGCATAATTTCCAGCATTTTTGTGGACATAAGTTTAAAGCATTCCATTAGTATTCTGCCCAAATAAAAATATTGAAATAAGCCATATTAGTATTGTAACTTGCAGTTTTAAAGAAGTAAATTATACATTTTTTGACAGTACAATTGTAATTTACAACAGTACTAAATGTCAGTCTTTCCCTTTATAGAGATAAAATAAAAATCATAATCAGTAATAATTATGAATATTAATATTACTGTATTGTCAAATTAAAATCTCAGGGGTACTTCAAGTAGATTTTTTCTGTATAAGGGGTGTGGCTGACAAAAAAAATCAAATATTCTTTTTTTTAATTTTACAGTATTGTAATTTACAACAGCAATAAATGTCAGTTTCCTTTTTATAATTAGAGTTAAAAACAAAGCTCCTTAACATATCTCCCTCTAGTGGATAAAAATGTAACTGCCATGAACTTTAACAACCTACAGGTGAACACAAAACGTCAAAGCAGTGTTAAAGTGGCCGACTAGCTAGCTTTCTCTTGGCAGAGCAGTAAACTGCTTAAAAATGGATGTGTTCGTGAATTAAGCAGTGAAGATTTCTTTTTTCTGGTCCATTCAATATAAATGCAGAACCAGTGACAACAGGAACTGGAATGACACCAACCCAAAAACTTTCAGCTTTAGTAAAAATGTGCTGAATCTCTTACAAGTATCACGTGTATCACTTCAAAATAGTACAGGCATAACCGCCTGAACAAGCTTTACTGCAAACATATTTGTGCTATTCCAACTTTACAGCAAATCACTTTGCATTAAAGCATCTGCAAAATGTTCAAGAATGGTCAGTATCTGTATTGTAGTCAAACGGCACTTTATCATACAAACTAGATGTGTTTTTCATTTCCAGTGGAATTCTTAGAAATGTTTGGGAAATTTTCAGCAGAGCAACTTCCTCATCTTGAATGTGTCGTATAATTGTTGTCCTGTTTGAGTTGTCACTACATGTGACATACCTGAGCTCATATTTTAAAAACGTCACACAAAGAGCCTGTTGAGAATGTAAGAACAATGCTGAAACTCACATCTTCAAAGTGCTAAAACAAGAACTCGTGACCACAGCGCAGCATATTTTCTTCTCTTGTTCCTGGTTAGTTACAAAAGGAAACATAGTGTTTCCTCTGCAGTGTGGCCCAGTCTTTCACTGAATGTTGAGTGTTTTCAAGTTTTTAACACTGAATCTGTCAGTTCAGTATTCCATTGATCTCACGGCTGTTCGTCTCATCGTCATGTATACTCATCAGCCCTCTGATGACCGCGAGACCTGAGGAGGCAATAACAGATTTGTAATAGAAATATAGGGAAATTAAGCACACAAGGAAATAATGTGAATAAGTATATTTACAGATAAAAAGCTTAGATAAATGCTACAACTAAGCATATACTGTTACTGCAAAATTCCAGCTAACATTGAGAGAGAAAAGGGTTTTGTAAAATGTTTTTTAACATGTTAAATGCAGTCATTTTTAAAACACTGCTTTAAAATGTTACTATAAAAATACAAACATTTTCAGGTAATATTTAAATAATTTACTTTGGCTTTTTCCACATTATTTTAATATGGAAAAACATGTCTTTACATTATCCTGCTGTCTTGATATGGTTTATATGGTCTCATTTAAAAAAAACATGAGAACTGTCAGTTTAAATAGTAGAATTTAATATGACAACCAACATTTAGTAGCATAGTATTTATCAAAGAACCATTAAAATAGAAATACATTTGTTTTTTTAAAATCCACCCAACAGAATTTCCCTTTCACCCAGGTATGTATGGTTTCCTCTGGAAATCTAGTTCCCCTTTTAATGTAGAACAAAGTTCAGTACCTATCATAAAATTTGTGTTACCAAGCCATCATATCCACCATTTCAGTCTGAGCCAGATTTTAGTGGTTTAACAACAATACATTTTTATAGGTTTCAAAAATTTCCAACACTCACGTCGACGAATTGCGATGGGCCAGATGAGAAGGGTAGAGAGACAGAGAGCCGCAACGCCAGCCACACTGCCGGTGACGATCACCATGACAGTGCGGTAAAACCATTTACAGTCAGAGTCCAGTGTGCTGTAAATAAAGTGCAAAATAATGTGAGTAATCTACATAAAACATGAGACGATGAACAGTTACACTTCCACAGACTATATACGTACACACTACTGAATAAACATAGGCCAACTGTAACACACACATTACAACAACCAGTGAATTTTTGTGCTGAAATGAGACCATAGATAATCATAGCCACTGTGCATTTAAGATTGTATTTGCAGACAAGCAGGGTATTTAAAGATTCTACATTCCCAGCCACTACGGTCAGGAGCCTGGAATTGGAATGGAAATTTACATTTATGCATTTAGCAGACGCTTTTATCCAAAGCGACTTACATTGCATTCAAGTTACAGTTTTTTACATTTTATCAGCGGAAATGGAATTAAAAGGGATTGGAAATGCTGGATTGTACTCACTGACAGGGATGTAAAGCCTGTATTATCATCACTCCAATTCCATTTGCCACCTTATCAGTGAAGCTCATTGCACCATACACGAAAGCACCACTTTGCTGTTAAAAGAAAGATTTTCATTAGTGCTATTGAAAAGTAATTCTGAAGTGGTTACTTTAGGACAGAAAAAAATTCTATCATATTGCTAAAATGACTCCTTTTGCTTACAGCCAAATCAACCTTACAAATGGACCTTAAAAGAATAAATTTACAAGTCCTCTATCCATAATATAGCTTTTTCCAGTGAAAAAGGTCATCTTGTCTGAATCAGGAGAGAAATATGCACAGATCAGGCACTGTTTACAAGCAAAAACATTTCAAAACATTGGTGGTTTTGTATCTTGGAGACATGCAGCTTTTCACTTCACAAGATGTTAACTGATGGACTGTACTCATGTGGATTACTTGTGGATCATTGTGATGTTTTTATCAGCTGTTTGGACTCTCATTCTGACGGCACCCATTCACTGCAATGGATCCATTGGTGAGCAAGTGATGCAATGCTAAATTTCTCCAAATCTGTTCCAACAAACTACAACATCTGGATGGCCTGAGTAAATTTTCAGCAAATTTTCATTTTTGGGGGAACTATTCCTTTAAAAAGAGTTCATAATAGTCATTTGTTAGCTAAATGGGCATTACTGCTTGTGCTGTGCTCATTGCTGCAAAGAAACGCTGGTGCACATCGTGTTTGATAAAGAGATAACATCTGACAAAACCACATGTGGACAAACACAAAGTTTGCCTGACTGATTTTAGATTTTAAATTACTGTCAGAAATGTTTTTGTAATTTTTGCAACCATTTTAATTGTAGTTTGGGAGCCCTGCATACTTTATTTTAAGTCTGTTTGCTCAGGAATGAAATGAGCAAATTCAATTTAAAGCCCAAATTGCTCAGAATGAATAAACAAGACTGAACTACCAAGCTGATAACCAACCACTGACTTGTATTAATTGCATTTGACGTGTGCAATGCCCCTCAAAAATAGGTTTATAAGTTATAACTTGATATAATCACATACTTTTTGATCTCCGATGAGTTTGGCGGTCATGGACAGTGACATGACCAGAATGACAGCAGATCCAGCTCCCAGCAGCACGGCAGCTCCGTAAACCCGTGGACCCATGTCAGTGTCCACCAAAACCCAAAAGGAAAACGCCATTATGGGCACAAGACCTACAAAATAGACCATCTGCAAAGGCAGAAATGAAATATGAGGCATTTTTATTCACAGTATCATTGAGTGAAACCGTGAAAACTTACAGAGGTGCCAATCCATTTGTTAACAGGCTTCATAACCAGAGAAGACACAAACCCACTGACATACATGACCAGGGGAATAGTTGCAATGTAGTTCTGCAAAAAAGAGAGGATATTCTACTCAGTTTTACATACGCTTTATTGTGCCAATACATAGCTGGCCAAACCAGCTTCACTGTACACATGTGGTATCGTAATTAAAAGTACAAATACACTGTTAATATTAGTTTATTTGTCTAAGCAAGAAAAGTCAATGTGCACCATTGTTCCATTGGATCTCTTTGGCTTTCACTGCATGGACAAAAACAAAAACATATTTTGTGCTCCACACAGTTATTTTAGTGTTATTTATATACCGTCATAGTGTTTATTCATATTTTGAAGTTGAGTTTTTTAGATATTTAGTTTTCATTTTAGTTCAAATTTTTATAATTTTGTTATTAGGGTTGAGAGATTTATTAATAATAGTTTTAGAGTAAATTATGAATATTTTTTGTTCAGTGAACTGTCCCTTTAACATTCTCATGGATACTGGATTTTGACATTCCACCCAAAAAAAACTTTGATTTTGTAATGGTAAGTGTCATGTCTCTCACCTTTGGAAGTGATAAGGAGTTTGTCAGATACATCGGGATGTATGTTTGGGACAAATTTACAATCAGTCTTGTGCACATATATAGTATGGCAACCTGGAAGATGAAAACAAAGATATAACTTTATTGTTATTCAGCAGCATACTGTGAAATATTTCACTATTAGATGGATTTTTACTTGTTTGCACTGTACATAATAAAGCTTTGTGTGTGTGTGTGTTGTTCATGGTAAAAGTGAGAGATCTCCATGAGATCACCTGATAGAAGGCAGGCTCGACGAGCCAGTGTTTCCACAGGAGCAGGGGTCCGGAGATATGGGAAGGTTGAGATTTCTCAGTCTCTTCACTCTCCTGAGGCTGAACTCCTTCCTCCTTAGTGCCCAGGTGAAAGATGACGGAGGTAACAGTACCGATGGCCCATATTATGAGTGCCAGATACTGTCACAATAAAGATAAAGCAGATATCACAAGGAAATTAAAATAGTAGATATTTCAAAGAACGCTGGTAACCAAACAGTTTCCGTTTCCGTTCCCATTGACTTGCATTGTATTTTTTGTCCATACAGTGGAAGTTGATGGGAATGGAAACTGGTTACCAAAATATCTTATTTTATTATTTTCAGAATCTATAACTTCTTTTATTATTTTCCACAGAAGAAAAAGTCATACAGGTTTGGAACAATAGAATTTTTATTTTGGCTGGACATACCCTTTAACTCTGATTCTAAATGTTTTCAGCTTGATAGACATCGTAAGTATTGAATCTTTCAATTTGATCTCCAAGTTGGCCTTATATTTGCATTTACTCACTCTGAATGTGGGAACATCAACCCAGCCTAGATTCTGGGAAATTGATGGGTCTTCTATATGTTGGGATTGGAAGTGAAACAAGAGCCACGCCACAGCATATACCGCAATGTTTGCCACCACTGTGAAAGCATACCTGTTCAGGAAAGCAAACATATACATATATACATATATATATATATATATATATATATATATATATATAGTAATGTTAAATAAGGCCACAAATTGACAACCACTGAAGCCAAGTTTAGTTTAAAGTCACAATGAAATGTAAGTTAGTGGTTATTCTTCCATATTCTGACATACATCGAAGTGCAGCAGATTATTGAAAAAGAAAAATCTAGAAATGAATTTGTTTCTAACTATCGGTTGTTGATTGGATGGAGGCACATTTGAATGCAGTTGATTGTAACAGAACAGAAGATCGAGATATGACATTTTGATTAAGAAAAATAATAATTTTCCTTAATAATCATAAACAATTATACAGGCATGGACAAATTGTTCAAAATAAGATAACATGTATTTTAAAAAAAATAGGTAGGGCGATTTTTCATTGCATTCTGACTTTATAATGAGGAAACTGTTTTATTCCTGTTATATTTCCAAAACAAAATGTGTCTAATAGTGTCACTGACTAAGACCGTTATGTTTGGCAACAAACGTGTCTTGGCAATATTATTGGTCTACATTGGTTATTTTACTTGAGGAGGTAGTGATAGTGTACCTGTATGATGTTAGTTCCACTTTGGCGTGCTCACATGTGACCAGCTCAGGAATGAGTGACAGGTGGGATATCTGGGTAGCAGCCCAGCCGAACTGGAAGATGATGATGAATGGGATGATGTAAATCAGTCCTGTGGTCTGTGGAGTTTTCTCATCACATCCAATGCAGGGATTGAATATGAAGGGAAAGGAGGCAAACACACTTATTGTTCCTGGGAGGAAATGGACAATAAACTAAACAGTTAGTGCTGTGAAATTATGACAGTCAGTACGTGACACCATTTGGAACATTTCTAGATGCAATTAATTTTGCGAAGTTTGACAAAATTTGTAATGCTGGCTGAAATTTGTAGTGCTTGTTACCCAAGTTATCGTGAGCAAAACAAAGATACAAAACAAATATTTTTCTTTAATTTACAGTAAACATATTTAATAAATATTTAAAGTGGTAAAGTATTTATAACCATAACCCAACCCTTTGTCCCAAACTAGTGAGGTGCTACTAAGTGACATCTTAAGGCTAAATTTGCAAACCTGTTTCCCATTCTTACATTTTTTAAAATTTTCACACAGCTTTGTCAGCTTAAAATATTTGCTTATTGATGTAAAACGCCAAACACACACACGTACAAAATCTAGCCTATAGAAAACAAAATATAGTTTGAGTTTCTGAACTTTACGAGCAATTCATTGATCACTTGTTGGGGGAAACACTTCCGCTTTTAAGTTTCAAAAAATTATTTTGTAGCCTATTCGTGGAAAGTGCATCTGGCAGTTCCCTGACTACAGCTGACGAGCTTCCGTCTAATTTCCCCGTTTGCTTTGAATATGAATCATCCGTCTGAAGGATTACACACACGCACTTAATTCAAATCGGTAGTTTGCAGGGTTTTTTAATGGGGTTTAGGCGGAATACAGCTCCTGCAGATTATTGTAAAGCACAACGGCAACTTGCTTTTATTTTATAACAGTAATCCTATGGAATTTATCCTATGGAGGGAAAAATTCAGAAAATATATCAGACAAAAATCAAAGAACGCGCGCTCCTCCGCACGCCGCTTGATCCAGTCCATTATTTAAGTTACAAGCACAGGTACAAGTTTGAATTCACACTCTTACCCACTAAATGCCAGGTCTTTCTTTTCCCATACTTTCCACATCCTGACGTCCGATCGGATTCGTAACCGAGGAGAGGAGTGCAGATCCCGTCCGCGATCTGCCCGACCAGCAGCAGCGCACCTGCGCTCGTGTCCTTGAAACCGAGAACCGAGTGATAATACACCAGCAAATACGTGAACCACATAGACGCGCAGAGGTCGTTGAAGAAATGTCCCACGGCGTAAGTCAGTCGCCTGCACGCGGGTAAAGTTACCGGCTGATCGGACATCGTGAATGAAGGAAACCGTAAACGGCTCGTGCAGAATTAAAGAAAGAGCCACTCTCTCTAAAGCACAGCTACCAATGAGTCAAACGACTGAACTGAACCCCGAATCCCATTGAAAAGGATCAGAATGAAGCTTTAGTTCTGAAGTAAAAGTGAAATGGCTTCTGCCATTGTTTGCATCCAGCAGAGCCCGTTTTCGGTTTTAATTCTCCATCTCACAGCCACGCTATCCAGGGTAAGGGGATGTCACTATGACTTGATTTAAATAGACAGCACATGCCCTCTTTCAAAAGAGGAAAGGAAAATACCAACGTCAACTTTGACTCCGTAAACAACGAAAACAGAGCATTATCAGAACTTAAATTTAAAGGTAAGTTCTGGGAGCAACCAAAACTTAGCCTATATTAAAAAAAATAAAAAATAAAAAGTTATAAAATATATATATAAGAGCAATAAACAAATGATTCAATCAATTGAAATATTTCTAATACATTAACCCATAGGTAGTTGCTTGAGCATTGCTGCTGAGTCAAGCGGAGTAATAAGTAGCCTATAAAGTAAACAGCACAAATGTGTTTTAGTAAAACAAAATCAATTTTGTTCTGCATGTAGCCAATAAAAAGATGGATTTAAGCTGATAAAGTAAAAACTGTGATGACTTAATAACATATAAAAGTAGTAACATGATTATCATTTTACAATGAACCCCAACAACTTTAAATGTTTGAAACAGACGATGTTAGTGTGCCTAAATTACAAATGCATAATCTCAGTTCCTAAAATAAAAATGCAGAATATATTAGCCTAACCCTAATGTGTTAATGCATGACTAAACCCATGGCCTGATAGCTATTCTTTTTTTAAACCTCACAAGATCTGATGCACACAGATGACTCTGAACATGCGGTCATATGACGTGTGACAATACCCCCGACGCTTGGCCATACGACATTCATCATAAACTACTGATGATGCCACGATTTAAAATACACCAAGTGCTAAATGGGTCTAATATGAATGACCTCCAGGTAAATTAATGAGTAAGCAGCTTATGAGTTGCAATTTAATCCTAATTAAAACTTAATTACTTTTATTCTATACACACACACACACACACAATATGGACAAAAGTATTTGGGACACACCTCATAATTATAAAATTCATTTGTTTCATTCAGAGCCATTGCCACAAGTATATAAAATTAAGCACATAGCCATGCAGTCTGCATTTGCAAACATTTTTGTAAGAAATGGGCCATTCTGAAGAGCTCATCCCTGCTAGATACCTCACGGTCAAGTGTAAGTGATATTATTGTATAAGTGATATTATTGGAAAGCAGAAGTGTTTAAGAACAGCAGCAACTCAGCCACGAAGGATGAGACCATGTTAAGTCACAGAGTGGGGTCACCGAGTGCCGAGGCGCATAGTGTGTAAAAGTCGCCAACGCTTTGCTGATTCCATAGCTGAAGAGTTAGAAACTTCCACTGGTGTTAATATCAGCACAAAAAAACCCTGTGGAGGAAGCCTTATGGAATGGGTTTCCATGGCCGAGCAGCTGCATTCAAGCCTCACATCACCGAGTACAATAGCAAGCGTCGAGTGGTGTAAAGCATGCCGCAACTGGACACCGGAGCAGTGGAAACATGCTGCAGGAGGGAAGAATCTCACTTTTCTGTTTGACAGTCTGGTGGGCGAGTCTGAGTTTGGCAGGAGAACGTTACCTTCCTAACTGCATTGTCCCAGCTGTTAAGTTTGGTGGAAGAGGGATAATGGTATGGGACTGTTTTTTTAATGGTCGGACTAGGCCTTTTACTTTGTTGGAGGGAAATCATCATGCTTTAGCATACCAGGACATTTTGGACAATGTTAAGATTCCAACTTTGTGGGAACAATTTGGGGAAAACCCTTTTCTATTCCAGCATGACTGTGCCCCAATGCACAATGCAAGATCTATAAAGACATGGTTGGATGAGTTTAGCGTGGAAGAACTTGATTGGTCCACACAGAGCCCTTACCTCAACCCCATCCAACACCTTTAGGACAAACTGGAATGGAGACAGTGAGCCGTGAATGGGCAAAAATTTGCACCAAACTCCATATTAACATATATGTATTTAGAATGCAATGTCATTAAAGTCCCTGTTGGTGTAATGATCATGTGTCCCAATATAAACACACACACATACTGGAACTGTCCAACACACAGATTCTACAACAACAGTCATAACCATCATGTTCACATGCAAACGTTTAAAATAATGCAATCACTCAAAAAAATATCAGTGCGGGACACTTGCTTAAATTTTAAACATTTTACTTGGAAAGGCACAAACTATGATTTCCTGGTAAATAAATTTTGATGTGAGAAATAAAACAAGTACATATTTTTCTTCTTTTTCTTAAACGGTCCTTGAACAGATATCAGCCCTGTGCGGGAGCGCTCCCACATCAGTTTATATAGTCTGTCGTTTGTCTCGTCATTTCATTTCAAGCCCACTTTGTTGTCTTCTTTTTTTTTTCCAAAAGTGCAATAACAACGACAAGAGAATGATATCCATTTGTCTCTCCGTCCCCCACAGTACCTCAGGCCAGTAACTGTGCAACAGAGTCCACAATGACAGAAAAAAAATTGAAGAATTTATATTTTTTAAAAAAATCATAATAATATTTGGACAAAAGGACAAAAAGAAAGCATTTCCAGGACACTACAACTGCTTTACAACCCAAGGATTCCTTTCAATCCAAAAAAAATAAACAAAAACAAAACAAAAAAACAAATCAAAAAATTAAATTACAGGAAAAAAAGACTAAAGAGTCTGGTTGAGATGAAATGTGTCCTGTTATTTTGTAATTTGGTGGCTGTCATTCCCAGTGCAGAAGCAACTCCTGCCCTTACGTTTTTAATCACAAATAAGATCTATTTCTAAGAAAACCTAAATCATCCGCTCACTGATGTAACATCCCCTGATCAACGAACAATAAACGCTCTGCATGGAAACTAGTATACACCAACTGTTTCAAACAGCATCTTTTCACACACTGTGGTCTTATATCATCAATTAATCTCATATCATCATCTTTTCATCCTTTTGAGTGTTTATGAGTGATTTCTTTTTTTTTTTACACATCATCTTATGTATCTTCATTATTCTCTTTTTTTGAAGGAACCAGAGTCTGTTGGACAGTCAACATCATTCCTTTGCACTCCATTAAGTGGTGAAGCATCTATGAAAGAAAGTGTGATGGGGAAAGAGAGAGAGCGAGAAAGAGAAAGAAAGAGAGAGAGAGAGAGAGAGAGAGATCTGTGTATTTGCTTGCATTTCAAACTTAACAGTGACCAGAATGTTTCAAGTTCTTTTCAAAGAGCGCGCTTCACTTGTGCCTCTGAAGAGCTTTCCTCTTTCTTCTCTTAAAAAAACAACAGCACCTGAAAAAAAATCAGAGAAAAATTTACTATAGACCAAAAAATATCTAATTCAAATGTCTTAAGTGGAATTATGTAAAAATTGAAGAGCGCTGAAGCATAATGAGGAACATTAATGCAGTAAAGGAACATTCATATAGCAATTTGACAAATTGACAAAATGAGTAATTCATAATTCATTTTCAATTAGAATTTAAGAGCTATAACGATGCAAAATTGGCATATTCAGTGTTGAAACATTTATGCAAATGAGCAGTGACAACCAATGGCAATAAAGATGGCAAAGACGATTTTACAGTGATTAATTTGTCTGTTATGATTCATCTCCACCCACATACAGGGATAATATAAAACAGAAATAAAATAATGAGTGAAAAAATGTCAGCAATTAATACGATGCATTATTTTCTGTAATTTGTATACAAACGCTTTTACACTCAGAATATTATTTTTTAACAAAATGAAAACTGATTTGTCATTTTAGGAACACCAGTGATAATAAACTTACTTTGTGTCATCTGCCACCTCTACTTCAGCGGGTGCAGTGATGGGAGCATTGGAGTGTCCTGCGGTTGGGTCGTCTGTGTTCAGCTCTCCATTCGTGGAGCTCATGACCTAAAGATCACACAGACAGAAACAATAAAAACATGTCATGCAAGCCAAAGAACTGAACTATTTACTTGAGTGTGTGACATTAGAAAGTCCCATTTCACACTCTAAAGAAACATATGAATCCTGTAATAGGTAATTAAAAACTATTAATCGTAAATACTAAAGATATGAGATTTATATGACCAAAAGAGCACGCTTCTTTCAGAGTATGAGAAATAATCTAATAAACACATGTACCGAGTACCATTTCATCAAAATAACATTCGACAGATGAAACACAACAAAGTACTTCCTAAAAAACGTGCCACAACCAACTTTTGCAACCACAACAATCATCCTTACAGATTATACACATATATGGAAAAAGGGAAGAAGCACAGTATACAATGAATATGTGATCATTCAAATTAGTCATTAAAGACTCTTTTTTTTTTTTTTTAGGTA
This sequence comes from Spinibarbus caldwelli, assembly GCA_039654775.1. Taxonomy (NCBI): domain Eukaryota; kingdom Metazoa; phylum Chordata; class Actinopteri; order Cypriniformes; family Cyprinidae; genus Spinibarbus; species Spinibarbus caldwelli. Next base: position 20,911,269 of record CM077249.1, read on the forward strand.
GTAAACATGTGACTACACTGCACCATTTCGGTTTTAAAAAGAGTTTGTTTGGGCCTGTCTCCATTTCAACACCTATTAAAAGTCATTTTGTAAAACTTGTAACTGGAATCTTTGTGCTGAGGCAGTGTTATTATTGTTAATGAAATCTAAAATAAAAACAAAAAAAATTTCTCTAATACACTACTGTTCAAAGGTTTGGGATTGATACTATTTTTATTTTTTTTTTTGAAAGAAATTAATATTTGTATTAATTTAGGATTCATTACATTTACCAAAAGTGACAGTAAAGGTGTTCATAATGTCACAAAAGATTTCAATTTCAAACAAATGCAGTTCTTTTGAATCCTGAAGAACCCTGAAAAAATTAATATCAGCTGCTACAAAAATATTTAGCTGTACAATGTTACTTGAGCATCAAAATCAGTATATTAGAATGATTTCTGAAGAATAATGTGATCCTGAAGACTGGAGTAATGACTGCTGACAATTCAGCTTTGCCATAGGAATACATTTAAATCATATTCAATGGAAAATATAATTTTAATTATTTTAATATTTCACAATATTACTGTTTTTGGTCAAAAAAATGCAGCCTTGGTGAGCATAAGAAACTTTTCAAAAACATAAAAAATAAATATATCCTAAACGTTTAAACGGTAGTGTATAATGCAACTATGAAAAACTGAAAATAAACCAAAATACATTTTCAAGGTTCCAGAACTAAAATAAAATCTAGAAAATGTGTTTTAATTTTGGCATTAAAACAAAAAATAGATAAACTAGAAATCTCTGAAATGACTAAAACAAACTAAACAAAAACTAATTTGTAAAGTCAAATTGAACACAAAAGAGAAGTAAAAACTAAATTATAAATTTAAAACTATAACAACCCTGTGCTGAGGATGATTATATTCATAAGATATAATTATCTTAAGATGTGAGATGAAACGCACTAGATCTGTTTAGACAATTCCAAAATACAACACTAGGTGGCGCATGTGTCTCATCAAGTGCCTTTCAAATGTACCACATAAGAGTTTCTCTTTTGAAATCTATCAGCATCCATTAGATCCTATCACACCGTGAACTGCTCTCCAGCTAAAATGCTTGATGGCTTCTATTTAAAACACATGGTATCTCCAAGGAACGGCACTGCTGCCATCTGTGGTGTGTTCAGAGCCTAAAGGAGCCAAGCTGAGCATCACAGATGAATGAGTGTGTGAAAGACAGAGAAAAGCAGCCACGCTCACTCAAAAAGCAACACCACGAGCAAGCAGTACCTGCACTGAGCCCCCCAGCCTCTCGGCCGTGAGATGCGACCCCAGAGTCTCCTTATTGGTCACTGGAGTGGGCTGGGACTCACTTCCTTTGAGTTCGGGCGACTGATCGACAGTGGAAGAGCATTTTGGGTGGGGAAGCATAGAGGGTGGGACGGGGTGAGATAGATGGAGATTTTGAGGTATGATGGGAAGGGGCCGGTGGGTGAGTAAACAAACAAACGAAAAATAAAACATTAAAAAGATGACATCTCGCATGCAGAAGCTTGCTCAATTACTAAGATAAATGTTAGAAGTGAATGACACAAACTAATGGAAATAAAGAAAAAAAAATTTAAAAAAAAAATTAAAAAAATACAAGGAGTAAGAAAACAAAAACAAATGAACAACCCAGCAAGCATGCAGAATTAAAAAAGACTGCTATTAGAAATCAATGCGAGTTTTCACAAATAACAACATGAACACTACCATTATAACTTTTTTTTTTAAGACATGCAAGCACAAGCAGAGGGGCACATACATGTACAATAAACTTCCACCAGACTTTTAAGCTCATTTTATGCTCATGTAGCATGAAATGAATGCAGAGATACTCTGGGTTAAACTGGGATTTTGGAGGTGGAGCTACCTTGCATTTTTAATAAACCAAGCAAAATTGCAACAGTATGTTAGTGGATGTACTTCAGGACACATTTGATAGATTTTATTTAAAGATGTCACAGGAATGAAGGGATGAGCCATAATGAAATCAGAATTTCCAGGGTGGCATTCTGTGCTGCACTGAAGAACACTGTCTGTTTGTTTGTGGATGTATATTAGGAACAGGGGCACATTTTGGCTACATTTTATTTTGTGATTTCATGGAACATGGATGAGTAACCAAGAAATGGTGTATGTGCAGTAGTTGCGTAATGACAGCAAGTACACAAAGTCCAGACAAAGACAAATTAAATAAGAACACTACTGTTCAAAAGTTGTTGTTTTTTTTAAGCAGAAGTAAAAATGTATACTTTTCTTCAGCAAGGATGCATCACACTGATCAAAAGTGACAGTAAAGACATTTATAATGTTACAAAATATTTATATTTCCCAATAAATGCTGTTCTTTTGAACTTTATCAAAGAATCCTAAAAAAATACATCACGGTTTCCACAAACATATTAAGCAGCACAACCATTTTCATCACCAATGATAAGAAATGTTTCAAAATCAGCATTTTAGAATGAATTCTGAAGGATCATATGCCTGAAAACTTGAATAATGGCTGGTGAAAATTCAGCTTTGACATTACAAGAATAAATTACTTTGGAAAATACATTAAAATAGAAAACAATTTAGAACTCTAATAATATTTCACAATATTACTGTTTTACTGTATATTTGATCAAATAAATGCAGCCTTGGTAAGCATAGGAGAATATTTTAAAATCTTACTGTCGACAAACTTTTGAAATGTAGTGAAAAAAACTCATCATTACAAGAATCATTATTGAGGAATTCTTGTCCTGTCCACATTGTCATAATCAAGATATCAAGACAAAACAGATGTGGGAACATGATATTCATGGACTTTCACCATATGGCCCTCATCTCCACTCAGAACATTTATGCCCTGCAGAAAGTGAAGACAGTGCTGATATCGCCACTGAACCGAAAGCATTTTGATTCAGCAGCAGGGAACTTTGTCTCTAAGCAACTAGCCACTAAAACAGATTTGTTTACACCAAGCAAGGCACAACTAACCAGCCTTCCATCCCACTAATTAATCACACGAATGATGTTCAGAAACTGCATTGCACAACTGTAACATCACACCAAACTTGAGCAACTCCTCCAACAACTTTTCCTCTGTCATCATTGTGAATGGCCAAAAGCATCAGGGCTTATTCTGATTGGTCGCATATCCAAAGAGGAAAAGTGGGCGGGTATACTATATATGGCTACGAGTGTGTAAGATACATCCTACACTGTACTGGAGCGAATGAGATGCACACTATGACCTCCTAGGGTGATTAGATAGTGTATAGTGTACTTCCCTGAGGTAGATCCACCCAACTCACCTGGTTTTTGGTCTGCGGTTGTGCTTTGTCTCTGCTGCTCGGCTGGGGTGTGTCTGTGGGGATGGGGCCTATAGGTGTAGGCTGCAAAAGACAACAATGATCTCACCGTTGAGCACGTCTCATACACTTGTAAATAAACCCAACGTAGCATGACAAAGGCATTTGACAGTTGAAGTACACAAGAGAAGCATTGAGGAAGTGTCTGTGGAGGAAACAAACACTCACGAGAGGCTTGCCGACCCAGTCGTACTCGTAATCGAATACGTAGCCATTCCTGTCGAAGAGGTCTGTGAAAAGCTTCCTCAGGTAGTCGTAATCTGGTTTCTCAAAAAAGTCCAGTCTTCTCACGTATCTCAGATAGGTGGCCATTTCCTCTGCAGTGTGTAAAAACAGGAATTAGTTAGCTCAGGGAAACGCTTCACACGGTACTGTGCTTGACATAACCGAATCAATGGCACTAACCTGGGAAACTTTCACATAGCACTTCGATCGGCGTAGCTCGCTTGGTGTCGCCAATTTTCTGGTAACGTTCTTTCAGTGTGTCCGCCTGTATGGGGGACACACAAATGATTTCTCACACACAAACTCCTCATGAAAGACTAAACCTGGCTGAAGTGTAATTAAGCATATGCAACACACAAATCCAGGGCAAGATTTTGCCTCTGGCTAGTTTTATTGAATAGGCAATGACTCACACAACAAAAGAAGATTGTTTTACTTTTTTTTTTTTTTTTTTTTAGATTTAATTTTTCATTCTCACCCTACTGTCATGTGCCTTCCATGTAATCCCTTTAAGTGATGAATTAACAATGGTGTGAGAGACAGCACTTCAGCAGGCAAGCGCTGAGCTTCTAACACCTGTGTGCGTTCAGAAGCAACCGCAACCGCTACGGCCATGTGACTCATTTCTCTATGACACAACTGAAGCACAACACGAGCAGCTGATATCTGCATTTGTTGCCATGTCACACTTCTCAGTTACACTACTGTTCAAAAATTTGGGGTTGGTAAGACTTTTCTTGAAAGAAATTAATAGTTTTATTTAGCAAAGATACATTCAAAAGTGACAGTAAAGACATTTGTAATGTTAAAAAAAAAAATACTGTCCTTTCATGAACTTTTTTAATTTATCAAACAATATTGAAGAGTATCATGTTTTCAACATTGACAATTATAAGAAATGTTTCTTGAGCAGCAAATCAGCATATTAGAATAATTTCTGAAGGATCATGTGACACTGAAGACTGGAGCCTTACAGTAAAATGGGAATCTTTTTTATTGTAATAATTTCATATTTATATTGCTTTTACTGTATTTTTGATCAAATAAATGCATCCTTGGTAAACATAAGTGACTTATTTAAAATAAATAAAAAAATAAAAAAATAATAAAACCTTACCAACCCTAATATTTTCAGCAGTACTGTACATGTGCACAGAAAAAAAAAAAAACTGAAACCTGTGGATTCCTTTATTAATACCATAAAAAGTCGCCGCAAAGATAAAAAAAAAAACACGAGGTGAACATGAGGTGAAGAAATGAAATCATTTCAAGAATGGGTGGTAGAGAAGTACAAACCTTCAAGCCCTGCCAGGGCAAACTGCCTCTCAGGAAGTACATAAACATATGGCCCAGTGCTTCTAGGTCATCCCTTCTACTTTGTTCTGAGGGGGAAGCAAAACAACAACTGTTACACGTCACACTGATGGACGCAACAGGTACATTTTCGCTGTAAAATGAGACGGATATATTTAAAACTACACGATTAAGTGGGTTACATAAATATGTGTCACTCAGGAAAATGAAAGTATGTAATTGAAGGTGGGTTGCTGATTTGATTATTTTTCCCCTTCGCCCAAGAAATCAGTTTAAAAAAATAAATCTAGAAAATTAACATTTTGAAAACATAAGGCTAGTTTTCATAGGAAAATGAAAGGAGAGTATTTAGTGCACACCTTTTCCCAAATGTGTGTTGATACTCATATAGCGGGCAGTGCCAGTCAGGCTCTTATGCTCTCGGTATGGGATGTGTTTTTTGGTCTCGGGGTCTATGTATTCTTTGGCAAGCCCGAAGTCAATGATATGAATGGTGTGCTGCCTCTTAGACCCCGGCCGCCCCACCAAAAAATTCTCTGGCTTGACGTCTCGATATATCAAGCTCCGCGTGTGAACATACTCCATCCGTGTTATCTGAAAAAACAAGGAAGATGCTGTTAAGGACGTTCTGGACCAAAAACCAAAAAAAAATATCCCACAAAAACATGCCAGAGCTGAACGATTCCTAGAAATCATTTAGAAAATAGCCAAAAGAAATCCTAAATGTGTAATGAGACAAACCAAAATTGCTGAAAAAAGCTAACAGCCTCTCTGACCAGACGCTTACCAGTTGAATAGCTATCATTAGGACGGTCTTGAGGGAGAAAGTGCGGTCGCAGAGGTCAAACAGGTCCTCCAGACTGGGCCCAAGCAGTTCCAGAACCATAGCATTGTACTTCCCACAAGGCCCGAAGTAGAAGACCTGAGGAACTCCCTCTGCAAAGACAAAGACAAAATGATCATTTAACAACCCACTGAAATGGAAACATAGAATCTTGAATCTCAAACCTTTATGTTTTTTGTTCTTTAGAGAAACGGTTTTGTATTATTTTCTTAACACCACCAACTGTTTAGCATCCTGTTCACAGCCAGTACAGGCCACCGTCTCCGACAGGACCCATAATGACAACACCTTGAACAAAACATTACTAACAAGCCCTTGGAGAGAGAGCACATCATGCAATTCATTAAAACAGCGACTATCTCACGCTCACAGAGTTCACAGAGGGCTGTAAAACAGCTGATCTATCCCACGCACACAGCACATTCTCTCCCACAGTAAGAACTCAGTGCACAGACAATGGGCATGTTGCATGTTTCTAAAAGGTTAATGAAAGCGGGGCTAATGACTTCAACATCATTCAACAAAACTGTTTTGCTTCCATTGAAACTATATAGCATAGTAGGGGTGGGTGATAAACCAAATGAAACTACATAGACTGGTATAAATTTGCTGCTGCAATTATGCAAAACAATCCTTTGTGGCGGGGAATGGGCTATACATTTTTGCTTATGTCACCCAACCCTAGCACTGTAGTACAGCCTAAAGTTACAGACCAAAGCAAATAGTCTGGTGCAAATAGAAGGTGTTGAGCAGAATTACTTTTTTGATGCCGTCTTTGAAAAAGCAAGCATTGCTGTGAGTGACTCCACAAAACAAGACCTCAAGGACACACAGTTCTTAACTGCTGCCCACTGCCAGTGTTTCCAATTCAATTCCAGGTCGCCTGTGCCAAATCCCATGTGTGTGTTCCTCGGTCCAATGGTCAGATGGAGAGGCACATGAGACATACTGAGACATCGAGCCTAGGAAAACCCAGCTCCAGGGAGGATTATAGGAGGATTTACCTGATCTGGCAAACGTCATTCCCACGGGTGGGGGTGTCGAACACACGCACACACACCTGCCTGCACTTTAGCAAGCCGGATACGTTTGGAAACCACAAGGATGATGGATGTGCCCACGGCAAGAGTGCAGCCAGGAAGCTGACTCATCAAAGCACCAGATCTGAGGTTTAAACCCAACGCCAACTCGGCAATCAGAAGAAGGACAATTACAACCATGCACACAGCTGGATCACTTCCTTGAATTGTAAACAAGGGCATGGCAGGTTTTTAAAGTGCTTCAATTTATACTGAAAAAATAAAATATTTTAATTATTATATAGGGAGAAAGCAGGGCTATGAGAGGAAGCAGAGTCAAATTTATCCATGCAGTACGCAAAAAAAAAAAAAAAAAAAAAGCGCTGCACAACAGAGAGGCATGTGATGAGCAGTAATTACAGAGGCCACAAAAAGTATTTGGACACACAAGTCACAGCTCTCAATTAGGAATGAACCGATAATAACATTCCGACTGATACAGAGAATTTGATCTTTTTCTTTCTGTTATTGCAGATATCCAATAAAATGCTAATGATAATAATAATAAATAAATACAAATTTAAAAACACACTAAAAATTCAAATAAATTTTTGTCAATGTCAACTAAATTTAAGCACCACAAGATTATAACAACATGAAATATTGATAAATATAGTGATAGCAAAAGTAATCTAAAAACAGGCAGAAACATCCAACCATGATTAAATATCCATTATCAGCTAATAAATATCAATGTCAACCGATATTGATAAATAAAAATAATAAAACAAATGCATACATGCCTGAATAAATACATTAAAAAATGCATAAATGAATGCAAAAAAACAAACAAACAAATCAATCAATAGACTAATGACGTTAGTCATCAGCATATCATTTTTAGCAGATGTACAAAATCAGTTCAGTTCATACATTTTTAAAGGTGGCTTAAGTGTCCAATCACCTATGTAGGCAGTCTCTGGCTTTACGGATTTTTTCTGCGGCACACCTTTGACTTTTAACAGCCTCTGTGCAACGACACTAAAGTTCAACAAGGAGATTTTCTGCCATATCAAAACCCCACTCACTCACATCACTAACAGAGCCTGAGAGAAAACAACACAACTCATTGTTCATCAAACACACGTCCTCTCAGAACAGACACACTGGAATGTCAAAGTTTAGCACACATGCCCGAGCGAAGGCTTGCATATTAAAGATTCAGCATGCAGCCAGAGAACACCAAGGCCCTGATTCCATTAGCGGGACAGTGGAGAAGAATCAGGGGCTGAAACATGATCGCTCTGGCCAGCACAGGTCCCAGTGTGATTCAGGAGATGAGAGGGCTAGCGTTATCCGCCCTGCTGCATAAAACATCCACAGCCTGCACTGCAGAGAGTTCCATGACCCTTTTTCCCCAAATGTCAGAGATTGAATGCAACGATTGAAAAGCCACTAACCAAGTCAAAGTCACACCATGCAACTCAGCTAAAAATAACTCAAGAGCTTTAATCAGCAGCACAATAGCAATTAAACATTTAAACACAAGCTATTTAAAACAAGCAAGCCACACAGCAGCAGCAAATTCCCCTTCATTGCACTTTAAAATGCCTTACTCTTTAAATAATTGACAGAGGCATAAAACTGGATGACATTAAGGTACAAAACTGTTGATGGTGCAAAGCAAAGATCCTATTTATGATAAATGCAGCACCGTGACACCAAAAAATATGGAGCGCAGTTAGAAAGAGGGTGTGGCAATATGCCCCAGGAAGTATCCTAACATGACCTGGACTCTTTTTCCAGGGATGTTGAGAATTAAAACTCTTCTTTAGCTGCAGGTTTAAGTGAGCAGAGGTTCTCCAGTGGCTTAAGACGAGTCTCACAATGGCAGATCCTCTCAAAGGATTCTCTTCTTGGAAAGCTGGAGGGTCTCCTCTCAGGCTTCATAAAACCTTTAGATCCAGATTTTACAGCTGTGAATCACTGGATCCCGCTGGCTTGCTTTGGAAAGCGATGTTCACTTTGAAGTGATGGTTATGCATTACCAGAAGGTCAGGTTGTGTAAGATCCAGTGTCACATTGAAAATCATAGGTTGAGAACTTGAAGTCTTTGAATGTGCATTCATCTGTTAGGACTGAACATCTCTTCACATTTTGAGCCTTGTGGTCTTTTGTCTGTCCCAGTATATTGTTATGTCCCATGTCTGTATCCTGAGATTTAAGCCTTGGATTCAGGGTCAGGATAAATGACATGCATCAGCAAAAAGGAGTCAGTGAGGGAGAATAATCTGACACTCCCTGAACCGCAAGACACATCAGTCCACAGCAGACAAGCAAAAAAGGAGCTAAATTTAAGGGTCAAGGTTTGACATTCTGAGCAATGTAAAGTACACCAAAACACCACAAGGGACAGGTAACCCAAAACCAAAAATAATTTGTGGGGGTGAATTATTCCTTTAATATACCTCGAAATTTTGTTTATAGAAGTTTTATGAAAGGATAAAAGTCACAAACAATCAAATAAACAGGGTTTCTGCAGGTTATATAAAGGTAAATTTATGAAGGTAAGATTTTTTTAAAAACATTTTAAGACCAATTGAAGGAATAATATGTTTATCTAACATGTTTTCTAAAAATAAATATCTATGGAGAACATGAGTTGTATCAGCAACAGTTTGAAAATATTTTGTAATTATTTTGTAATATTTAAAAATTTTGTAAATGTCTGAAGATATTTAAATCAAGATACATTTACTTACGAAGCAAAAGCACATATGATTAGAAGTCTTGTTTTCTGAGAAATTAATGTAAGTGAAGTGAGTTTATGATTAAAACAAGAACAAATATCTGCCAATGTGGTAAGAAAAATCAACTTAATTCAAAAGGAAAATAAGTTTTCATACCCAATTAATCTTCACTTTGCATCTCATGTGTCTTGATTTAAGGATGTTTATATATTTCTATTGGAAAAAATACTGACAAAAACACTGAGGAAGATATTCATTCTTTGCTGTGCATGCAATATTTAACATCTTTAAATGTAAGAATTTCTGCTCTGATTTCAGACCTTTTAAGGCTTCAAATTGTGGAAGCACGAATTAAGACATTTAAGGCCCACAGAAATAGTCAAATAAAAAAAGAAAAATGATTATACTTTCTTTAGCTTTGTAAAAGACCTGGATCAAAACAGCAGCAGCAACATAAACACGATAGCCATCCATGTTTATTTTTTCTTTGCGCACTACTGGACATATGGCTTTCTTCTAGAGAGGAATCAGTCACGTGCTGGACATTCGATAATGGCAACCCAGCCACGAGGAGTCATGTAGTTATAAATATAGAGGGCCTGCCCTGCACGCCTGCACTTTCACTGGCTATTAATGTTGCAGGGGCGGCAGCAGTGGCTCCAATGAGCTGGCAGAGGATCAGATCCCAGCTCTGGAGACAGGCGTTCAGTGAATGAGATCATTGCATTGCAGGGTGGCTACGAGTCAATGTGAATAAGAGCCGCACTTCGTGCCAGTCAACCTTCCGGTTCAGTGATCAAATGAATGGAAGCACCAAAGATTTGTACAAGCTGCTCGTTCTTTTCATTGTAGGGCTTAAAAGGATCAAAGTTCAGCCTTCTGGCTCCGCAAAATGTATGGTAATTACAATCAAAATGGCCGAGTGTAGCTTTCCAATCACACAGCTCTGAGATTTAATTCGAAAATGATCGCAAATGATCATTTAAATCTGGGAGGGAGACACACTGAGGCAATACGTAATAAATAAGAACTTGAATACGACATCATCTCACAGCGGACTTCCCCTAGATAACCTCTCACCTTATACCCCCATAATCTCAATCCCATTTTAGACCCTCCTCCTTTTCACTGTCACTTGCTGCTGATGGGTGAAGTAGCCACATCAAAAGGTTGGAAATCACCGCCCCCACAATTCTCAGCACACAACTGAAGGACGATCAGTCTCATACAGGATGAGTAGGTGGCGGCTTTTCATAAACCATATAACATACGATTCTAGAAAGGCTGTGAGGCTTACCTGAATTTCCCAGCTGTTTATAAAATCTATACTCCAAATGGAGTTGAGGCGCTCTGGATTTGATTGGCTCCTGAAAGAGAAGAAAAAGACTAGGCATTAGAGAATTTCAGGAAATAATCAGAGAATCTCTCAAATACAACAAATATAAGTTTTTAGCAGCCATTACAGTCTTCAGTGTCAAATGATCTTTCAGAAATCATTCTAATGTGCTGATTTGGTCCTCAAGAAACATTTCTTATCATTATCAATGTTGCAAAAAGTCATGTTTTCAGGATTCTCTGATAAATATAAAGCATTTATTTCAAAACTGCATTTATTTGAACAAATCAACTGTAAAAATTTAGCGACAAATCTGATTTGTTCTCGTCTAGATCTTGATTTCAAACTCACTGAATCAGTTGCAGCGGTCAACAGCTGAATGGGGAGATTATCAATACAAAACATATTTTGGTCTGTAAAGATTGATTGTAGGATGCAGTGGAAGTCAGGATAGAAGTGATAATATTTACTTGCACTGTGCATGTGGCCACAAGGAAAGATTTATTTTTAAGAACAAAAATGTAAATAAATGAATACACATAATTAAAAGGATATAAATGGATAAATAAAAAAGGATATACAAAAAGTACATCTAAGCAACAAAGAAAGTTAATAGAAATGTCAAGTGAATACAGATGGCACAAGTGCTCTTCTAAAAATTGAAGTGGGATGGCAAAAGAGAAGTAAATGCCTACAACACGACTGTATCAGTTCTCATGGCCAAACTAGCAGCGTGATCTGTCACCCTCCCACATTTTCTTTGTTATAAAGAATCCATCCCTGCACCCTTTATACAAGTCAAGAGAGATTGCCTGGAAAAAACTTTCCAGTGGTTAATGGCCTGTAACAGAGAACACACTGAGGCGAGTCCTCAATCAGGTGTCACGTTACAGAGCCGTCAGAGTTCAGCAGCCAGGCCTCTCCATCTCCCAGAGCCTGCTAACCGCCAGCGCTCAGGGTTGAGTAGCATCCATCCACCTGACCACAGACGTGCGCAAACATAACCTTAATGGTGCAACGGTGGCCCGGTGATTAAAGCCTTTGGGCTAGTAATGAAAAAAATCAGAAGTTCAATCTTAGGTATGTTATTGGGTGACCCAAGAATTCAATAACACAAATATCATTGATTAAAGCACTTCCTATGCAATTAGTATACTGTAAGTTAAATTGGACGAAAGACATCTGCAAAAAAATTACAAGCAACCTTGATACTCGATATTATATAAGGAATGGTTTATAATATGATATATAAATTATATGTAATTATATAAATGTATGAATATTCATCAAATAATTAGAAAATCCTTATTGCCAAGTAAAAACAAAAAAACACAGACAAGGCATGTTCAGGGAAGTCTTTCATTACTTAAAATGAAATAAAATGTATATTAAAAAAATAAAAATATTTCAGCTTGTTGCCAACATTTATCATTTTCATTTAGTTTAACTTGATGTACTACACTAACTAAAACTGAAATAAAATTCATAAAATATCCTATATAGAATATACTAACACACAACAAAATAACTACAACTTTAACAAGAATTAAAATGAAGAATATAAAAATAAAAATCAATTTAAAATATTAACAAAAACTGTTATTTTCTTACTGACACTAAAATAACACTGCTTCAGTGTCACATGGTCCTTCAGAAATCATTCTAATATACTGATTTTGTGCTCAAGAATAATTTCTTAATTAGGAGTTTTGAAAAGAGTTTGAAAAGTGCTTTTTTCAGGATTATTAGATGAATAGAAAGTTCAAAAGAACAGCATTTATTAGAAACAATTTTTTTTTGTAACATTTTAAATGTCTTTACTGTCACTTTGTTCAATTTAATGCATCCTTGCTTAAGAGAAGCTTTCATTTTAAAAAGGTTTAAAGGTTTACTGTGGCACTGAAAGGCAAAATCAGTAGAGTAATGGCTGGGTTAGGTAAAACAGTACAGACTAAGAGGGCTCTATGTTCTGGATTCTAATGGTTCAATCCAGCTCATGTTACTTGCTCAGAAAATGGGTAAACACAGCGGTGCAGAGCTGCATCTGTTGAGCTGTGATATAACAGTGGTCAGGCACTCATACGGCTCTTTCCAGGAAGAATAGTGAAGGGATCGGACAGATTAAGCACACCAGAATGTTCATCCAAATCTCTCAGTTTTAAGGGGAAGTGGGGGGAAAATTTACTGATACAAGATGTAAGCCTCTGGTAAACATCTAAACAAGTTTGAAATGAAACATTAAGCATCATAAATAAATAAATAAATAAATAAATAGCACTGAGAGATATAGTTACACTCTTTAAAATAAACAATGAATCATTAATTCAAATCTCTGGGAATCTCCTCACATTTTCAGTAACTTTGCATTTCCTTTAGTTTTCCATTTAATGAGATGGAAATTATCTGTTGCAGTTAGTGGATTTCATGCAAACTTTTGAAACACAGTTTCTGTTCATGCAAATGAGCATCATCATCATGAATCACTGTTATAAACAGGATGCCCAAGGCACTGGCACAGGCTCCTATTGTGAACACTGTGCCCTGTGCAAATATGAGAAATCAGTGCCGTCTTAAGACCTATAGAGAGCTCCACCCAAAACCACAAACATGCCCAAAAAGCATTACATTATTATCTCGAGATCTCTGAGGAGGAAAGGGCTCGGAGCGCATAAGTATATCAGCAAACTGCTTTATTCAAAACTAAACACTGAAAATGAAGGTCAAAATAACGGTAGAACACATAAGTGTCTATATACAACCAACAAATACATTTGCAACCCATTTAATAATAAGATGCATTTCAAAGAGAAACAGGATATTAAAAAAAAAAAAAAAAAGATTATGTATCAGGAATTGGATTACGAAAAGTGGTCGCAACTACATGAAAAGGATAGGAGTGGTTGAAAAATAAGAGGGCTAGATGACATTAGCTGAAAAGGGAGAGTAGATGAATTATTCATTAACCATTCATAATAAGACCAGGAACATGTTTTCAAATAAATAGACATTTGTTAGTCACACACTAACTCTGGGGGTCCAATTCTTGCTATTAACAAACTATTAACCATGACTTTAGCCTTGATAAACTCCTAATTTGCTGCTTAATAGTTAGTAAGGTAGTTGTTAAGTTTAGGTATTGAATAGGATTAGGGATGTAGAATATGGGCATGCAGAATATGTGCTTTATAAGTACTAATAAACAGCCAATATATTAATAATAGGTGTTACCCATTTGTGTTCATGTTTACTGCTGTATTAGACTTTATTTACTGCTGTATTAGACTTTATTTACATTTAAACATTATTTATTTCAACCACACTTGATTATATTATTATATAATATACAGTCCATTAGGGGTGTGACTCGGCACTGGTTTCATGATTCAATTCGATTCCGATTATCACGTCAACGATTCGATTCAATTCGATATCACGATGCATCACGATTATATCAAATTTATTTTGTGCATTTTTATTAAATTATATAAGCAGGCTACTTTTTAAAATAATTATGTTAATTAATTAATTAATTAACATTAATTAATATAATTAATTAATTATTGTTAAGAATTAAAAGTGAATACAGCTTCAAAACATACAAGAAAATATAAAGTAATAAAGGGGGAAAAGACGATTACAAGTGATGAACAAAAAACACTTTCAGTATCTGGGAGTGCTTTAAGTATCGCAAGTTTACAGATTCCTCAGCATTATTGCCATTTGATTATTACTGATGAGATCATAGCCACTGGCAGCTTTAATAGACTGCATTCACACAAATGCACAGATCTATTTCCACATATCAGATGCTTTGTCCTGTTCTGATAACTGAGTGTTTACACTAATTTCATATCAAAATAGTAATGCAGTGCATTTAACCGCAGTCGCGGTTGACAAACAAACACAAAGCGCACGTGAAAGTCTGTCAGTACGTGAGTTTAGTGCATCTAATACATACTGCATTCCAAACGGCAGAAATGAAAGCATATCTAAAGTAAAAGACTAAAATAACAGCGAGTTGGAAGCACAAGCAATGCGCACGTGTCTCACAGCGCATATTCTGTGCAATGAAGCCTGCTGCGATTGTCTCTAGCGCACACACGTGCCATATGCAGGAAAAAGCCAAGCTCAGATTTTAAAATAGAGAGTGCATTTTTAATACTCATGTGACAAGCGCGTATGCGAATGACATCATAGGCTATAATCGATTATGGTCCATTACTGCATCGATGCAGAATCGTTCACGTCCGCATCGCGATGCATCGATGCAACGATTAATTTTGACACCCCTACAGTCCATCTTTGTACTGCAAATGATGACATCAACTAGTCCAAAAACAGTTCCTCTTTGACTTTCAAACTGACTGAGCTTTGAGAGAGTATGAATGTACAGTCTCCCTAAATGACACAACTTTAGGCAAGTGAGGGGACAAACCATGAAAAGCATTTCTACAAACTGAAGCTTTAATGTCATTAAAAAGCTTGAAAGATGATACTGAGCAAATCGACTGCACAGAAATAATTCAAGAGTCCATGATCTCATTTTAATGTAAGGCTCTGTGCCTTTACACCCATGCCATTATGAAACATATAATCCAAAAAAAAAAAACGACTGTGAGAGGCTGAACGAAGTTAATCCTTGTCAGTCAGTTGTAATCGATGATATCATCTGCTATGTTAGAGGACTTTAGTACATCTTAATATGGAGGAAAAAGTATCACTGGCTACAGGCATTACTTAATTAAAAAAAAACACATTCGGTGTGAGTTGTTTATGATAAGCTAAGCAATGCACATTATCTTTTACCAATGCAATTAGTCAATAATAAGCAATTGATCATGAAATGGTGGTTGCTTACTGAAAGTCAGTATATTTACAGGGTGCCATATCGAATATATTTTCAAAGATTAAACAGGTCAAAATTGGACAGAGGAGTGATATCACAGCAGTTAGCTATCTATTGCTCTGAAATAGCCAACAATTTGTGAGATTCTCCACATAATGACCTTCAAGACCGAGATTATATGTAATCTGTGCCCTGGAAACCAGCCTCGGTGTTTACATGTGTTTAAATTTTTTTTAGGGAGCTAATCATCTGGAATAAACTGGTAACTCTGAAATAACACAGAACTACACAAGTGGACTCAAAAAGTAAAAAATTCTTGCAGAAGACGCTTGATAAACAACATTCACTAAAATGTGTCAGCGAACTAAATTAACTAGCACCTCTGGGCCCCAAGGACCATCTGCAATGCCAATTGTGTATGTTTTGATGAGGTGTTAGAAAAGCCAGGTGGGGATCCATCATTATTGCTGACATGGGCTGAAGAGGGCAGGTTGCACAGCCAGCAGCCCACAGAATGAGACTGCTATGAATATATAAAAAAAAATCTATTTTCATCTGCACTTTATTTCCAGGAATACTGTGTGACTCTCTTGCCCATTCTTATTTGAGATGTGCAAAAAAAAAATTTTCAAAACCAACAAATTCTGTGTAAATTAGGCTGACTTCAGGTTTGCCTGACCCAGTTGGGATGCAAGTTGATGTATGTATTTAAAGACATAGTGTAGGTTGTACCATGCAATAAATAACTAAATAAAGAAATTAATATTTAATTCAATATTATTTAATATTTTTAAATATCTAGTTAACTATAGTGACCTTACTGTGATTTTACTAGTAATTTAAGTTGCAACCCATTTTTTTTTAGAAATTAGAGCAATTAGCAATTAAAGAGAACATTAAACATTTTAGTTACAAAATTAAATTTTTTATCAAAATAATAACAACAATAACAATTGTGGAACTAAAAATTAGATTCAATTAAAAAATAAATATCCATTTGATTGTATTTGATTGGATCATGGTGATATTTTTGTTAATAATACTATGCAAGCTCAGTTACATCAGCAGAAAACACATTTTGAAAGATTACAAAAAATTTCTTTAGTCTAACATGCACTAATTATCCTTGCACAATCACAAAGTCATTAAGCAAATAAGTAAAATTGTATCAAATTTAAAGACAACTGGGAACAAATACCCAATTGAAATGTTTCTATCACCAATACGTGAAGCTAAAATAAGTGCGTGATAGTACAGTCACAACCAGGGCCTTCAGTCTGAAGTAATTATGGGTAAAGGTGTCGAGGAGTCTGGATAAGACAGAAACAGCTGGTCTGTGTCCCGCTCCTTCAACCCCTCGATTTCAGATCAGATTTCAGAGTCCCAGATGGAGGGAGGACAGCTGCAGAGGTCTAACAGCAGAGCTTCATACACAGACTGGTACCACTGTCACTAGTGTGAGCAGACCGAGGGAGATGAGAGAGGATTCCAGAGCAGGCCGTCATTCGCACTGCAGTTCAGGAGCAGATGTGACAGGCTTAATCTACTCTGATTAAATCAATCTTCTGCTAACTGACAGGACATTATAGACAACTCATTGCATATTCTTCAGGATGCATCCATGATCAACACGATCTCCAAAGACACACATACTTTAAATGCATTTGTTTCCCATATTCTTCATAAGTAATGGGATGAAGGGACAGGCAATAGACATATATGTAGAACAGGCGCCAACCCATAAAAATGTTGTCCTGGGTCCTGTGAACTTAAGCAACGGGCCTGACGTGATATAAAATTACTCACACTGTGATATTACACTTTGGTCATATCCCCAGAGGGATCAATATCTCATTCAGCTGTGAATTTCACTCTCTCGGAGCGGCCTGGCTGCTGTCAATCATGTGACTGAAGCTGTCAATCACTGCAAGAGAGATCCAGTGCTTCATTATTAAGCAAGTGCTAACGGACACCATGACAAAACCAATCTTCTTGCCTAGAAATTGTGCCAATTTATCCATTCCTCCTGCTAACATGTCCGTTTCTCACATTCCCAAGCTCTCGATCTTGAATGATAAATGGATGAATGAGAGAGCAGAATGAAAGAGACTGTATATGGGTGTGGCTCAGGACTCCAATTGCAGAAGAGAAACAGAAATCAAATTTATAATGCCACAGCCAAGCATCACAGAATCTCTGACATAGTGAGATCTGTGGACACATGTACGATCAAACAAGCCAGGGCTCTTGTATTACTACAAAGTAGCTGTTTGGAAGCTGTCATACATGTATTACACAACTGGGATCCCCAGCACAAGTGTGTGTGAGAAAGACAGAGAGAGAAACTACGTAGTGTTTCCACTGCTCCGCTCTGTTCTGGGTCCCTGGTGAGCCTCTCAGTATGGACTGACTGGAGCACTGTGTCGACAAGAACCAGGAAACAAAGAGAACCTTTCATCAGCTTTATTCTGTCTCCAACTACTGTTGTTTCTCCAACTCTCCTCCTTTCTTTTTTTCCTCTTCTCCCACTACTGCTGTTCTAGGGATTTCGTCAGAGGGCAGAGCCTGACTGTGGCTCTTTTCTTTCTCATATGTTAAGAAACCGTGACAGAGAAGTTCACCTTTGCTCCAGGTGCAGCTGTCACAAAAAAGGAAAAAAGATTACAAACTATACAAGCTAATAAGAGACAAGGAACTTTTTTAGAGGTTACCAATTTTCAAAACACGTGATCAATGTTGGTTATGGTAAACTGTCGCTGGGTTGGGTCACCTAGCACAACCATGAACATGCCCAAAACTAGAAGCTCAACAATGGGGATTTAAGCTAATCCTGAAACTGCAGCTGCAAAAATCAACATTAAGACAGTTCATTTTCAACCTATATCAAATGTGTGCTACGATCAAACAACAAAAATTTTAACTAATAGCACAAACTTGCAGTAGACTCATTAAATAACAGAAGGCAGCTGGTGAGGACTGTGGGTGACTTGAGGTTTTAGAGCTCAGTGAAAAACACACATGCAACATTCTGCCTGAGCTTGCTTTAGTAGACAAATCCCTGAATATCAAAACTAGGGCTTATTTATTATTTTTGTATAAATAAATTAATAAATAAATAATAACATTCATTAGTCTTTGCATCACACAAACAACTGTTCATAAGTTTGGGGACAGTAGGTTAATACTTTTTTACATTTCTACATAAAATCTATTTAATATAAAGGTTGTTTTAAACTTTCTATTCACCAAAGAATCCTGAAAAGAATGCATCACAGTTTACACAAAATATATTGAGCAGCACCACTGTTCATACTATTAACATTGATAATAACAAGATGTAGTATATTAGAATGATTTCTGAAGGATCATGAGACACTGAAGGCTGGAGGAATGATGCTGAAAATTCAAATTTGCCATCACAGGAATAAATGACAGTTTGAAATATATTAAAACAGAAAACAGTTATTATAAATTATAATGTTATTTCATAATATTACTGCTTTGAATGTAGATTTGATTAAATAAATGTAGCCTTGATGAGCATAAGATACTTCTTTCAAAGCATTAAAAAAGAACCCAAAATTTTGAACAGTAGTGCATAAGTTTTATCATACATAACTGTGGATAACAATCACTTTTATCATACATAACTGATTCTTTTAAAATAACAATTAAATATTTTCATTTAGTTCAATTGTGAAAACTGCAGAAATCACTTTTGTCATCTGTTTTAGTTATTAAATCGACAATTTATTAAAATAAACATGTATTTTAGAGTAAAGACATAAATAAACTGAGTATTGTTGAAAGGCTAATAACAATCGATCTTTTCTTATTAGCTACATTGCCCAGCCCTATTCCAGCCATGTTAGAGATGGAAAAAGTGGATAGAAACGCAGTGGCATGGGTGCATCATCATACTAAATAATTTTAGCACTAAAATTACAGTGCTTGACTTCATATTGAGCGGTTAAAAAGCACTTTGATATGCAACAATGCAAAGATAATGAAGCCTTTGATGTTACTAATGCAAAGATAATCATATCCTTCACTGGAGGATCCGGGGAGGAGGGCGACTAAGTGTGCACAAGCTATCTATGACAATCCCTTTCTCATGGTGCCAAGTTACTCGACGGTCATTTCCCAGAACACAGGACCTCCCATCAACAGCTTAAAATGATCCCTATAAAACTCCTATCAAATAATAAAACACAACATGGACTAAAAATAGCCCTGGACTTTGAGCTTCTGTCTGGGTGTAGCACGAATTTAACATGATTCAGACGTCCCTTGTGCTGTTTATGAGCCAAGTACAGATACGTGAATGAAAACTGGAAGAAATCCAGTTCTGTATGACAGTACCTGGGCCGGCAAAATCCTTTCACACATCTGACAGAAGTGTCCTGGAATAAAAATGGATTTTGGGTGCTTGTTTCCTCAAAGGCTTTCGTCATGTTTACTCATGTTTTAGAGGCCAAACTGAGCCCACAGAGAGTGTGAGGAGTTACGTCATAATGACCACTTACCGCAAGGTCAGTCAATACTTTACTGCGCTTTTATGGATAAACAGTTTGCCTGTTTACAAGTAAAGCCTTAAACTCATTTGCATTTATCATAGTGGCCCAGAAAGAGCCAAAAACATAGTTCAGATTAACTTCCATTTCACTCTGCATGGAGAAAAGACTTTCTAGTTTCTACCTTACCCTGACAGCCAGCCAAGGTTAACAAAACGTAAAAAATAATTGGTATCATCTTTCTCGCAAATGAAAACTCCATAATGCCACCCATCAATAAACATCTTATTCGCTCATTAAGAGGAAATAAAAATCGAGTAAACGTCAACAGACAGTCATAATGATTTATTGCATTTTCTAAAACAGGGACCGTCTGTGTGATTTCCTCATTAGCAATTATCCAAATCTGTTTCTGAAGTTACACTAGCTACACTGAAGTAACTTGTTGCTGTGGACAGCAATACTGCATACAATTTTAAAATAGGGGCTACCCATTGTAATAACAGATTTATATGAACTGTAAAAATGAATATCTAGAGGCAAAACATGGAAAGAAAGTCATTAAAATGTGTCCCAAAGCTGCATAGAAAGCCAAAAAAGCCATTTTAGAATGAATACTCATTTTATATTAAAAAAATGATAATACTCCTATAAACATGGGAAGATGTGACATTTTCAGTACTCGTCTCTGCACAAGAGCACTCACCAGTTTGATGGCCACATATTCATTTGTGTAGAGGTTCTTGCCTAGCCGCAGTTCACCAAAGTTTCCACAGCCGATCTTCTTCCCAACTCTGAAGTTGGGGCCAACCATAAGGACCCCAGAGTTGGTCCCCGTTCCCCGGCCCCCATGTCCAGTCCTACTACTTGCTGTTTTCGACATCCTTTTCCCTTCTTCTGTCTCTCCCTTCCCACCTCTCTTCTCAAAATCCATAAGCTTGTGATACCCTGGCCTCTCCACGGTTACTCCCCTGCCATGCAAAACAGAGAAGTTTCAAAACAACCCCCAGGAAACGTGTGGGGATGGTGGCGAAAAGACAAAAACGGGTGAAGGGGTTTGAAAGTATCTATATACTGGTGATTTTTGAAGAGAAGAAACCGATGTCTTCTGCAGATGTGGTGGGTATCACCGAAAGTGTCGTCCTAGCATTAATCCTTCGGTGGATGGGACTCCTTTACTGTACAGTTGCCCTCAGAGTAGCATGTCACTGCCTGATGCAGGCAGGTTATGCTAGCATACGCACACATACAGACGC
The DNA here is from genome assembly GCA_039654775.1 of Spinibarbus caldwelli. Classification (NCBI taxonomy): domain Eukaryota; kingdom Metazoa; phylum Chordata; class Actinopteri; order Cypriniformes; family Cyprinidae; genus Spinibarbus; species Spinibarbus caldwelli. The sequence goes on from CM077249.1 coordinate 20,932,767, forward strand.
ACACGCACGCACTCACACATCCACCCACAAATGCTCCTCAACACTGACATACGCAATTCCTGCTAGTGGAACCAAACAAGTGAACGTCCCCTTGTGCTCCTCATGGTTTTGTTGAAGTCAGTCTTGGTTATTACTGTGAACATTCTTCATGTTCTAACACTGCTGTAAGCAGACTCAGACAGAACCAGCATTAACAGGTTTGAGCAGTATAGTCCGTCTTTTTCTGGATACCTGAAAGGCAATGAAAAGAGAAGCAGATTTAGCAGAATACCAGTTAGTATCAATAAATCGATCTTGCACCTTCTTGGTATACCAGTCCTTAAATATCAAATAGAGCAAGACCAGAGAAATATTTCATATTTATGTAGATCTCTCACTAAATGTTACATTTGAATGACAATACATTTTTATTTATTTATTTTATTTATTTTTTATATGTCATATTAGCATTAAAAGCTTTATTCATGGCAATAAATAAATAAATACAATATACAATAAATTTTTACAACATTTAAACAAAAACTATACAAAATCTAACAGTTTAATATATGTCAGAAATATTAAACTGTTAGATTTGTGTCCTCTCTACTACCAATGAATAAACATGCAACATATGATGGACAGAGGAATCATGGGATATGCTAAAAAGTACAGACACAAATCCTGTATGACCATGCATTTTTAAGTTAAATAATTAAATATTTTTAGTTATTCTTTATTGCCATGTCAGCATCAAAGGCTATATATATATATATATATATATATATATATATATATATATATATATATATATATATATATATATATATATATATATTCAAATACACTTTTTACATCATTTAAGCAAGAACTATAAACAAATCTTTCAATTTAATGTGATAGAAATTCTGAACTTTTCCATGCATTTTTAAAAAGTCCTCCACTACAAAAAAATCTACATGCAGCAGATTTAAAGAGTGGCATGATGGGATATTCTAAATCACAGACATTAGTCCTGGTCCTCAGTGTTCATGGAATACATTTTCAGATTACCTCAAGGTTTAATAAACCTAATCAATAATACCAAGAGACAAAGCACTACATGCTAGACATGATGGGAATGCATCCTCAATGGATAAAGAGACACAAATGGATGCTACTTTAGAAAAAAACAAAGAAAAAAAGAATCACACAGTCACAGTTTTGGCAATCTAAGCAATAGGAGCCCATTTATGACACTACACCAACAGATTTTGCTGGTCTGCCTCCAAGTCATGAGATTTTTTCAAAGTGTGGAGAACAGACCGGTTGAGAATTACAAGCCTAACAGTGCCCGTATCAGTTTACAATTCCAACAGGAACTTTGACGACACCTGTGCGGTTGATAATGGAGAGGGGAAGCGGTGTAGAAGGTCAGAGATCTCTGTTGCACACCACCCACCTCTCTCATCCAGGGTCAGCACTGCTGTTAATGTAAATGGAAAAGAAAGTTGGAGCAGGTAATGCAAGAACTATTGGAAAGACGGCCACGCTTTCCTTCAGAAAATGCACTTAAAACGATCAATGGCAGCCTGACTGGCCGTAAAATGATACCAGACCAGAGCTGATGAGCAATATACAATCAGCTCCGCAGAAAAAACATCTTTAACACTTTATTAGGGGGGATTTTCACTACTTAATTTCAACATCCAAGGCTCTGTTTGTTCAGCAAGTGACAAATGCGTCAGAGCTTCAATGCATTAGATTATTAATGCACGGCTCGTTTTTCTAGTCTGAGGAAATTATAATACTTTAGCCTGTGCAAACAGAATTATGAAAAATGATGCCCTGTCATTCAGCAAAAATAAATGCATCACCAATCATGTCGGCTTAGCTTTTATAACAATCACAGGGGGTACTGGACAGCCCTTTAGGAAAGAGACTGAATTTCCATACATCAATTCTCAATATAAAAATCAATCATTAAAGCAAACACTTAATCTTAATTGCACACTGTAGAAGCTACACAAGGGTGAATAATAAACACAGGATTACATAAGGCATTTAACAAGCACCATAATGATCTTAATCTACAGCCTGAAAATATGAATAACTTCAAAGAAAGCAAGCGACAGTTTCGTCAGGACTGGCTGTCTGTTATGTCTTCCGATGGTATGTTGGTTCGCAACCCCACACAGTACCGTAAAAATGCTGATTACAAGCTCATACAAGGACGAAATGGAAAACCATGCCACAAGGCAACAGTCAAAAAGGGATCGGATATAATTACAACATCTGTGGACAAGAACTAGTGTACAAGTACTGATTATGGGGCTACTACTTAGATCAGAAACATCTCATCAATGAATGATGAATGTTTGAATGCTTGAATGACGTTTAACTAAGATACTCACTGACTCTGGCTTCAGATTCATATTTAGAGAATGATATATACAGATTAAGGGACGAATCTCACAGATAACAAGAACATCGTCATAAAAAACACCCGATGCAAAAGTGCATCAGATAAAGCCAAAACGATGACCATAATACCATATAATCTGGAATTAAAACTGCCTGACTAATAGTGGATGCCAAGTTAGTGCTCACAGCTGTTTTGAGTCACTCTGCCTAAAAGAAGACGAGATAATCCAGCTAACAACTCATTTACGACTTACTTCAAAGCAAAATAGAAACTAGGTTTCAACATAACTTAGACAGCACAGTTCATCTTTGTGTTTTAGCTTTCAAACAGGAAATATGCAAGTGTTAGAGGACGTGTAAAAACCAAGACATACTTCTACTTCTCAGATGGGCAAAAGAGAGAGAAGCTGTTGCCATAAAACTGGTTCTGTGTTGATCTATAAGGCCTTGTGTGGTGATGATTTGGACAAAGAGCGAGAAAGAGAGCTGTCCGGTCATAAGCACAGTGTGATTTTCCATTCAAATTTGTTTAGCCTCTATGTGAAACTGTGAGATACAGTTTAACAGTCCTCTTGTTTGCTGTCTGAAACCTTTCTAGTCTGATAACCGACTAGAATTGGACACAACCCTATTTTGAAATGTAAATCATAGTTTATAACATCTGTCAACAATTAAGCCACATTAAACCTCACTTACTCGTGAGCTTAATACCTTAATGTTTTTCAGTTACATAGATGCTTTAATTGCCAATGACACCCTTGACATAAGAGACCAACGTCTAAAATATCAAATAAAATATATTTATATCTGTTCTGGCAGTGAAAGTGTATCTCATCCGTCCATAAATGTTTTATTTCATAACGAAGTGTCAATCCTAGAGAGCTTCCTATTCTGGACTAGCAAAAAATACATTCTTAAACACGTCTTTAACATTAAATACGTTACGTTTTTAAAGGCATTCAATCTATTTTCTTTGAGCCGTCTTCTTGGCTAGTCACTTAAAAAAAAAACGTCCTTAAAATGAGTAGCTGTCTAGCTGAGCCGTCAAATATGAACTAAATACACGTCGAAATGTATTTTGTTTTACATCTAAAGCTAAATATATTCCCTCTCGTATCCGAAAAGGGAAGGAAATACCGACAAACCAGCTAAACAACTCCGAGCCTTGTTAGACAAACATGACAATAATCCTCCACAAATGAACTAGCTTAGCAACCCACCGGCTAGGCTAACATCATATTAGCCATTTAGCAGCGAACCTTTCAGTGTTTCGATTAAAACGAGCAGGGGAATGTTTTTAAATAGCAAACATAAAGGTGTTTTTACCTGCGTGTGAGTTCCCTATGTAGTACGCCGCGACATGGTCCTTTATTTATGCTCTGAAAAGTGATTTAATTTCCCACTAAAGACTAGCCCGGCTTCGCTGTTGTCTCTTTAAGCCTACCGTTTCGGTGAGCTCCGGTCCGGCGTCAGCAGACACTCCCATTGCTGTGGATACGCTCTCAAAGTGCGTAGATAGATTGGTGAATACACGGCTGTGCTATCGCGCGCAGCAGAAGCTCCCTACCGTCCCCACCTGGAGAACAACTCTAATGTTTTGCCTGGATCAACAGTTGAGGGGTTTTTTACTGGAAATGCTGGAGTCATCTTTTGAGAAAGAATTTCCCAATACTGGTTTAGGTAATACCTTGAACATTTATGGAAAAATTGGAGATGACAAGGCTGTGAAAAAAGAGATTAGGTTTCTGCCTTGAGTCTATTGTCAAACATATAAATGACTGGAAATTATAATTAATTAATTACTGGATAACAGAGCGATTTTGTATATGTTGGATAAGTGTAGGCTGTCTCTTTCCCCATTAAGGTACATTTTGTAAACTTTTATTCTGAAAAAAAAAAGATATTTTAAATAATAATAATAATAATGTCATAGTTTTACAAGGTACAAGAATATGTAAATAACCTATAGAAATACTTTACCTTTTTTCTTTACTGGAAGTATAGAAATGTTCACTCTTAGCATGTATTGAAATTATTCAACTTATTAATTCTCATTCATGTCCTTACAATAGCACATAGGCTGTGACAAATTGTATAATGTAGACAAATATACACATATAGACAATGAAGTTGCTTAATGTTTGTAAATATTTTGTTTTCGTTTCTTCAGCTTGACTTTTCACCACTGTCTGTATCTAATATCATATAAATTAGCATTTACTTATGGTGATTATTTTGAATAAGGTGTTTACTGAGCCAAAATACTGATTAATATAAGCATGTTAATTAATTAATTAAAACTGGAAATTAATTAATTACTGGATAACAGACCGATTTTGTATATGTTGGAGAAGTGTAGGCTATCTCTTTCCCCATTAAGGTACATTTTGTAAACTTTTATGCTTAAAAAAAAAAATATTTTAAATAATAATAATATATGTATATAGAAATAATAATCGATATATATATATATATATATATATATATATATATATATATATATATATATAGATAGATAGATAGATAGATAGATAGATAGATAGATGTTTTATATGTTTTATATAGTTTTACAAGATACAAGAATATGTAAATAAAATTTAGAAATACTTTACCTTTTTTCTTTACTGGAAGTATAAAAATGTTCACTCTTATTAATTTTAAACTCTTATTAAACTTATTAATTCTCATTCATGTCCTTACAATAGCACATAGGCTGTGACAAATTGTATAATGTAGACAAATATACACATATGAAGTTACTTAATGTTTGTAAATGTTTTGTTTTGTTTTTTTCTTTAGTGATTTTAGTAAGTCCTCATTTCAAAAATGTTTCTTCAGCTTGACTTTTCACCACTGTCTGTATCTAATATCATATAAATTAGCATTTACTTATGGTGATTATTTTGAATAAGGTGTTTACTGAGCCAAAATACTGATTAATATAAGCATGTTAATTAATTAATTAAAACTGGAAATTAATTAATTACTGGATAACAGACCGATTTTGTATATGTTGGAGAAGTGTAGGCTATCTCTTTCCCCATTAAGGTACATTTTGTAAACTTTTATGCTGAAAAAAAAAAATATTTTAAATAATAATAATATATGTATATATATATATATATATAGATAGATAGATAGATAGATAGATAGATGTTTTATATGTTTTATATAGTTTTACAAGATACAAGAATATGTAAATAAAATTTAGAAATACTTTACCTTTTTTCTTTACTGGAAGTATAAAAATGTTCACTCTTATTAATTTTAAACTCTTATTAAACTTATTAATTCTCATTCATGTCCTTACAATAGCACATAGGCTGTGACAAATTGTATAATGTAGACAAATATACACATATGAAGTTACTTAATGTTTGTAAATGTTTTGTTTTGTTTTTTTCTTTAGTGATTTTAGTAAGTCCTCATTTCAAAAATGTTTCTTCAGCTTGACTTTTCACCACTGTCTGTATCTAATATCATATAAATTAGCATTTACTTATGGTGATTATTTTGAATAAGGTGTTTACTGAGCCAAAATACTGATTAATATAAGCATGTTAATTAATTAATTAAAACTGGAAATTAATTAATTACTGGATAACAGACCGATTTTGTATATGTTGGAGAAGTGTAGGCTATCTCTTTCCCCATTAAGGTACATTTTGTAAACTTTTATGCTGAAAAAAAAAAATATTTTAAATAATAATAATATATGTATATATATATATATATATATATAGATAGATAGATAGATAGATAGATAGATGTTTTATATGTTTTATATAGTTTTACAAGATACAAGAATATGTAAATAAAATTTAGAAATACTTTACCTTTTTTCTTTACTGGAAGTATAAAAATGTTCACTCTTATTAATTTTAAACTCTTATTAAACTTATTAATTCTCATTCATGTCCTTACAATAGCACATAGGCTGTGACAAATTGTATAATGTAGACAAATATACACATATGAAGTTACTTAATGTTTGTAAATGTTTTGTTTTGTTTTTTTCTTTAGTGATTTTAGTAAGTCCTCATTTCAAAAATGTTTCTTCAGCTTGACTTTTCACCACTGTCTGTATCTAATATCATATAAATTAGCATTTAGTTATGGTGATTATTTTGAATAAGGTGTTTACATGAGCCAAAATACTGATTAATATAAGCATGTCAGCATAAATCAGACAGTTGGCTTAAGCTAGTTATGACAAACTGTTTTACTTGATACTTTCATGATCAAAATATGACCATATTCATATAAGCATGTAAACACATTCAGTGATGGTAACTGTGGCTTTCATTCATATAAAAATGAATGAATCATATTTACTAACTATAAATGAGAATGTACAAGTGCATACAATAAATAAAAGTAAGCTTTTACTACTTAAATGTTAATGCTGCTGAGAATGCTCCACATTTGGCAAAATTATTTATTGCAGCGATATAAATTATGACGACCAAATGTGCAATTCCAGAATTAGGTTACACTGAAGTCATGATGCAAGCTCAGAGAGATATACTGAATACTACTGATTCAGCTGTTTTTCATGTTTATTTATATTCAAGATGATCATATGTTCATAAAAATCTACAAAGTGCTCAAATATGTATGTGCAACACAACAATGCTCTAAGCTATGTGTGAAAGTTCACAAAAAAGCCAGTTTGTACAAATACAATCAAAACCAATTAATTAAAGTTACAGAAAAAGATCAAAATCCAAACCCTTCTGTTATTCTGAGAGTAAAAGTTACGATCTTGTGGTTGGGGGAGGAACACATGAACACCTGTTCCCTCTCCACATCCTAATGAGGACAACTGGCTCAGTGGGCTTTACTGGTTGGTGGTACGGCTACATGTCCAAGTGGTGGTGAACTATAGATTTAGACTGACAGGCAGACTGAAGCATGAGATTTTTGCATTTCCCCAAAGGCACGAGATTGACGGCTGTGCTGTGCTGCTGTTGCATTATAGGCAAATATGTAGGAGAGAAAGGCAGACCTGCAGACAGTAGCCCAAGTGCATGAGGCATTGGCTGTTGGTAGTGTTCTCCAGTTACGAATGGAAGAACAGCAGAGGAGTGCAGTCTGGGGTGGGAATGAAGGTGAATAGAGTCCAATGAGGAAGGAACGGTGTTGTTTTCCCTAAAAGGGGATTGAGATTTTGAATTAGAGCCTTTCTCCTGGTCCTTCACCGATTCTTTCCGTTGTTTAGTAGCAGGACGATGCCCTTGGTTTTCTTCTTTGGAAAGAGGTGCGAAGCGTTGACCTTTTCTAAATTTGGCACGTCTGTTTTTGAACCACACCTGAAAGAAACATGTTTTGTTAATCTAAGATGTTTTTGGTAGCACATTCTATATTGTAAATTCTAATATTTAGTTTTGCTTGTTGAACACTGCAGATGTTACTGTGGCCCTCACCTGGATACGGGCCTCCGGGAGGTTGATGCAGACTGCTAGTCTCTCCCTCATGCCCACATCTGGATACTGGGTTTGCTGAAAGGCCTTTTCGAGTGCTTGTAACTGAGACACACTGAAAGCGGTGCGACTGCGACGCTGCTTTTGCTGGTTTCCGTAGCGTGCCTCAAGGATGAGTTCTAATTGAAGGAGATATTTATTACTTGCTCAGTTCATTTCATGATACCAGAGTTAATATAGTTAACTAAAACAAGAACTGAAACTAAAATTAAAACAACTAAAAAACTGAAATAAAACAACAAAAAATAACTCAAACTAAAACTGAAATAAAAATAATAAAAAAACTATATAGACATAATTGTAAAAACTACTAAAAATGACAAACACACAACAAAAATACTAAAAGTTTAACTGAAATTGAAATGAAAAATATAAAAATAAAAACTGAAAACAAAAAAAGTAAATATTATTAATAATAAAATTATCATGAATAAAATATTAATACAATTGAAATTAATGTAAACTATAATAGTATAAGTGATACTAAATTAACACTGCATGATGCTCAACATTGCATTGTGCATGTAACACATAGGGCTCAAAAGTGTCCACATTAAAATTTTGTTTTTGAAAATATGATTGAAATACATAAATAAACGGAAAGGTTTATTAAAAACTGTAAAACAAATAACCATTATGATTTAACATTTTTAGGTGCACTATTTTTAGGTGAACTTTTATAAAAAAAAAAATAATAATAATAATGATATGTTTTATATTGACACAATTCTAATTCCTTCATGAATATAGGCTAATAAACTTATTAGACATAGGTTGCTTACACCATTTTTAATTATTCAAACATACGCGTAGCATATAATATGAACCTTAACGTAAGGTTAGAACTTACAAGTTACAATTTTATAAATGCTGCATTTAATCTGTACTTAATTCATATTTAGACCCTCAAAAGTCAAGCGGCAACTCACCTGCCAGGCGCTCCGCCACAGTGAAAGTCTGCATGGACGCGGGACTGGCCGCTGAATGAAGCTGATACTGCTGCGCCATCTGCTGGTGAGCCTCGTGAAATAACGAGTTGACGCGTTGCAATGGAAAAGGCCCCTGGCCGTTTCTTGGTCCACAAAAATAAACAGAATTCATTCTGCTGGAGTATGACTTAAAATAAAATAAAAAAAAAATCAATTAAATGTTTCATCAAACATTTTCTACAAATAAAAAACAATGAACACTTACTTACGACCTCCAATGAACTGTGGAATGATGATCAGTTGCAAAAAACAGACATTTACCCAGAGTGCATACAATAAATAAAAGTAAGCTTTTACTACTTAAATGTTAATGCTGCTGAGAATGCTCCACATTTGGCAAAATTATTTATTGCAGCGATATAAATTATGACGACCAAATGTGCAATTCCAGAATTAGGTTACACTGAAGTCATGATGCAAGCTCAGAGAGATATACTGAATACTACTGATTCAGCTGTTTTTCATGTTTATTTATATTCAAGATGATCATATGTTCATAAAAATCTACAAAGTGCTCAAATATGTATGTGCAACACAACAATGCTCTAAGCTATGTGTGAAAGTTCACAAAAAAGCCAGTTTGTACAAATACAATCAAAACCAATTAATTAAAGTTACAGAAAAAGATCAAAATCCAAACCCTTCTGTTATTCTGAGAGTAAAAGTTACGATCTTGTGGTTGGGGGAGGAACACATGAACACCTGTTCCCTCTCCACATCCTAATGAGGACAACTGGCTCAGTGGGCTTTACTGGTTGGTGGTACGGCTACATGTCCAAGTGGTGGTGAACTATAGATTTAGACTGACAGGCAGACTGAAGCATGAGATTTTTGCATTTCCCCAAAGGCACGAGATTGACGGCTGTGCTGTGCTGCTGTTGCATTATAGGCAAATATGTAGGAGAGAAAGGCAGACCTGCAGACAGTAGCCCAAGTGCATGAGGCATTGGCTGTTGGTAGTGTTCTCCAGTTACGAATGGAAGAACAGCAGAGGAGTGCAGTCTGGGGTGGGAATGAAGGTGAATAGAGTCCAATGAGGAAGGAACGGTGTTGTTTTCCCTAAAAGGGGATTGAGATTTTGAATTAGAGCCTTTCTCCTGGTCCTTCACCGATTCTTTCCGTTGTTTAGTAGCAGGACGATGCCCTTGGTTTTCTTCTTTGGAAAGAGGTGCGAAGCGTTGACCTTTTCTAAATTTGGCACGTCTGTTTTTGAACCACACCTGAAAGAAACATGTTTTGTTAATCTAAGATGTTTTTGGTAGCACATTCTATATTGTAAATTCTAATATTTAGTTTTGCTTGTTGAACACTGCAGATGTTACTGTGGCCCTCACCTGGATACGGGCCTCCGGGAGGTTGATGCAGACTGCTAGTCTCTCCCTCATGCCCACATCTGGATACTGGGTTTGCTGAAAGGCCTTTTCGAGTGCTTGTAACTGAGACACACTGAAAGCGGTGCGACTGCGACGCTGCTTTTGCTGGTTTCCGTAGCGTGCCTCAAGGATGAGTTCTAATTGAAGGAGATATTTATTACTTGCTCAGTTCATTTCATGATACCAGAGTTAATATAGTTAACTAAAACAAGAACTGAAACTAAAATTAAAACAACTAAAAAACTGAAATAAAACAACAAAAAATAACTCAAACTAAAACTGAAATAAAAATAATAAAAAAACTATATAGACATAATTGTAAAAACTACTAAAAATGACAAACACACAACAAAAATACTAAAAGTTTAACTGAAATTGAAATGAAAAATATAAAAATAAAAACTGAAAACAAAAAAAGTAAATATTATTAATAATAAAATTATCATGAATAAAATATTAATACAATTGAAATTAATGTAAACTATAATAGTATAAGTGATACTAAATTAACACTGCATGATGCTCAACATTGCATTGTGCATGTAACACATAGGGCTCAAAAGTGTCCACATTAAAATTTTGTTTTTGAAAATATGATTGAAATACATAAATAAACGGAAAGGTTTATTAAAAACTGTAAAACAAATAACCATTATGATTTAACATTTTTAGGTGCACTATTTTTAGGTGAACTTTTATAAAAAAAAAAATAATAATAATAATGATATGTTTTATATTGACACAATTCTAATTCCTTCATGAATATAGGCTAATAAACTTATTAGACATAGGTTGCTTACACCATTTTTAATTATTCAAACATACGCGTAGCATATAATATGAACCTTAACGTAAGGTTAGAACTTACAAGTTACAATTTTATAAATGCTGCATTTAATCTGTACTTAATTCATATTTAGACCCTCAAAAGTCAAGCGGCAACTCACCTGCCAGGCGCTCCGCCACAGTGAAAGTCTGCATGGACGCGGGACTGGCCGCTGAATGAAGCTGATACTGCTGCGCCATCTGCTGGTGAGCCTCGTGAAATAACGAGTTGACGCGTTGCAATGGAAAAGGCCCCTGGCCGTTTCTTGGTCCACAAAAATAAACAGAATTCATTCTGCTGGAGTATGACTTAAAATAAAATAAAAAAAAAATCAATTAAATGTTTCATCAAACATTTTCTACAAATAAAAAACAATGAACACTTACTTACGACCTCCAATGAACTGTGGAATGATGATCAGTTGCAAAAAACAGACATTTACCCAGAAAAACGAGGTAAAGTATGCGTAACTGTTGATTTGTTTTTACTCATATGATACTAAAACCCCAAAGGAAACATTTCACAGAAGCTGCTAAAATCCCCCAAAATATTACAATAAAGTTTCTTTAGGTAAGGCAGACCGGTAATGCTCCACGTTGACTGTGGTTTAGATCCTCTCCAGTTCAGTTTCCACTATTTAAGAGGCATTAACTTCAGCTTCCTTCAACCATTAGCCAATAGAAAGAAAGGTATTAGCCTGGATTAAGTGGGATGAGGGAGAGAAAGGGGGGTTTGGGGGCTCAAGTTTTTGAAACTATTGAACTTGGGAGATTTAGGCAAAGCATCTCCCTTCAATGAGCGGGCATTGCGCTCCCCCCCTTTAAAACAATTAAAACAATGTGGTCGGCTAATCTCTGGGGTTGGGCAGATTAAAATAACAGCCTTTGATTGTCCGTTGTTCTCTTCCTTCTTTCTCCACCGTTCCCCAGCTTTTGTTAGTATTAACTCCAAGGGTGGGTGTTTGCTTGGCTGGTTTGTTTTGCTAACTGGACCCATATTTTGCCCAGAAAATGTCAACTTGAGAATGCTATCTGGAAGTGGCCTATTAGGCTAATTTCTTAGGGCTAAATGTACCAGAAATCTTTCCTTCTGATCAAATCCTCTCCAAAAAAGAAGGATTTGGGCTATTAGCATTTGAAAATAAATAAAATACTCAATAAAACGAAAGACACATGGGATAAACAATGCAATTTGCAGCCGGCGGTGTCAAAACTGGATGTAATTATGCAATGAGACAGTTATGAAGCAAACCGAATGTCACTCCTTGTCATTATCCCATCATCCGTCTCTCAACACCGTCTCTCATTGAGCACAAGCTGCAGTTTAGCTCCAGCTGAAACCTCAGTCACCTCAGATCAGATCATCCTCAGTAAAACTGCAGCTGAGCGGCTGGGAGCGGCTCAGGAGGTTCAGAGATGTAAATTCCGCTAAATCCTGACACTGTGCAGCTCAGGGCCAGGAAGGCGAGGCATGTGGAGAGCTAGATTATGTTTCCCACGAGTATCAGGGCAGTTGCACACTCCTCAGTGTGTGTGTGTTTGTGTGTGTGTGTCCCAGAGGGCAACACAGGAACCAAGACAGCAGGCAGACACAGGAGCTGGGCTACACTGGCATGAGACTGGCACACAAACACAGCCTTCACCTCATATTTGGCTCAATTTCCTGCTGGAAAGGTTTGTTTGTTTGTATTCAGACAGTCATTGAATTCTGGGCTTTATTAGAAAAGCAGATTTTCACAGTGAGATCTCTTTATATCTTTACACAAGTCTTTCACTATGTGGATTATTATGGAAATGTTAATGAAATGCAAGTGCAGCTACTTGATGAACACTTTGATTATTCTTTTAATTCTAGTTTTGTCTGTTTAATAGGTTTCTTAGTAACTAAAAATGCATTAAGATTAAAAAAAAAGAAATTAATACTTTTATTTAGCAAGGACATAAATTAAAGACACATACAGTTACATTTTAATTTCAAATAAATGCTGTTTTTTTGTGTTGCTGTTCTATAAAAATCCATTAAAACATCACGATTTCCACAATTATCTTAATATAAATATTAATATAAGCAGCACAAATATTAATAAATATTGTATTAATATTTCACAAGATTACTGTTTTTGCTGTTTTCTGATCAAATAAATGCAGCCTTGGTGAGCATAAGAGACATTAAAAATCTTACCAACCTCAAACTTTTATTTAAATATTAAAAATATAAAAAATATATTTGAATTTATAACAAGTGAAATATGTCTCCTGTAATTATTTTAAACAGCTAATAATATGTAATATAGTCAATCTATAAATCACCGGTGTCAAACAACTATTGCTGAATTTCATTAGGAATTTACTTTTATTATACAGTTAAATGTGGTAACTTTTGTACTTTTTGAACTTTCACAAGTATATTTTGAGTCAGACACTTTGAATTTTAATACATTAAAGTTTTGATACTGCTCCAATACTTTAACTTAAATATATATTTATTTAACTTGAATATGTACAACTATAAATATGTATCTCAGTACGGTTTACACCTCATCTCCAAATGATTCCAATTTGTGCACGAGTCTAAAAAAAAGAGTGAAAAGTTTTGCAGATGGGAGCCAAAAAATGTTTAAAAATAAATATTTGTTGGTGGAAGAAAGCCAGTTGTTAAATGTCTTTAAAGCTTGGAGATTTTATGCTTTACATCATTGTAAGTCTTTTTGGCTTCTGTCAAATGTCAACAGCTCATCTAGACCAACACTTTCCACATTTCTACTATTTTCACACCTGACTGACCTTTCAAACCATCATGGAATGGTGCTGAACTTTTTCTCTCTGTGTTCAAGGCTCTGCTTTTTTCTCCCTTTGCGATGTTCTTGCCTGTCAAGCTGTATTAGTGTCCGCTCAAAATAAGTCATTTAGAAGAACCTTAGCTGAGCAGCCTCTGAACCCCATTAAAAGCTTGGAGCTCAGAGCCCAGAAGCCTTTGTCTCTTCAGCCTGCGGGATTAGTGGAGATTTGCTGCTAAGAAAAAAAAGTAGTTATTTCATGGCACTTTCATGATGAAACCTGGCCAAAGCTGTGTTGGCTGGGAGGATTAGAGCCACACAAAGACGCTGGTTGTGTGTGACCCCCTCCCCGAAAACCACCGCCCCGGTGCAGTGCCCCCTCCAAACCCCAAACACACCATCCCCACCTCATAACTCCGGCTCAGTCCGTAATGAGAGCTGCGTTTTCATCTCAAGCCCACTAAAATTTCATTTTGGGCTTTACCCCAACCCACTCCACAGCTTTAAAGAGACCATAAAGTGGTGGATGCATCTGGAATTTTCTCATTCAGATGTTTATTTACATAGGCATAATTGGATGCAAACCCATTAATTTGTCTTGTGCCCAGCAATAGTCCTGCTTTGGAGGTTTAGGCCCTGTCTGTAGAGTTTAAGGGGTTTAGAGGATGTGTGCTAGTGGATCCACTTACAAAGACACAGATTAGCAGCATTAAAAACACAGGCCAAACTGGAGTAAACTCATTACAGAGTTTCAAACCCATAAAATAGCTTCGGATTTTACTTAATATCACTCTGTTTTAATCAGTTTTTCATAAACACACAACTTTTTGCAAAAGCAATAAAAAAAGAGAACAGGTATTTAGGAACACTTAAAGGTATACTCCACCCAAAAATGAAAATTTTGTCATTAATCACTTACCCCCATGTCGTTCCAAACCCGTAAAAGCTTTGTTCGTCTTCGGAACGAATTTTATTATTTAATTATATTTAATTATTTTGGATGAAAACCGGGAGGCTTGTGACTGTCCCATTGACTGCCAAGTAAATTACACTGTCAAGGCACAGAAAAGTATAAAAAAAACATCATCAAAATAGTCCATCTGCCATCAGTGGTTCAATCTGAATTTTATGAAGCAATGAGAATACTTTTTGTGCGCAAAGAAAATAAAAATAACGACATTTATTCAGCAATTCGTCTCCTCTGCATTGATTTTCCATTGTTTTTATCTGTGTCAGCGTAGCGCCATTTTAGAGAGCATCCGATGGACGCAAAGTGCATTCGCTATTCTCTGTCATCAGTAACGCATGGATACGCGGTTTCCGTTCAAATCAAAGCGTAAATAAACGTACAATACGTATCCATGCACTTTGCGTCCATCAAGTGATTAATGACAAACTTTTTATTTTGGGGTGGAGTATCCCTTTAAGTATCTAGAACAGAAATGGGCCTTTCATATTTAACTCTTTTATTCTTGAGTCCCGCTTTTAACCCACTTAGAGCAAAGTTTCACACTTTTGAAAAAGGTTATTTAAAGGGTTAAGGCCACATCGCAATACTAGAGGCCGTTCACACAAAATGCATTTTTAAACTCTACTGCATTGATTTTCCATTGTTTTTCCATATAAACATGCACTATGGATGTGTTTGACCATCTAATGCACAACATGGCATTCTAAAAACGCAGTGCAAAAACTGAATTAAGTTTAACTTTTAAAAAGCCCTTTTTTCGTTCTATTACCGTGCATTTCATGGTTCAAAACAGTAGCATACCGTTCTAAAAACATAAGTTAAAATAAGTTCAAATTCTAGATGTTATGTTTTCTTTCAGGTCTCACATCTTGCGTTTTTCAACACAAAATACATTTTTTGTGTTTAAAAAGGTCTCAAGTCATGTTTTTTTAAAAGTTGAACATTTTAATGAAAAAATGTAAGGTCTCAAGCTGAGCTTAACTTATTTTAACTCATTTTTATATCCATCTAGTGCATGTTTACATATTAGAAAAACAAACATATTAGGAAAATCAGTGCAGTGGGGGAAAAAAAACGCTTTCTGTATGAACGGCCCTTTTAGGAAGTAACAGGCAGTTGTTCAGCAAAACTGAACAGTGCTTGCCTCATTAAATATTCATGAGGTTTGCACAGAAATTACGCGAACTGTGTTCAGCGTCATACGGAAGTTAAGGAAAACGTGTTAATTTAAATGGAGACAACATAATTTTATTAATAGTTATGGTCCAAAAGCTTACTCAAGACAAACTTAATGGTGCACACTACATAAATGATGCAAGACAAGTCGTTATTTACAGATCACTTGCTGTGTTCATCCAATCAATGATACTGACAATGCAAATATGCACATAAGACCGCAAATCTGTGAGTTACGAAAGTACAGTGTAATAAGTCAATAATATAATTTCAGTAACAACTCCAATAACATAACCCAGGATAAATATTAAACTGTGTGAAATGTAGAAAGAAAATAGCCCAGGAAATCATGTTTGTACAATAATTTTATTGAGTGTTTGAGTGTTTTATTGAGAAACTTTTGCTCTTTTGTACTAAAGAATGGCCCTTATGAGCAGAATTGGACCTTTTATCTCAATGGACTTTGTAAAGCTGCAGCTAACTGAAAGTGTTTTAATATGATTTGGATTGGTTTAAAACTACAGGGGGGCTCTAGAGAAGGACAGAGGGGGTTCATTTAGCCTTTTGAGAGGTTTTGTTTACAGGTCCTGTTTAACAGATGTTGTAGTGAGGAGCAGAATGCTCTGCCTTTCTTTAATTACTTATCAATAGTGGACATTTGTATTGACAAGCGCCTGTCAAGAGTAGAGCTTTGTAGTTGTCAGTTATCTGAGAGAGCCGCTTAACCAAGAGGCCCCTCGGACACTCGCTGGATCGATCCCAGCACGGCACAATTGGCTCTCCGGGCAGCTCTGTGTGGACAGGAGTGTGTGAGGGGGGCCTTAGGAGAAGTGCTGTGGGACTAAAGACTTCTTCATAGGGGGAAATCGATGTGGCTAGCTTGGCCTTTGACCCTGCGCAGTGAGGGTCCAGAAGCGTGAGGTCAGCAGCACAGTTTAAGCTCCAGTAAGACGCACCCAGTGATATTCTCAAAAGAGCCTCTGAAAACGCAAACACAAAAGCTATCGAACTCCAAGAGAAAAACTAAACGCACTGCAGGAGTAAAACGTGCACCAGATGTTTAACCCAGATAATGAACTGATCCTTACTTATCAACTGTTTATCTACAAGTTAACTCATGAAACCCCTTTGAAATTCCTTAAAAAACATGTATGAAGGAGTTTTAAACAAGGTCTAAGCTATGACATCTTGAAATATAGCAAACGGTTTAGCTAAAATTAAAGGATTTGCCGTTTTTAAAACGTAGTGTTGGGTTGTCGGGGTTGTCTTGTGTTTCCCTTCCTCTTGTTCGCCCATATTTGGTTTGTTTCCTGTTCCTGTCATTTGTTTCATTATTAGTTAATTATGTTCCAGTTGTGTGTGTTTAATTATCTCCTTATGTTCTGTATTTATAGTGTGTTCTGACCTGTGTTTCCTGTCCAGTATTATACGTCATCTCTGTCTGTCGTGTCAGTGTTTCCAGCCTGTGTTGTACTTACCTGTTTGGATGTCATTAAAGACTTTTGTTTTGGATTATTCCCTTGTCTCCCCGAGTGATATCATGACAGAGGTACATAAATAACACTTTTTTTTTTTTAAATGAAAGAAAAAGTAGTAATTAAGAAAACAGGAGCAAAAAAGGCCCAAATATATATATATATATATATATATATATATATATATATGCATAAATTTGGGCCTTTTTATATATATATATATATATATATATATATATATATATATATATATATATATGTGTGTGTACATAATTTTTTTTTGCATAACTCAAAATACCAACTACATAAAACTCAAAAGACCTGTGAAAAATTAAAAATGATTTACCACTTTAACGCTTCATTGTATGTATCTATCAATCACAAGTTAAAATTTGAAAATTAAAACCAAATAATTTCAAAACAATGCAACTTACATACTGAGGAAGTTTTCATGGCCAAACTCAGATAAGTCCAGTAAGATCTCCTTTTTAAGATTTATCAGAGAAATATTAGTAACAATTAAAACAAAACTCTGAGAACAGCAAATCCCAAACCGCTTATCCCAAACCGCTTATCACACAACAAACACCCATGTTGTGTGCAAATTCAAAAATATAAAAAGTTGAAAGTGAATGATTCAGTAATCTTTCAGCACAGATTGACTGTATAAATAATTACAAAACCTAAAAATCTATATGTTTTACGGATATGGACCCAATGAAGATAAAAAGACAAACAAACAACCATGTTCTGAAATAAAGTGTTAACAGTTACACAAACCTGAATAGAAATCTCATATACAAAACAGAGCTGTGGATGTTGCACACTGACATTAATCTGCACTAACAAGACCCTATTAACCAAAGACAAGCCTCAGACACTCAACACTTTTTTGATCTCTGTGGACTCAAACCTAAACAAAACCTATTAAACCAGACCATGGCATGAGTCTGGCTTATCTTAAGCCTAACGGATCAATATTGGAAATAACTGGAGGATCAATCACCTAATTAGGTGACAAGATTTTACAATGCGCTAATGACGTGTGATATGCGATTAGCATATACCATTCTTTGGGACCGGTTTACTTCATCTAGCTTGGTGCTTAGTGATGCTCACAAAAAGCATATCATAATATAAACTGAGTCTTATCATATAAAAATGTAAGAATGTCATTTCATTAGATAACTAAATATCAAACCAAATGGCAAAAACACTACCATTTGGTCATGGGCGGCTCTCCTCTTCTCTGGTGACCCCAGCAGTCAAAGGTGATCAGAAGAGCGACTGATCGAACTTGATAATGAAAAAGATTTTAAGCTGTTTCACTGCACATGCTCAGATCTTTAAATCACTCAATAAACACAGTGAGAGCCGCCCCCCTTCCTGGCCACCCGGACATTGTGCGAGATATTGATCCTGCCGCAGTTTTTAATACCTGGGGTCCGGGACTGTGACATGATGGCTGGGGCCCAGGGTAAACACATGGGCCTGGGGTGAGCGGGATACAATAGACCTCCCCTCTATGCCTCCACAGGCTCTTTGTGTCATTTTGTTGTCCGAGAAAACAGCTGCTGAAGAAAGAGTTCTTAGTCGGGCACCTGCTAGAAAAGATCTCATATAGACATACAAAATAACTGGACGAAGATGGTGAAGTGAAACAGACAGGTTAGGATAAAAGATCAGAGAATATTTTCAAACAAAGACTTGACATCCGTGTGTGTTTAGAAATTTAGTTGGACATGTTCACCTGTCCATTTACTGCAGAAATACACATGCTGACACACATACACACACATATATATGAGTGTGTGTGTGTGTCAGTATGTGTATTTCTGCAGTAAATGGACAGGTGTACAAGTATAATATATATATATACTTTTTATATCGACACCCTTGGTAAATATGATCAAAGAAGGTTGTGAAAATTAATCTGCATTGTTAATCCTTTTGATCTTTTATTTAAAAAATTCACAAAAATCGAACCTTTCATTGGATAATAAGAATTTAAAGTGGGGGGAAACATTATGAAATAAATGTTTTTTTCTCTAATACACGTTGGACACAATTATTGGTACCCCTAGAAATTATTATGAGTAAAATATCTCTGAAGTATATTCCCATTCATATTCACAATTTTGAGCACTCCAGGGTGATTATGAACATTAAATTATCCAGCCATGGCTTCCTGTTTCACAGAAATATAAATAGGAAGGAAAACAAAGCCCAAATTCCCTTAATCATCCATCACAATGAGAAAAACCAAAGAATATATTTCTGATGTGCAGCAAATGATAATTGAGCTTCACAAATTAGTGAAGTGGCTTTAAGAAAAGAGCTAGAGCAGTGAAAATTCCTATTTCCACCATCAGGGCAATAATTAAGAATTTCCAATCAACATAAAATGTTAGGAAACTGCCTGGAAGAGGATGTGTGTCTATATCGTCCTAATGCACGGTGAGAATGAGAGTTTGAGTGGCTAAAGACTCTCCAAGGACCACAGCTGGAGAATTGCAGAAAATAGTTGAGTCTCGGGGTCAGAAATCCTTAAAAAAAATTTGTCAAACAGCACCTACACCACCACGTTGTTTGGGAGGGTTTCAAGAAAAATTCTCCTAGCTCATCCAAAAACAAACTCCAGCATATTCAGTTATCAGACACGACTGGAACTTCAAATGGGACTGGCTTCTATGGTCAGATGAAACTAAAAAATTAGCTTTTTAGCAGCAAACACTAAAGATGGGTTTGGTGAACACAGGGATAAAAAGTACCCCATATGTACAATGAAATATACTGCTGTATTTTTGATGTTGTGGGCCTATATTTCTGCTGGAGGTCCTGGACATCTTGTTTAGACACATGGCATCATGGATTCTATCAAATACCAGCAGATAAAAAAAACAATAAGTGACTGACTCTGTTAGAAATCTTATAATGGGCCATGTTTGGATCTTCCAATCGTACATTAATCCAAAAACAAATCTCAAAAACAACACAAAAATGGGTCACTGAGCACAAAACCAAGCGTCTGCTATGGCCATTCCAGTCCTCTGACTTGAACCCTATAGAAAATGAGTGGGGTGAACTGAAGAGAAGAAGCACCAACATGGAGCTGGGAATCTAAAGGGTCTGGAGTGATTCTGGATGAAGGAATGGTCTCTGATCTCTTGTCAGGTGTTCTCTAACCTCATCAGGCATTATAGGAGAAAATTTAGAGCTGTTAAACTGGCAAATGGAGGTTTCAAAAAGTATTGAATAAAAGGGTGCCGTTAATTGTGGCCAATGTGTATTAGAGAAAAAAACATTTATTTCATAATGATATTTCCCCCCATTTTAAATTCTTATTATCCAATGAAAGGTTAGATTTTTGTGAATTTTTTAAATAAAAGATGCAGATTAAAAGATTAACAATGCAGATTAATTTTCACAGCCTTCTTTGATTATATTTACCAAGGGTGCCAATATTTTTGGCCATGACTGTATATGTGTATATATATATAAATAAAAGTTTGGGTAAGTAAGATTTTATTTTTTATTTTTTTGCAAGAAAGGTCTCTTATGATCACCAACGCTGCATTTATATGATTAAAATACAGTAAAAACAGTAAAATTTTCTACTTTTGTAGTAATAACTGTTCTATTTTATTACACTTTAAAATGTTATTTATATTTCTGAAGTTATTTATATTTCTGTGATGGCAAAGTTGAGTTTTTAGCAGCCATTACTCCAGTCTTTAGTCCTTCAGAAATCATTCTAATATACTAATTTTCTGCTCAAGAAACATTTCTTATGATTATCAACATAAATAGAAAGTTCCACAGCATTTACTAGAAACAATTCTTTAATCAGAAATAAAACTTAATATATAAAAGTCTTCACTGTCACTTGTGTTCAATTTAATGCATCCTTGCTATATAAAATAAATAAATAATAAAAAATTGAAATCTTATACTGACACCAAACTTTTAACTTTTTATATATAATAATAAATATACATGAATGCTAAGATGGGAATAAAAATGTATGTAAAAATGTGTGATTTTTGTGTTTTATTTATAGCTTTTAATAGAAAACAAAACTAAACAGCTACAAAAGCAGTTTAGATACAACTTATTTACAGCTCATGGCATTAATGTCAATCCATTTAGTAACATACAAATCACTGCACAGCCATCTTGATCTTCAGTTTTGACAATGATTGAAAGTTATGTTTTTGGTAGCAGTTTTTAAAAGTAACGTGTTTAAAGTGGCAGGCCTAAATGAATGACGTGACATTTAGTGTGTCAGTTTACAATATGCTGCATTTAATAGCGTAAACTGCTTAATACAAAATTAAAGTGAATCAAAATGTAAATCAAAACTTTTTTTCATATTGTCCTGTCCGCTCATGATTTGTGTGAATAAATCACTAACAAATTTGAATGTGTAAACAAATTGAGTACAGATAAGAATACTGAGTCTGGTTTACAAGGCATTGGGTCATGAAAAAATCAGAATGATCTAGTTTTACATATTCGCAGCTAGACAAGACAACGTTTTTGAGTATGTGGATTGCTATACATTATTACTAGAGGAAGTGACATCACATCAGTGCTGAAAAAAACATGGTTTCAAGTATAATTGTGGATTTAATATACATCTATATCCCAAACAACCGTCGAGTGCAACACATAGACCTTCCAGGAGCCACATCACCTAAAGTGAACATTAAAACACCATCACGATCGATGATTTGGGGGACTAGGGTCTTTGAAAAAATAAAAATACTGCTGAAAAAAAAAGAAAGAACAATCAAAAGGTTACCCTCACCCCAATCTATGTCAGTTTTAGCATGGTGGGAATTAGGATTGCTTGTTTGATAGGGCACTAGCTCTGGTTGCTAGGAGCCATGGTGGTCTAGGCTTTGCAATCTATCACATTATCCCTCCAGGTCTCCTCCGCTTTGTGTCAGTCCATCTCTTTCATTCCCCCTCATTCAAACTGCAGCATTTACTCTGACGCAGTTTATCCGACCCAAGTGACGCAAGGCCCATTATGAAGAGCTTCAGTGACTCTTTCTCTATGACACTCTGTTCATCGAAAATCATTCCAGGTCATAACATAGTGTGAGAGAACTGGCAGGGTCAGAGGTCATCTCTTCACCTTGGCATCCTCTTTGATCTTCCAGATCATGAGTTCCATGCAGGCCTGGGCATCTTCACTGGAGTCGTGCCCTCCAACTGTAAAGAGACAGGAAACAAGACATGAAACACAGAGACAGTCTAGAGCATGTTATTTAGAGCCTTTATGTGTCACATGTTATTATGTGGGATTGATAATACACTATTATTATAAACATTCCTTCAACAGCTAGATAAGAAGGTGAAGCTCATATCCAGGTCAGATTTAGCCACACACACAAAAAAATTGCACTAATGATATATATTTTGTATGTATATACAGGTGCATCTCAATAAATTAGAATGTCGTGGAAAAGTTGCTGATTTCATTTTCCAGCAGGTCGTGTCAGATCATGACACGGATCTGACATGCATGTTCATAGTTTCTTTCGCTCTTTAATATGAAATGATACAGTAGTGCTGGGCGGTATGACCAAAAATTTATATCATGGTATTTTTCAACATTATATCGGTTTCACATATATGACGGTATTTATTTTTTTCATGCATGACCGGGTGTTAACCACATTTTCTACTGATTGAGAGAGGAAAAACTGCAGTAGATTGACTTAGAATGCCCTATTTTACTGTCATGATGAGTGAATATTGTAGAAAAATTCTGCACTAAATAGTGACTAAACACGACCCATTAATACATGTTAACCAGGAGTCACTCTCATTTATAATCGCGACATCGTCTGATAAAATCAACGTTACACTAAAGAGTGGCTATGTGGTGGTTTTGGCTATATTAGTTTTTTGTCTCATGCAGCGCACTGCCTGCGTCTGAGTAACAAACTAAAAAGTAAATAAATAACTAAATAACAAAAGCGCATATATTAACAGACGAACTATGCTCATATTTATAATTCCAAACAGTCAGTTAGCGGCAGGTGCTTGGAAATGCTGTTTTGTACTCATTTACTGAGGAGTCTGCTGCGGTACGGTCAGCTGAATGCGGTGCTTCTTTGCCGCTCACTGCACAGAACAGACGTAGAGAGAGACCAGCACTGGCGACATCTTCCAACTGAACCATAGCTAAGGTTTACCCAAAAAAGTCGCTAGGTTTGTCAGTTTGTATATTCTATGGAAAAAAAGCCGCTAAAATGGTCTGAAAGTAAAATATAGAAAGTAAATATATAAATATAGCTAAATATAGTGCTAAAGCTGATGACAGCGGGCGGTGGATATTGTGGATGAGTTCTTCTGTCTCATCACTTTCTACTAGTTCTACAGCTTCAGAACTTTCACGCTCTGTGTCCTCGCCACAATGCAATAGTGAAAAGAGACCCCTCTCAGACAGTGTGTCGCGTTCTGAACGTTATTTAAATGACACCGGTATTGCGGTATTTTAAAAATTCATATCATAAGAAAAATAAACACCGGTATTCGGTATGAAACGGTATACCGCCCAGCACTATGATACAGGCTACAACATGTGCCGCCATATTTGTGCGTGCAATTGAAGAGCACGTGCTACGAGCACAGAATAACAGCTGACAGGACAGGAAAATTCGTTTTTACTGACATATGGCCTGACAACATCTCATCTGAAAGTTTTCCATTTGATGTGGTCGTAAAGACGTTCTGCGTCTAAATAAAAGCAATTTCTTGTCAAGAAAAAAAAAAGAAACAGAAGCAGCAGTTGTGAGTGGGGTGGCCAATTCTAGCTCCACCTTTGCGTTAACTGCAGTAAATATTTGTAACGTGTTAAACTGGAAAAATTAATCACCTGCGTTAATAAGCTAATTTTGACAGCACTAATACATATATAATATAATATAATATAATATAATATTATACATATATATATATATATATATATATATACATATATAATATAATATAATATAATATATATATATATATAATTCTGTCATTAATTACTCACCCTTCATGTCGTTCCAAAGCCGTAAGACCTTCGTTCATCTTCAGGACACAAATTAAGATATTTTTGATGAAATCTGAGAGCTCTTTGACTCTCCCATAGACAGCAAGGTTACTACCGAGATCAAGGTCCAGAAACGTAGCAAGGACATCAGTAAAATAGTCCATCAGACATCATGAACAAAGGTCTTATGGGTTTGGAACGACATGAGGGTGAGTAATTAATGACAGAATTTTCATTTTTGGGTGAACTATCCCTTTAAGCCCCTCAGTAGCATGATGATATAATACTAATGACAGTACATACTGTACAGTTATTGATCACAATAATATCACAATGTAAAAAAAAAAAGAAAAAAAAAAACTTAATGGTCTTTAATAATGAGCTTAATTTTCTATAATTTTCTTTTTTTTTCCAGGTGAAATATCCTGTACATTTTGGTGGGATTCATGCAGATGATGCAAATTATTGCAGATTATAAATATATCCTCACCATTGTCTTGTATAATGCGTTTGAGGTAGTCGGCCATAAGGTTGCGCAGGGCACGCTTGTAGGGCAGACCCAGGCGGTGAGGAAACACAATAGCGGTGTCCACAACCATGCTGTGAATAAGCTAGTAAACACAGAAGAGATAGAACCATTATGTTAATAAATATTGATTAAAAGGCAAAAAAATGACACTGTTCCAAACTCTAGTATGCTACCTTATTGCATAAACTTCTGCAAGCTTACAATATTTAGGTATCTTATTAAGCTGTTGTATCACAAGCACACTTAAAATTCCTAAAATGCTATCTAAGCAGGCAACACACTAGGTTTTGGATTATAATAAAGACAAATGATGTTTGGGTGAACCTTGAGAGCAAACAGGTCACTTTCAAGACTGTGTCCAATTAGAATGGACTCAGCACTGAACATGCTCAGCAGCACCGCCTGCACGTCTCTCAGGGTGATGGTGGTGTTCTCCAGATCATCCTGTGTCACACCTGAAAACCTGGATGTAAGAGAAACAGGTGTAATTGAAACTAGAACAACTGAAAGGCAAATGAATGGCAAAACTCTTAACACAAGTCCTACCGTGTGTTGTAATCCACCACTTTGCTGCCTGGCTTGACAAATGTGTCATAAATAACCTTGAGGTCAGAGTTAATGACGGTGACTCTGGTCAGCTCCAAACCTTGCTTTGTGTAGCACTATAAATCAAGTGTTGAGATGAAAAAGGTTACAGCATTTAATACAGGATTACAGCTGCTTGTAGTATCTTTAATATCACCTTTATAAAAATTACACACTTTAGACCACATCCTGTTTTCTTCATAAGGCTTTTTATAGTCACCTAAAATAAGTGTGGGAGTATTTGAATAACTGTTATTCTCACCATCTCACAGTCCAAGGCGTAGACACCTCCATTTCCATCTACTCGCGACGGTTTGCTAAAAGTCTTAACAAAACCATCCAAGGACTCTTTACGGCCATCTTGTACATGTTGCTAAAGGAAAAGGGAACAGCAAAAACAGCTATTCTAATCCTTCAGAGACCTCAGAGACACATTACTGAACATGCTTTTTAACAGGCTATAATACTTACTCAAAACACCTTATTAAAAGCTTTGCCTCCTTCAACCAGCGGATTCAACTAGAAAAAGACTTCTGAACCTAAAAGATACCTTAAGGCAGTGTGTACAAACTGTTTTATCTTCTGTACCCTCACAGATATGTCTGTCATCAGCAAAAACATAATTACGTATGAAAAATGAAGTCTATTTATTTAGGAATTTATTTATTGCCAGATCAAAGGATACAATTATGGCACAAAATTTATAATTTATAAAAAATAAATAAAAATTACACATTTTTAAAACAATTACACAATATTTTTGTTAAAAAAATAAAACCATTGCCTTTTAGTACATAAGATAAATGTGAGGGCAGTTATTTTATTATTGCAGATTTGCAATGATTTCAGCATTTCAGTGTTTGCAGAGTTTTGATGTAATTTGAGATATATAAAATAACTACATTTACTTGATATTATTTATAATATGTAATACATTATGTTTTATAGGTTAACATAGCAAATTTTAAATCTTATTTTCGGTTCAGATTTAGGAGAATGTCTTATTTTAGATTTAGGAAATGATTGTGCGAGATCCAATATTTGCAGATCCACAATGATACCTACTTTACACACTTCACATCCAGGAGAACCAACCGCACCAGAGCAGCAGCTGTAAAGTGTCTCCCAACCTCCTGGAACTACATAAGATACAAGAACATGTGAACATGATACAAGAATATACAGTAACATGAAGCAGAATCTGTACACATACACACACCCACCTCTGTTTCTGCGTAATCTTCCCCAGTGGTGACTGCACTCCTCCTTACGCACACAGCTTCCATTAGCATTTATTTTGTACTCGGCGCCACATCGACAACAGATTTTGGAAAAAGCTAAGGAAGAGATACAGGACAATTAATCAAAATCAAATGTGCAAATGTTATGGAAAGGGAAGATATTTTCAAATGTACTACAATGTCATTATCACAAATGTTTAAAGTAATGCTACTTATGTTCAATGAGTACATAAACTGTATTGGCTGATAAAAGTTTGAATGTAGTGCCTCCTAGTGGTTTGGCTCTTTGTTATAAGGTGTAATGTGAAGAAGTAGCAGCAAGAAATTTGTCTGTAAAAATAAAACTTACGGTCATTGTTTTTCTTCTCTGGGAGGTTATGGACGACAGCGTGACCTGACATCTCAGGGTGAGGTCTGGGGTAGCCATGCTCCTGCAGCTGTTCTTCAGTCATTGCATAGTTTTTCAGTTTTTTGTAAAGAATGGCACCTGAAAACAGCATGATGCAGACATGGGTGAGTGAAATCAGAACAGAAAGTGGTGGAGTGCTGTTACTGTTAACTAAAACTAATAAAAAAAGTTCTCATCAATTGAAATAAAGCTGAAAGTAAATATGATCAGAAAAACTTAAACTTAAAAAACCTAAATAAAAATGAGAAATGTTGCTTTGGAAACTAACCAAAATAAAATAAGTTCAAGCACTACAATTATTCTAACTAAACATGAAATAAAAATAAAGATAACTAGAAATAAAATTTTATAAAATTATTAATAATTAATATAATAATATATAAATAATACTAGAAGAACACTGAAGTGGAAGTGAGGTACCTTTAGGGTCAACATCCTGCTGTTTACCGGAGCGGTTGATTGTGTAGCTGGTTGTGGCAGCAAGTCGTCCACCAAGTACTCCTTCATGGGACTGAGATTTTCTATTCACAGATACAGCTGGGCTCTCTGAGAAATAAACAGCACAAAACATGTTAATAACATAAATTCATAAATAATACTAGATATTTTAATTACAGTTAAGTTACAGAAATTAATTACATTATAAAGAAAATAAATGTATTAATTTAATGTAAAAAAAATGCTACAAATTATATTGTCAGCATAACAATTTGAGTAAATATTTAGTGTAAGGTAGAATTTGTATTAATTTCAGAATCTCTTCATATTTAATGTCAATCTGACAACAGCATTTAAGCATTATGAACTAAATAAATCTGCTTATTCTGCATTATTATTAGGCCACTAATCAAATGTTAAATCTTTTTTTATTAGTTAGACTGAGGGTTAGTGTACCCCCACCTCAGTCACTTTAGATGAACATCTGCTAATTAACAAATAAATACAAAGAAGAAATGACAGCATAACAGTAGGGCTGGGTGATGGCAAAAAAATAAATAAAAAATCAAAAAAAATTTTCAGAACGTTTGACCAATTCTCGATTTTTAACAAGTCAACTTGAAAATGTAACTACAACATGATTCAAGTATCTTTTTCTTTATTAATCCTCTAGATAAAGAAAATTCTATTCCAAGTGCACCACACGTGAAGTTGTCAACATGATGTAAATGTTAAAAAAATCACTTGTTAAATATCTTAGTATCTTGTTATATATTCTACTTATGGTCCTTCACAGAGCAGATCACACATGAGCGGTTAATCACGTGTGCCAACATGCAGTTGGATCATTCTTTTCTCTTTACTGTTATTATTGACATATTGTTAAAGTGTCTAATTCTAATGTTTGGTAGTATTCTATTCAAAATCATGATTCTTTGATTTATAAAAAATAAAATTGTGGCAAAACATTAAATTCGAATCAACTGATAAAATTGTAAAAATCGCCAGCCCTACATAACAGGACTATTAATCTCTCTGTGTGTGTGTGTGTGTGTGTTAGACACACTGATGACAGGAGACGTAGGTGTGGTATTGCTGCGAAGTTTCTTCAGTGTGTTCACAGCTACATTCAGGTAGATGTTCTTACTGCTGCTCCTATCATACACCACCTTCTCTTCCTCCAGAGCCTGAAAACAAAGACGACATTCACAATATACACATCAACAATAATCATCTATAAGAGAGTTGAGTCAGTTGACATTAAAGGGATAGTTCACCCAAAAATGAAAAAAGAATGTTGGTAGCCAACCAGTGGACAGTAGCCATTGACATAGTATGAAAAAAATACTGTAGAAGCCAAAGGCTACCATCAACTGTTGGAAAGAAGAAAGAAACTCATACATGTTTGGAACAGCATGACGGTTAGTAAATGATGACAGAATTTTCATTTCTGGGTAAACTATCCCTTTAACTAAAATGGAATTGTGGAGGTGGTATGACATACCATCTGAAAAGCTTCCTGTTCAGAGGAACAAAACTTTAGGCACTCATCAATGAAGATGTTTAGGTAACGTTGGCGGACATTAGTGGGCACCTTGGCCCCAAATTCTGAAGGAATGACAGGACGCTTCATGGCAGAGCTCTGTGATGGGCAGAAAAGACAGAGTGTTTATTGGGGGCATGCAAGTACACCGTTATAAGTCTGTTATAGGGTGACGTTACCTTCATGGTGGGGGTGTGTGCCACTCTCTTCTGCACTGTAGTGGATGTGGTCTTTGACAGGATGACTGCTGATGTATGAGCTTTGACTGAAAGCTGATCGGTCGCTACCCTGGTGGGTGATAACACCCGACTGCTGGCATTAGCTAGTCCTACAAAAAACATGTGTTATTAACTCCTAATTCTTAATTCTGCTGTAACTGAATGTAGGATCCCTCATACCAGGCTTTGAGGAGGGCAAGGAGGCATTTGGCCGGTGCGCCACCCGCCGTTTCTCTCCAGTGAGCCCCAGTTTTGGACTGGTCGATGCAGACGCTGCCTTTACTGCTGCAGCCAGCTGTGCTGCCTGTTGCTGGGCCTTCTGTATGCGTTGGTAACAGATCTCCTGCGCTGTCATCCTCCGCTGCAGCATCGGCACAGCATTTAGCGACGTCGCTGACTGAATGAAGGAAATTATTAAAGCAATTATTAAACAGGAGGTCTACTGCAATTTCAGAACAAGAATTTCAGATCTTTTTTTTTGTAGGTGAACCTTAGGTGAAATTTTCCCCCCTGACATATTCTAATTAGAATCTTGATTATTTAAGGCAGTGTTGGGAGCGACTATCTAACTAAAAGTAGCAACACTTCCTTGTCTGCATTTTTTAGTATAACACCTCAGGTGTGTTCAAAACAGAGAAGCTGAATCCAGTAATGACCTACTTTTTTCCAACATATAACAGCCATTTTTTTTCCCACATCATATTAATATTGGTAATTCACATTATGGTATGTTTTTGTGCCTGATAAATAATAACAATAATCTATATAAATCTAAACAATAATCATATATATTTTTGAAAGTCGCTTACCAAGGCTGCATTTATTTGCTCAAAAACACAAAAATACAAAAAAGTAATAAGTAATATTATGAAATACAATTTAAAAATTAAATGCTTTTTGTTGTAACACTTTTTAAAATGTAATTTATTTCTGTGAAGGCAAAGCTGAATTTTTAGCATTATTACTCCAGTCTTCAGTGTCACATGACCATTATGAAATCATTCTAATATGCTGATTTGGTGCTTAAGAAAAATTTCCTAATATTATTAATGTTAAAAAGTTGTCCTGCTTAACATTATAAATCTCTTTACTGTCTGTCTCTGTGATCAATTTAATGAGCCCCTGCTGAATAAGAATTACTTTCTTTTTAAATAAATAAATAAATCTTACTGACACCACACTTTTGAATAACTGTTGCAAAACCAAATACAGCTAATATGCAAATATGAAGGGCAGGGAACCAATAAGAGAGAGAATATGTCAGACATGCCTGAACATTAGGGCTAGTCCGAATACCATTTTTTGAGCTTCGAAGCTTCGGTAGTATCAACACCGAATATTCGAAGCTTCGGAGGGAGGGGCTGAACATATTCTCCTATCTAATAAAGGCAGGAATCTCTGTGCGTCTGTCTGTCTGTTTGCATTTTTATTATGTCGAGAACCGTTCATCCAATCGACTTCACGCGTGGCGGGTGTGTTGCTGCGGACCCAAGGGAGAGCAGTGTTGCATTTTGGTGCAATATGGACACGCGACACGTTCGGAATTAATAAACTTTTAATAAACTGAGCAGGGCGAGCCGGAAGCGGCGCGCCTCACGCGGGCAGGGCTTATATGCTCCGAGAACGGACACTGCACTAGTGATACAAAACACACAGGTCTGTTAAGAGCAATACTTTTAATAAGGTAGCCCAGTGCTTAATTAGAAAATTGCGAGGTCCCAGAATAAAGCAGGGTAACGGATCCGGCCTGTGATTAGAGGAGGGAGAGGACCAATCTCTAGTGATTGAAAGCGTGCATCAGTTGCTTTTATAGGGTTCGTACGGTCATGGAAAACCTGGAAAAGCTTGAACTCGCTGGACTGAAGTGAAAATGTTCTTTGATACTGTAAACGTTCTTTGCTCTCTTCTTGTACACCGAAAATAGGCTAATTAGTAACTTACAATGTTTTTATTAAATTCACATTAAATACAAAGTCAGTCATATTAAAAGTATTTTATGGCATGACACCCATATCTGATACTTAAGTAAAAAGACGGGCTTTTATGTGTAGTTAATAGATTACAGTAGGCTGCTTTGCCCATTGCCCATTATAGACCAAATAACAATCTATAAAGGTGCAAAATGCATTTACTTACACATATTTGAGAATCGAGATATTTCATGATATATTTTAGGGATATATCAAATATAAAAATAAATAAATAAATAAATAAAACCCCTGCTGAAAAAAACAAAACAATAGACACCATTACAAAATTAGTAATGGTTTTACTGGTTATAATGGGACTTGTATTGGTTTTACTGGAAATTGTAATGGACCCTGTTGGTCTCTGCTGGTAATTGGTTGCCTTCTATTGGTGGCTTGTTAAAACCAATAAATCCTAATGCAATATGTCCTAAAACACACTACAGAAAACCATTTTTTAATGGTTAAATGTCGATGGTTTGTTATGGTATTTGTAGTGTAAACCATTAAAATTTTCTGTGATGGTTTTATTTTTATTTTTTTCAGTAGGGACATAAGCCTATATCAGTTATACAGTAGTATTGTGGCTGCTGTGTGTCACATGGCACCCATTTACTCGTGCCGCCTCAAAAATAATGAGTGCATGATGCCCCTGACACTACAATACAAAATTTTTTGTTAAATAAATGAAACATGATGAAATATTTAATTTAGTTGAAGTTGTTATAGATTACTTCCAGAGATTGCGGTGATACATGACATGGTGAAAAATGACAATGAATAATACTTAAAGTAGGTTAAGATGAATTTAAAAATTGTCCCTCCTAAAAGCACAAGTGGCCCCTGTCTGGCCCCCCCAGTTACTGTGGTCTAGAACCGCCCCTGCTCTCAATTCACATCGGCGCATCTCGTCTGCACTACAAGAGCTACTGCACGCT
The DNA here is from genome assembly GCA_039654775.1 of Spinibarbus caldwelli. Classification (NCBI taxonomy): domain Eukaryota; kingdom Metazoa; phylum Chordata; class Actinopteri; order Cypriniformes; family Cyprinidae; genus Spinibarbus; species Spinibarbus caldwelli. The sequence continues at coordinate 20,965,136 of CM077249.1, forward strand.
GATCCAAGACTTTCGCTCGCATCTCGGGACAGTTGACAAAGAAAACGCATGCATCGCATTCGGTCTTGTGATAGCAGAGGGTCTGTTCACATGTCGCGTCTTTTGCGCGCTTAAGTTCGTTATTTCAAATGTAAATGTGCAGCAAGCGCGCTCATAATAGAAGATTTTTCATGAAATATACAGTGGTGTGAAAAATTGTTTGCCCCCTTCCTGATTTTTTTTTTTTTTTTTGCATGTTTGACACACTTTAATGTTTCAGATCATCAAATAAATTTAAACATTAATCAAATATAACACAAGTAAACACAACATGCAGTTTTTAAATGAAGGTTTTTTTTATGAAGGGAAAACTAAATCCAAACCCACATGGCCCTGTGTGAAAAAGTGTTTGTGACTCCACCATAAGAAAGAGACTGGGCAAAAATGGCCTGCATGGCAGAGTTCCAAGACGAAAACCGCTGCTGAGCAAAAAGGCTTTTCTCAGTTTTGCCAGAAATCATCTTGATGATCCCCAAGACTTTTGGGAAAATACTCTGTGGACTGACGAGACAAAAGTTGAACTTTTTGGAAGGTGTGTGTCCCATTACATCTGGCGTAAAAGTAACACAGCATTTCAGAAAAAGAACATCATACCAACAGTAAAATATGGTGGTGGTAGTGTGATGGTCTGGGGCTGTTTTGCTGCTTCAGGACCTGGAAGACTTGCTGTGATAAATGGAACCATGAATTCTGCTGTCTACCAAAAAAATCCTGAAGGACAATGTCCGGCCATCTGTTCGTGACCTCAAGCTGAAGCGAACTTGGGTTCTGCAGCAGGACAATGATCCAAAACACACCAGCAAGTCCACCTCTGAATGGCTGAAGAAAAACAAAATGAAGACTTTGGAGTGGCCTAGTCAAAGTCCTGACCTGAATCCTATTGAGATGCTGTGGCATGACCTTAAAAAGGCGGTTCATGCTCGAAAACCCTCCAATGTGGCTGAATTACAACAATTCTGCAAAGATGAGTGGGCCAAAATTCCTCCACAGCGCTGTAACACACTCACTGCAAGTTATCGCAAACACTTGATTGCAGTTGTTGCTGCTAAGGGTGGCCCAACCAGTTATTAGGTTTAGGGAGCAAGCACTTTTTCACACAGGGCCATGTGGGTTTGGATTTTGTTTTCCCTTCATAATAAAAAACTTCATTTAAAAACTGCATGTTGTGTTTACTTGTGTTATCTTTGATTAATATTTAAATTTGTTTGATGATCTGAAACATTAAAGTGTGACGACATGCAAAAAAATTAAAAATCAGGAAGGGGGCAAACAATTTTTCACACCACTGTATGCATGCTATAGGTCAGCACGAACGTCTTTCACTGGCGAACGGTCTGTTGCTGGTGCAGATGTTCAGCCAGACGGACAAGTTGAGAACCGTTTCGCGGGGGATGCCAGGTGTTCGAGAGAGAGAAAAAAAAAAGGATATTCGAATCTCAAAATTCAAAATCGAATGCCAACCCACCGAACGAGTATTCGAATAATCGAATATTCTGGTCCAGCCCTACTGAACATGCATTTCAACACTAACCTTTCCTTGAGCTTTAAAGTGTGACACCCTCCTCTTCTGGCCAGGAAAGAGAGTAGTTAAAGTGTTTTCTGTTTCTTCCTCCTCCCCCTCCTCCTGTTCCCTTGAAGGCTAAAAACACACACACGAAAGTGAAACTGAAACTTCAGTTGCAACAGAAAACCCAGAAAATTCCACTAACAGCAATAATTAGCATAACATCCTCAAACCCCTTTAAAGGCATTTTAGAGTAACCGAAATGATTATCAAAACTAGAGAAATAAATAAAAACTCAGTGTGGTACCTGCTTAGTTTGTCTCCCTTTGTCTTCCGTCTTCACCTCTTTGGATTCATTAAATATCCGTAGACACTCCTCCATCGGGTCTGAGTCATACTCCATCTCATCCTGCAGACAGGAGTAGTCCCCTGCTTCATCACCACCAACATCATCCACTTCAGAATCATCCTCCGATGATGATGATGTATCTTCAGAAGTTTTCCTCTTATTATTCATGAGGCTTCCCCGTTTAAAAGCAGAAGCTGACTTCCTCACTATCCTCTCATCTTCCTCATCATCCTCTTCAGCACTCTCAGCACCGAACAAGTCTATGTGGCTCAGATTCCTCTGTTTGGCCTCACTTGCCTCTTTGTGATCAAGGACTGAGCTACTTTTTTTGCTTTTATCTTTAGTGCTGCTGCTGCTGCTCCCATGGCTGCTTTTCTTTTTGTCCTTGTCCTTCGTGCTGCTCTCAAGTTTTCCATTTTTCTGGTCTTTGATTTTGGATGACACCTTATCGGTTTTCACAGGCTTGTCCATTTTGGGCTTTTTGATGTCGCCACTTCCTCTATCTTTTTCCTTGTGACTGTGTTCACTCTTTATCTTAACTATCTTCTTGTTCTTTTCATCACTACTCTTTGGCTCCGATCCATCTTTCCGCAGCTTTTCCTTGGACTTACTGACTCTGTCCTCATTTTTACTTTGGTTCATGTCTTTTTTACTTGAATTCTTCGATGTCTTGTCGGCACTTGAACTGTCCTGCCTTTCTTTTTGACTCTTCTTATTGGATTTTTTCTCCTCTTTTTTCAGTTTATCAGATTTTATATTTTTCGACTGACTCACAGGCATCTTTTTATCTGTCTTTTTGTCTGTCCTGTCCACATCCTGGGACTCCACATCATCCGATTCACTCTGTGAGAAAACATCATCAGTTTTAGACATCTGATTTCTTTGCTGTACCTTCGCACCTGACTCTCGTTCCTGTTTTAAGCTGATGTTGATTCCCTTGCGCTGCATTCGGCTTATAGACGTCGGGCGATACTCTGTCCCAGAACTTTCCTCATCGGATTCAGAGAAACTTGCAGTGTACTTCGGGACATCTGCCTTAGGTGACAACAACCTTGGTTTCTTTGCCGTTGGAACGTATTCCTCATCTTCCCGTTTTTTTTCAGGGTAAAACCTCTTTCTTACCTCTCCCTCTAAACACAAAGTCCTCTGTTCTTTAACAGTCGGCTTAGCTGAATAGTTCAAGAGAGGGTCGTACTCCATGTCTGTGGGTGGTTTGGAATTATCCAGAGTGTATTTACACTTTACATGAGACGGTGGTGGAGGTAATGCCTTTTTAATGCTTGTTTTGGAGACAGCTGTGGGCACATATTCCAGTGCATTGGTACTGCTGTTGTCTGAGTCCAAAGTGTATTTGCTGGAGCGAGGGGACGGGGTGTATTCACTAGCTTGTCCCATTTGATAGCTCCCAGGATCATAGCCCTGATGGGATGATGCAGTGGGTTTCGGTCTCTTAACAGAGCTCGTGGTCGGCTCATATTCCTGATCGCCAATCTGAGAAAGCTTCTTCTTTTCCCTTTCCATCTCATTGCGAACAGCCTCAATGGCCTGATTGACCAACTCCAGCTCCACAGTGCCCAGGTCCACATCCTGTCCAGTTGACAGGCTCGATAGTGGCTCCCCATTATAATGTTCACCCGGTCTTACAACCTCTGGACTGAATGGATCATATCCTTGATCTGTAAACAAAAGTCACAAGATTTGATTGATACAGTTAAAACTCAATCACAGAATCAGACCAATATATAATGCATAATATAATAATCAGAACAATATATAATGCATCCTATATATATATATATATATATATATATATATATATATATATACACACACACACACACACAGATAATTGCAGAAACAATTTCATAAAACAAAAACAAACATTTCCCAGTTACTAGCTATTTTTGAGGCATCAAAGGTTCCTGACAACAGTAAAAGCTATAGAAACTGTTTATAATAAATACATAAATTAGACTCTATGACAGGACAATTCTGGGGTTGTTTTGGTTTCTTTGTTCCGCTTCTGTGCATTTAAATGTACATGAACCCAAACAGTACGTGAACAAAAGGAAAACATGACACCACAAAGACATTTTAATTCACCGTTTGGACTCGCAGAAAACGCTTTAGTCTTTTTGATGTCGTAAATCCCAGAGGAGGTTCTTCTTTGTTTGCTGTGTCTGAAGTGACAGTAGGGTCTACTGCACCCATCTGCACCGGCTTTTCCATTATTATTCTCACAATAAAACGGGCAGTCAATCCCACGAAAGAACCCCGTAGATCTCAACATCGCTGTTCATAACCACGGTCACTTTCTCTGCCTTTTAACTGCTGTGTTTTATCCACTACATGCGTGGTTATTTGCATATCCGTATGTTGCCACTTTCTTTCGGACAACAACAGACTTCCTACGACGCCATATTTTATGAGCGACAGACACACGCGAGGCCCCCAGCGTGCGTCGCGTTCTTTACGTATTATAGTTGACCGAATCATTTGCCTGAGAATTATCATGCCATCTGTGTTACGCTTCTGCAATCGAGCAGCTGCTTTATTTTAAATTAGTTAGTCTTAAAATATGCTAAACTGTTGCGTTAGGCTTCATCTTTAAGCCTTTGATATCGTTTTTCTTTTAAAGTAGTAATTTGAGTTTCTTTGTGATTTACGTGCAATGGCACGTCCATTACTGAAGATTTATAACTGTGGCGGAATATCAAGGTAATTTTATAGGTCAGGTGAGTGTGAAGGAGTGCACACATTGAGAAGTGTTCATAATAACTGACACGACACACAAAACAGCTTTATTTCAGAAATGGAAAGTAGCATTCAACTTATTGAGCCCCAGTTGAGCTTCCTCTGTCCGCAACAAGCTGGAAAGCAGAAATACAGGGTAGAGTGGGGTAAACAGGGTAAAACGCCCCAAAATAACCACAAGATAAAGTGATGATAAATTTTTATTGTATCTATGAACTATTGACAAGAGTGACGTAGAAGTTTTCACCATGAAGCTTACACTGGTGACATACCTGAGAGAAAACAGATTTCACAGTAAATTACCTCATCTTAAGCAGAGAGAGAGGGGAAAAAAAATAAAATTAAAAAAATATTTAAAATTAAAAAAAAAAAAAAGCGTTTTAAAAGCTTGTTCTGTAGAAAATCAGAGTTATAGGCTATATGATATGAGAACAGTAGGGTCTGTGGATAGGGAGTATGTGTTAAGAAAAATATAAATTGCATTTTCAGAATGACAATTCTTTACTTGAACATCGTCTGTGGGGTAAAAAGCCCCCCAGCCAGGTGGGATAGAATGCCCCCAGGGGGCAATAACTGCAGTTATTCTGTTCTGAACATCAAATTCTTTGATTTTTCCATCAAATGTATTCTAACTGGTTTGTTGAATAAAAATATTTGGACTTTAAAATTACCTCAAGTTAGCTCGGCAGTTAGCATCAGCTAACAAAAAAAAACTCAAAAAAGGCGATTATATTTGTAATTCATAATTATGTTTTTTTTAAATTTTAAGCTAAAACTGCCTGTACCCTAATTTTGCTGTAAATGTATAAAGCAAAATTGCTTTGTAAGACTGGGGGGCATTTTACCCCACCTGTGAGGCAAAACGCCCCCTTGATACAAATTTAATTTGTTAAATCTAGTAACAAACTCTGGACATTTTTTATACTTTGTAATTTATGTCATTGTCACTAAAATGATGATAACTTATGAACACGTTTAACTTTGTCTCACTGGGGGGGGGGTCCCCTGTTCCCCCGTTCCCCCCACTCTACCCTATAGCCATCTGGTGTATTTATAAAAAAAACAAAGGTATGTACACTGAAGTCTGAACAATAGTAGGCAAACTACACATTTATAGTTGCATGGTCCAGATTCTCTACAAATGGCTAATTGTAGGTACATAATTCAATCGACAAATACATGAGACATCCGGAGTTGTCTCATCCGAGCAACCAGACAAAGCCAGAGGACCAGCCAAGGCCTTAAACCATCTTAGCTAGGTTTATTTTGTTTTTTTTTCTCTTCTCAGCAGGGTAATTTCTATGAATGTTGAACACTTATTGCATTTTGAAGAAACTAGTATGAAGACATTCTAAAAAAGTAAAAAAAAATAATTTACTCACCTTATACATTCAAACATACATGTGCAAGTGAGTCCAATTACAGGAATGTGAATATAATCCACAAACACTCCTCATTCAGATTAATTTAGAACCACAAATTTTTTTATTTTTATTTTTTTATATCTTTTCCAAACCCTCTTGTAATACTTTTGGTCTCACTTTTATAAAGGTATGCACACCTGAATGCCATTCCAACTCGTAATTAGCAGGATTTCTCAGCCTATTAGAAACAGGGTATAATTTGAATCCAGTTGAAATCCTGATTTATCATTGGCAAATGACATGCATTATATTACATCTTAAGTGACAGGCTAATTACCACAAACAATCTCCAGTATCCAATGAGAGAGCATTGTTCATCGGTGAAAGAAAGTGATCATCTAACACTAGAGGGAGACATACCATAGTAATAGGTATGAAGAGGTATGAACCTCTGTTATCATAGTGCAAAATATGAGTGCATATTTTGGTTATTTTTAGTAATATTATTATTGCACACACCTAAATGCCATCTCACTCAGCAATTGTCTAATTATTCTACATGCAGTTTTTTTACAGTCTCATTTTAATTTACAGACTACATTACATATTGTAAGTAAATATTTGTTTAGAAAATTAATTGGTCACACTGCAAGGCCATTTAACCTAAAAAGTGAATTAAAATGGTTGAAAACTTTAATTAAATGGTGACTAGCTACAGCACCTAAAATATCCATTTCCAAATTAAACAATTACTCAAAAACCTTGATATAGAAAATAATTATTTTATTTGAGTTATTTTTCTACTATCCATTCTAGTACTTCTAAAAATATGCTATAAATAAGTTCTACTTATATCAATAATGTTAATATATACCAGCAAAATTATAATGGCCCTCAGTTTATGCATGCTCACACTTGTGAATCAGAGGACACACAGTAGTGTGATCCAAACAGTTTGTTGACTCACTCCCTCCGCATGTTCCATGTTCAACCCACACTTTTACAGTAGGCTGCTAAGCTGCTCTGAGATTTCCATGGCAACCGTAGGCTGCCTAACTTTTAGTGTTTGCACCAGACTCTATAAAGAAGCATTCGGCCCTGGAAAGTTCAAGTAAAAAAAATAAAATAATTAAATAAATACAAAATCAGCACTTCTCTAGTGCAGCTCTAGCAATGTTGACTTAATAAGGTGATGCACCATGTGACATAGCGACGTGCGATTATGTCAACAGGATCAGTCACTTTGAGAACCTTTCCTAAAAGATTGATCTTTATTAGAAGTGTCAATGTTTGCGGTATCAGCATGTGATATGAGGCTCGTGATTCTGTGTGAACACAGGCAGAGGTGGGATTGATAAAGTTCAGGTTTACAGAAACACGACAAAACAAGAACATTGTTTAAAGCATTTTATTTTGTTTTTGTTGGTTTGTTTTGTACAAAACAATACAAAATTCTGTCACAACAGTCATAAATGTAGCTTTGAGTGAACTGCAGTCAACCACATGGTACAGTAAAGTGCTTTTTAAATCAATACCTGTTGCCCCAAATAAGACCCCATTTCAGATTTTCCCCAATTATTATTTTGGACAAAGTTTGGAATTTGGAAATGGACAAACAGTGCTTTTATTAAGTGTTGTTGACAACAGCCCCAAAACAATGGCCTTCAGACTAGAGGGTCACATTAGATTGTTAAAAAAAAAACAAAAAAAAAAACAATTGTGCACCTGAATATTTTTATCCCAATAATCTTTGGGTTGGCAAAAAAGAAAAAGAAACTTCATATTATGATTCTTGTTTGTAATGGCTAACATTGGGCTATGTAAAACAGGAACATTAAATGAGAACTTTCTACATCCCCCAAAAAAATCATTTCTGAGAATCCAAGTCAGATCTGTTAATACAAGGCAACCCATAAGTATAATACGGGTAAAAGAGTGGTCAATCTTTTGTCAGAGGCACAGGGGCTTTAGAGGACCAGCCAAGCGCCACAGACTCTTCAGAAAATACAAACCCAAACACTTGGGATATCTGCAATATACCAAAGCCAAGGAGAAAGAGAAAATACTTAACAGAAGTGGCAGAAATGGTTCTTTCCAGACCAAAGATTGCTTTAAATCTCAGCTTATAAATTTTTTTTGTTTGTTTGCCATTTGTACACTGTAGCAAATGAAGTTTCCTGAACAAAACATGAGGAAACCACTGCACATACAATTCAAGTCTTACTATAAGACATAAAAAAACCCACAAAGATGCATCTGTAAAAAGATTCTTAAAGAAAGAAAGACAAAAATCAATAAAGGTTACAATCAGTGTCATAATAATCAGCATAATGGGCCCTTCAAAACCGAGGACTGCCATTAGGTTTCTCAAAGCATCTCAGAGCAACACGACATAACGGGCGACGCTCTGAAAACATTCAACAGGATCATATGCTGGGGTGATCTGAACTCCCATTGCTGACACTAATGCTTGCAGAATTTATAAAGACTTAATCTGAATCCAGACATCTGGACTTTCTGCACCTCGGAGAGGGAATAATGGTCTGTGCTCAGCTCAACCAAGTATGCTGTGTCTTATGAATTTGCATGGGAAAGGCTAAAGCTGATTCACAATCAGCACTAACAGACACCACAGTGCATTCAATTTTAGAAACGAGTGCACTTTGGCAAAAACTTGCGTCTTACTAAAACGATCAAGCCACCAATGGTTTCTGAGAGAAAAGGGGAGTTTAAACAACCCTTAAGTCATTTCCAAAGCAAGAACAAAAACAGTAAAACATCAGATCTGTACAGACTATATGACTCCCGGTCTTTTTTCCTTCCTTCGTTTTAATCCTTCCTTTCTCCCCCTAACTCCAGTCACATTCATATACACTCTTGTCGCTCTTTACAGCATTTAAATCAACATTAATAAAGTTACAAAACTATAAAAAAGGAAAACGTTCCACCTGAACAGCACCTGCATAAAAATAAGATAGAAAATAATATTCTTTCAATAAAAAGTTAAACGAAGCTCAACAAAGTTTGAAACATCAGTGTGGCACACTCTGTATTGGAGTCAACCATTAATGTACAAAAAAAAACAAGTAAACTTTCTTAGACCATTTCACTCGTACAGCTACATTTTCTTGGAAGACTTTTTTTTTTTTGTTTAGTATTTTGTTTTTTATTCTTTTGCTGGAATGCTTTTTCGATTTTTTTTTTTATTATTATTTATTTTTTTATGTTACTTAAAAATAATCTCTCCCTCCCCTCTTAATATTTATATAGTTTGCTTTTTGGTGGCATCCACAATCTGATAGTTCGATATTTCCGTACCATAATCGCCCCCCTTAAAGTAGGGTACAAGCTCAAAGCCTCAACTCTCTCATACCGACCATCGTCATTCATGTAGTCACATTGGCAGACGTGTGCTTGTGCAACCACCTGGTCACTTCCCAGTGTGCACTCAATCCCAGTTGTGCTTGGAAATGTTTATCATCACGGTTATCGATTATTGATAAGATTTTGGTGAAATTTACAGGAAACCGTTACAGTTTCCTAGACATCGGTTTGGATGCATCTGATGCTGCGATTCCAATCGGAGTCTTGCAAAAACCTCACATACACCCTAAATCAAATGCATTTACCGGTTCCTCAACTAGGGGAACCCATGTCTCGAAAGCCGACTGCTGGGATAGTCTGGCTATAAAGGACACACTCTGGAAGTGCTTGAATAACAGAACAAAAAAAAAAAAAAAAAAAACTAGCTATTCTAAATGGTCAAGGGATTTTCTTGACGCAATTAAAAGGCTGTGGGGAAGGACAGCGATGCATTAAGTTAGGTGAGGCACTATTATCAGAGCTTTGCTCCACTTACACAAGATCTCTGCTAAAGTAATGCAAGTCATAATAGCCTTCATCAGGGTTGCATAAGCAGATACCAGTATCTTCAGTATCTGCTGAAGGGGAGGGGGATATATGCACATACACACATACAGGAAGAACATTCCTGAAAAACAAATGCAGTTGCATCTCTCACAGAGAAAATTCACAGTGGATCCAGTTGTAACATGGAAGCAGCACAAAAAGAGGTTTGGGAAGGGGGGGTGGGAGGTATTAGACCTTTGGTGTCTGAGCTGGTATTTAACGCTCTACCTTTAGACAAATTTCCGAATGGCTTGTGAACCCACTCTCTATCCTAAACAGAGTCCAGTTTATTCGCCTCGAACTCTCAAGGTAATTCCCATGCTGTCGAGAGTTGATCAAAGTGCTGTAGGAGCTCTCACTCCAGTGCTTAAGGAAGCAAACTGGATTTGCAACAGGCACAAACTGAGCCACTGTGTAGGAAAGGACTGGGTCCCATTCAAGTGGGCAGAAGAAACGGAGAGGGATTTGCACAAAAGGTAGCAGATAATTTGTCCATTTGAAATTGGAAAATTGTTCACGGGGAGACCAGCTCGACCGATCAAGCACAGTCTCCCACAATGACCAGCGGTGCCAGGAGCTGCCTGAGCTCGGAGGCAGACACGGGCGCTCCTTTCAGCAGGCTACTCCTCTGTCTGCGCTTGGCCAGTTTGGAGTTGGAGGGAGGGGATAGGTGCATGGACGTGGCACCGGCTGTAACGACCTGAGGGGAGTCCTGCAGCTGCTGTTCTTCCAGGTCGTCTTGCTCGGCTAGTTGCCGGTTCATGGCAACAGCCTTGCCCGCAAAGAACGTCAGGTCCTTAGTGCTGCTATTCCTGTGAGCATGGAAGGAAGGACAAGGTTAGCTTGATGAGGATGGCACAAGCTGCATGTACTAGCAGAGAAAAGCTGGTACCAACTCAGCTTACCTTTGCAGCAGGATAGAGGCAAAGGCACCCTGGAGAAAGAAAGACGACTGTTAAAAAAAAATCATGAAGATACGGTCTAAAATTACTAAAGCAGCTTCGTTGAAACATTCGGTTCCTTACCCCTTGTACCCAGGGGTGCTGGAGAACCTGAGCAGCGCTGAGACGTTTCTTGGCATCCCGCACAAGCAGTTTGGAAATTAGGTCTTTGGCACTGGAGGAAATATGAGCCCAATCTTTCTCTGGAAACTCATACTTGCCCTCCTGGATGCTTTCAAACAAGGTATTCTGGGGGGAAAATCAGAAGAAACAAGACATGAGTTTTATTCATTGAGCGGCACATGAATATGATACTTTTGACGTAGGTTTACAACAGGGTGTGTGATGTACCTGACACGCTTGACAAGGTTCTCCGTTCTCCCATCCACAGTCGCTCCCACAGCGGCCCACGAAGGGAGGGTAACCACTCAGCATGATGTAGAGGATGACGCCCAGGCTCCACAGGTCACAGCGCTTATCGTAGATGGTGGCCTCCTCGTTGAAGGCTTCCACAACTTCGGGCGCCATGTATTCAGCAGATCCACACTAAGGTGAGAGTGAGAAAAAGAGGAAGAAGGGGTGAGAAGAAGTCAACTGGCACCTGGGTCGTTTCAGTCACTGAACTGGCAGTAACATTGGCTGTGGAACAATAAAAAGTGCATGTGTTGGTTATGTACAGCTGCATTTCAGTTTCTACAGTTTTTTTCTACAGTCCTTGTTCACGTTCTTGCATTCGGCTGACAAATGTCATGTGTTCTGTGGGACCCCTAAGCACGTCTGAGACCGACAGCGTGAGAATCACATGGTAAACAGCAGACTGCGCCAAGCTGGAGCGGGGGGGGGTTGACGACAGATTAACTAGTTGAATGCTAAAGTATTCACCCCCCAGTTCTTGCTCATGAAACGCATTTCTGCTGCAGTCCAGATGGAAAATGCGGCGGTGGAATACAGCACCTTAAATGAAGTAACCACATAACGATTGTTATGTCACAGATGGAGGCGGGGTAGTGAGTCATGCAACCACAGACTGCTTTGTTGGTTCCGGGCTCCGACCGCCTCCGTCTATAACTAGGTCACGCATTGGGACAGGAAAAAAAAAAAAAAAAAAAAAAAAAAAAAAAAAAATAAAGTATTGTGCGTCCCAGAAAACCTACATACCATGCTTTATTACATACACTCAGTTTGCAACAACATCAGCTCACAGACCCACACATCTTTGATGTAAAAGGATAAAACCTCTCTGAAGTAACAGTTCAGTAGTTCAGCAGGACAAAGAGCCTTCTGGAAGGATCTGGGTTCCTTTTAGTTTTTCTCAACGAGCTGGGCCATCTTGCTGCATTAAGCCCCTATGAAGTGTTCCTGTGGCTCAGTGGTAGAGCATTGCGTTAGCAGCGCAAAAGGTCGTGGGTTCAATTCCCAGGGAACACACATACTGATAATTGTAAAATGTATAGCCTGAATGCACTGTAAGTCGCTTTGGATAAAAGCGTCTGCTAAATGCATAAATGTAATGTAAATGTAATAATTATGCAATTCAGACTGAGGTCAGTGGTACAAAATAACTTGCGTTAATATTTTTTCCAAGAGATCACAAATCCCAGAACTTCCTTGAATTTGTACACTGCAGTTCTAATGCATCAAGGCCAATATTTGAACCCTACATGATTTGCCCATATAACAACTTACAATAATTTACAATAATGCTGCAAATCCAATGACTGGTATGAACAACCCCCCTCAGTATGTTTTCACAGGTGTTCAAGTGCAACATGGTCATGTTTTGGTTTGTGTCTCTGAAGTTAAAGGAAGCGGTCAGTCTGCTCCGCTAGTCTCTTTTGTTATCCTCAACCCAGCTGCCGTTGTTGCTCCGCCTCCCTGCACTTATGTAATGCTATTTCGCAGTGCAGGAATCCGAGTGCAGACAAAAGCTTCCACTGTTGCACCCAACCCCCATCGACACAGCTGTTTTTGCTCACCGCCTCTCAACACCCTCACATTCAAGAGAACACGTCACAACCACCCCCACTCCTGAACAAAAGACTTTCAGAAAGAACAGCCAATCCAGAGCTACATATACAGTGGGTACGGAAAGTATTCAGACCCCCTTAAATTTTTCACTCTTTGTTATATTGCAGCCATTTGCTAAAATCATTTAAGTTCATTTTTTTTCCTCAATGTACACACAGCACCCCATATTGACAGAAAAACACAGAATTGTTGACATTTTTGCAGATTTATTAAAAAAGAAAAACTGAAATATCACATGGTCCTAAGTATTCAGACCCTTTGCTCAGTATTTAGTAGAAGCACCCTTTTGATCTAATACAGCCATGAGTCTTTTTGGGAAAGATGTAACAAGTTTTTCACACCTGGATTTGGGGATCCTCTGCCATTCCTCCTTGCAGATCCTCTCCAGTTCTGTCAGGTTGGATGGTAAACGTTGGTGGACAGCCATTTTTAGGTCTCTCCAGAGATGCTCAATTGGGTTTAAGTCAGGGCTCTGGCTGGGCCATTCAAGAACAGTCACGGAGTTGTTGTGAAGCCACTCCTTCGTTATTTTAGCTGTGTGCTTAGGGTCATTGTCTTGTTGGAAGGTAAACCTTCGGCCCAGTCTGAGGTCCTGAGCACTCTGGAGAAGGTTTTCGTCCAGGATATCCCTGTACTTGGCCGCATTCATCTTTCCCTCGATTGCAACCAGTCGTCCTGTCCCTGCAGCTGAAAAACACCCCCACAGCATGATGCTGCCACCATCATGCTTCACTGTTGGGACTGTATTGGACAGGTGATGAGCAGTGCCTGGTTTTCTCCACACATACCGCTTAGAATTAAGGCCAAAAAGTTCTATCTTGGTCTCATCAGACCAGAGAATCTTATTTCTCACCATCTTGGAGTCCTTCAGGTGTTTTTTAGCAAACTCCATGCGGGCTTTCATGTGTCTTGCACTGAGGAGAGGCTTCCGTCGGGCCACTCTGCCATAAAGCCCCGACTGGTGGAGGGCTGCAGTGATGGTTGACTTTCTACAACTTTCTCCCATCTCCCGACTGCATCTCTGGAGCTCAGCCACAGTGATCTTTGGGTTCTTCTTTACCTCTCTCACCAAGGCTCTTCCCCCGATAGCTCAGTTTGGCCGGACGGCCAGCTCTAGGAAGGGTTCTGGTCGTCCTAAACGTCTTCCATTTAAGGATTATGGAGGCCACTGTCCTCTTAGGAACCTTAAGTGCAGCAGAAATTTTTTTGTAACCTTGGCCAGAGCTGTGCCTTGCCACAATTCTGTCTCTGAGCTCTTCAGGCAGTTCCTTTGACCTCATGATTCTCATTTGCTCTGACATGCACTGTGAGCTGTAAGGTCTTATATAGACAGGTGTGTGGCTTTCCTAATCAAGTTCAATCAGTATAATCAAACACAGCTGGACTCAAATGAAGGTGTAGAACCATCTCAAGGATGATCAGAAGAAATGGACAGCACCTGAGTTAAATATATGAGTGTCACAGCAAAGGGTCTGAATACTTAGGACCATGTGATATTTCAGTTTTTCTTTTTTAATAAATCTGCAAAAATGTCAACAATTCTGTGTTTTTCTGTCAATATGGGGTGCTGTGTGTACATTAATGAGGAAAAAAATGAACTTAAATGATTTTAGCAAATGGCTGCAATATAACAAAGAGTGAAAAATTTAAGGGGGTCTGAATACTTTCCGTACCCACTGTACATTGCTACAGTATGCAACTAGTCAGTTATGTACCCAACTCTATCCAGTTTCTAGAAACCAGGGAAACAGCAGTTTCCATGCGTTTTATAAAATCTAAGTATATTCCTCTGGCTCGCTTGTGAGCCTATCTCTGTGTCTTTGAGATAAGAGGGAGGGAGGGAGGGGGGTCTCGAATGATAACTGTGCAGCAGATTTTCACTTTCAAGACAAACTTCAGCTGTAAGTCTAGTATAGCATTGCATCAGTCATCTAACACGTGCAGATTATATATGGGGCTTTCCAAGGAAGGACAAACTGGCTTGAGCAGTCACGCAGTTGGTTCATGTGTTTTTGTGGTTTGCAGTAAGGCATGCATCAGCTGAGTGAGCGAGTCACCTATACATGTATGAATTTCCCTTGCAGTTATAGGTTAACACACACAGAATAGAAGTACATGCAGTGCAATTTTCGACATGATTCAGGAAGTACATGCATTTCTCAGAAAGACTTTCTTGTACGAGTACACTACATGCATGCACCTATAAAAAGTCTGCGGTAACAGTAAAACGAAAGGAATTACAAATAGAAAATCTTATAAAAAGCAAAGCAATCTAGTGACAAACAGAGTTAACATCAAGCTAATGCTGACAAAACAATAAATAAATAAATAAAACCCTGATAAGATCCCTGGGATCCTGCCCAAGAAAAACATGTTGAGTGCATGACCACAGTGCACTAGATGCTCCTCCCTCTTTCATCCTCCCTCTCACCAAACCAATCACAGAACAGTCGCTAGGTGTGGGGTGGTAACACTGACTGAAAGACTAATGCCCAGACAGGCTTGAGGAAATCCAGAGAGACAAAAACAAATGAGAAATGGAGTCTAAACTGTGCTTAAGGGAGAAGGTATGACAGGAAATTGGAGCACAAAGGCCCAAAATGTTTGTTTGGGTTGAATTCTTGTCCTCCTCATGCTGTTCAAAAGTAGCATGAGGCGGGGAAATTGAGAAATTGGAGCTATATATACACACTGGCTCAAAGTTTAAAAATCACAAAGAACTTTCTGATCAACATTCCATCCTCTCCTGACAAAAGGAGTCTGGAACTCTGAATGAGGGCATGCTTCTTGGAAAAAAATGAAAGCAGCTAAGAACAAAACATTCTAACAAATCTGTATCTAGAAGCTTCCTACTTCAAGGTCTTTCGATCAACTAAGACTGAATTGTTAAAGGAATAGTTAATCCCAAAAAATGAAAAATTAATCTTGTTCAAAACCTGTATGACTTCTTTTAATATACACTAAAGATATTTTTAACAGATTTAACAGTTTTAACTTTTAAAAACAACACTGGAGCCCAATCACTTACATTAATTATATGGACAGATTTTGTGTTTTGCAACAGAGTCCTACAAGTTTGATTAAATGATGACAAATGAGACTATTTGCCCATCAGCAGGCACAGGACATAAAGACAAACCCCACATTGTTTACTGACTAGATACACTAGAACCTTTCACCCTTTAACCATTCAGTCCACAAATAGTCTTTTCAACAAGCTGTTGGATCCAACTCCGGTTACCCTGAAAGCCCCATGCTGAGGATTTCTCACTGTCCACCCCTGCCATATCACCTGTTCTAGCCTGTCTTGCCCCATTTATTCAAAGCCATGAAGCTGAAGACAGATCTTTGTTTACTTACATACACACACACACACACACACACACACACACACACAGCAGAAATAAACTCAAGAGCTTAGAATAATGAAGCCCATTTCAAATATTTTGAAAGAAACAAAAATTGGTTATAATGTTTAAGATTGTAAGCCACAAGTTTGTAACAAGTTTGTGACTAATTGACTACGGACTCAATACTGCTCCTCCACTATCTCAAAACAGAGTTTACCTTCTTTAAATTGGGTCATAAAACCATTCCTTCATCACGGTCTTTAGAATCATTAAATCAGCCAATCAGAATGAGCTACCCTACTGACACCACTCAACAATGACCAATCACATTAAAGCAGGTCCTCCTGATAAGAAATGACACTGACCATGTGTACATCTTATCCATAGACTTCAAAACAACTGGGAGATGGCCGTTAACAGCTTATCATGTTTGTTTCACAGTCAAATGCAATACTTTGTTTAGGGTCACAAAGACACTTACTGGAGTGAGAAGCTCTGGAGTGGAGATGGGTGAACTGTCACTGTTGAGTTTAATTCCGCTGCCCAGATCGAAATCGCATATCTTGACAGGCGAAATCTGCAAGAAACACATCAACAGGAAATCAGATGAAAAACCTTTAGTCAGAAACGACTCCATCCACAACTGACAAGCATGATCGAGTGTTTATAGTCTGACTGGAAACCTCAAATCATCTGATTAAACTTTTACCACAAATGCAAAGTATAGTATGAATCTCTGACTAGGCAAACATGCTGTCGTGAAAGACTCACTCTGTCCTCGTGTTCACACAAGATGTTTTCAGGCTTCAGGTCTCTGTGGGCCATTCCTACAAAAGCGCAAACACAAGTCATGCGTTAGTTGTGTGGTATTCAGGCTAAGTGAGGATTGTCAACAGGGGCAAAGATAGGCGAATGTTTCCAAAACAGCTTGTTGCTAAGTGCTGCTAAAATTAGCCTAGAATCCCCTCACCCAACAGTACTGACAGAAATAAAACGTCAGCCCACAACTTCACCTAGAAATCCAGTGCGCATCCCTTAAGCTAGTTGATGAAATATGATCAAGTTACAACTTGATACAATTTCCAACAACCCCCATAACCTCCCCTTCCCCAGTTGTCTCCAGAGAATCCATCCCCCATGTGTAACACCATCTTCTTATCTCCCTTTTCCATTCCTAAAGCACTCCTCCCAGTCTGTGTTCTCGTACCTTTATTGTGAAGGAAGTCAAGCGCACTCGCAATGTCCTGCACCACAATGCTGGCTTCCTGCTCGCTGAAGTATCTCCTCTTGTGAATGTGGGCCAAGACAGAGCCTTTAAAAAAAAAAAAAAAAAAACACACATTGTTACACATTAATACCAAGGCATGCAATCTTTACATTCCAATGGAGAGGGTCTCAATTTAATTACTCATGGCTGGTCTTTGGGCCCAGGGGAGACTGGGTAGTGTTTCTCAAGAGTAACATAACACTACAGAAAACACACATACCTCCTCTCAGCTTCTCAAACACAAGGTAAAACTTGTCCTCCTCCTCAAAGAACTCCACCAGCTCCAAAATATTTCTGTTGGGTGGACAAAAGACAAAATTTTGAGTTAAAACCACATTGTCGCATTAGAATGCACAACATACAATTTTTCCATTGCCTATATTTAAGTACTGTTAGAAAAGAATAGGTTACCTGTGTCCCTGACACTGGTACAGCATTTCCACCTCTCTGAAAACACGACTCCTGCTGTGTCCTGGCCTTTTCTCAATGATCTACGAAGTGAAAAAAAATGGCAAGTTAGGATCAAAGCCAAATGAGAAACAACATCCTAAGGTGACAACCGCCCCTTAATCTAAGAGACCATCTGATTACAAATTAACTTTCAAAGGCAATCAAGAGAGCCGTTTAATCCAATTTAAAGTAACAGCTCACCAAACAATCAAGTGTGTTTATCAAGTGTTTCACAGAACAATTAATGTCATATATGTTTAGAACAATATGAGGGTGAGTAAAAACTATTTTTATTCTTGGGTGAACTATCCCCCCGAAAAACTACATTAAAAAGTTTTTAAAGTGACAACGAGGGGCCCACACCATTCATTTAATCCCCAAGTCCAACAACCAAATGCACAAGCAAAAGTTACAGTTGACATTGAATCACATCCTCCCCCATGCGAGGCCTCTGTTTTCCTGACTCTGTGCAGCTTTTCCAGCTCCCAGGATTAGCAGTGCTATTGAGAGCGTGCAGGCGAGCACACAATGCGTATCAGGGTTAAGAATGAGGCCTGCGGGCCAGCGCATTCCCAAAAACCCCAGCGTTGCTGCCACACGGCTGAGTCAGCAATCCATCTACTCAAAAGCCGCAAAAAAATAATTACAGGGTATTATAAATGCTTGAGGGAACCTGAGGGACGTGGTGACAGATTTCACCTAGTTGCTGAAGTCTAAACATGTTATTTGCTGCACAGAAAAGCTTTTACAATATGTTGGCAAATACACTGTATGCTATACGATGTAAGTGAGAGTGCTCATAAATCTCCATGTTAGCTTTAGAAGGGGCCCTATAGAGTCTGACCACTGTCTGTAAATCAAACCACCCTTGTAAACACTACCCAAGCCCAGCTGAAGCAGCTACTGTTTTCATTCAGCCTTTCTTTTTGTTCAGACCAGGACGCCACAGATCTCTCTCCCCCTCGACACAAACTACGCAAAGAGGAGGAGGGGGTTGGTAGGACATCTGGTGAGAGTTGTCCGAAACCAATCCCAGCATAAACTGACCTAATGCTTGTAATGATCCACCCCCCTCAGGGATTGAAACACATCCCTAAATCATTGTATCGTCTTTGTGTGGCTGGCTTACACTACCACCTTATATTGAAATAAAATATGCTATATTATTTCTCTTTGGATAAAAGCATCTGTTAAATGCAAAAATGTAAATTAAAACATGGAAGACAATTTTTCAAGTCTGATAAAAAAAAAAAATAATCAAAATTAACAAAATATAGTTTATGTTATACTGTAAGAAAACAAAACATCACAACATTTGAGCTTCCCCAAATCAGTAAGTAAAAACAAAACATTTCTGGCCCACAATGTACATTTCCTAATATGCTTTTGTTCTAGATTCCACAATGTGCGAGAAAGACAAAAAAAAATAAAAAAAGGGAGGTAAACACTTCAGTGATTTAACTCCACCCTAGCCCCCCCTTCTTTTGAGGTTTATATTTCAGCAGGCTTGCCAGTACATTATGGCTGCATCCGAAAACTTAGACTTGCTGCCTCGCTGCCTCATGAGGCAATGACTTTGCAGGCAGCGTTTTTGCACAAAGGCACCTCACGAAACTGATTTCGGACAGGCTTCTGAGGCAGCGTAACGGTTTAATGATCTACAACAAAGTAGAACGAGTTTTGGTGAATTGCTATAATACTAATTTCTCGCTAGAAATAACATCAAAAGTGCAAAAAGTTAATCAGAAATATACATTTAAACAAACTAACCACCAAACGCAACTCTCAGACGCCATCTTTATTTTTTTTTAGCTCAACCTTTCACGGAATGGAACGCACAGGATTGTGGGATATCAAAGGCAGCGAAGGATACGTCTATGCTGCCTTCAAAAATCGATCAGATGAAGGTATCTCATGAGACAGGAAGTGAAGCTAACTTTGGATTCGGACGTGCCTTGATGCCTTCCTACCTTGGAATGTGTCCTCCGAAGGCAGCATTTTTCAGTTTTCTGATGCAGCCTGAGTTCCCGCCACGGTACAATCTACCAGCCAATAAAAGTGATGAACGGTGAAAGCATGTGACTGTTCCTGTCTCTGATTGGTTGGCCTTCTATCCGGTCTAACAAAAACAATAAAGTCTTTCCGCTAAGCCTGCTCTGTAACTTGTAAACTACAGTAGCACAACAGAGGGACTGTGTGTTCAAACATTCGTGTCTGTGAACAACAATATCACTCGGTTAAGAGAAATGGCTTCGATAATCTACACAGGCAAGTGCAAATAGTTCAGTTTGCAAAGTAAATACTATTCACAGATTTTTAAAAATGTTACATAATGAATACTGTAATATTATAATTTTCAAACACAGGTGTGCATTTCATAAGCATGGCCTGAGCGTGACCTCACCATCCACAGCTTGTAGGAATCTAGCATGCCCTCACCAATCATATGCAACGGTGCCAGTCAGCACAAAACAACTAGTCACGTCTGCTCTGCAAAGAGGGACATGTCATTCCCGTAACCCATTTGATTCAATTTCCAAGAGACGGCTTCAAAGGGAAAGTCCTTTCTAACAATAGCTCTTGAATGCCATATCTGCACGGACGGTTCACGTGGAATAACTCTTTACAGAATGCAACTGCTATTTTAAGTTACACTGCATTGTCGCACCTCAGGTTAGTTCAAATTTAACACACGTAACCTGTAAAGAGTCTTACCTTCACAGCATATTCTTTGTGGGTGATTTGGTTGATGCAAGTCTGGACTCTGGCATAGGCCCCTTCTCCCAGCACCTCATCTTGCAGTTTATATACATCTGAAATCAAAACAAAAGTACTATTATTACACTACTGAACCCATTTGAACCTGTCAAACTGTAAAAGTATACTTGAATAATTTCCCTGGTGAAATTTTATCACCTTAGCCGTGCAAAAATAGAAGATGTCGCCCCATCTGATATGCACTTACCCTCAAATCGCCCTGAGAAGCTGTCTGTTGCCCGGCATCTCTTTTTCTTCTTGTTTCTCTTTTTGGCATCTGGGATGTCGATGGGCTGGCTGGATGGCATGGCTGTGTGTCACAACAGAAAGAAAATGCCAATTAAAAAAACCTCATACGCTGTCATATAAACACCCACAGAAAGCAGCTGGATCATACCAAGACAAAATAAGCAGATCGTATTCATCCCTTATCTTTAAAGGTAAAATATGTAAACATTGGTGTAAGGCCACGATCACAAGCAGTGCTTTCAGGTCTTCCTATTGGTTTTTCCATAACAGTTAGATAAAAAAAAAAAACAACAACAACAACTTACCAGGTCGGGCGGAACAATCAAAATTGAAGGCATTTTCAAGGAGATGGGATCCTGTTTTGGAAAATTCCTCAGATTCAAAGGGATTTTGGCCCTGGAGATTAAAATTATATATATATATTATTCAAGACAGTTCAACAATGTTGCACATTTGTTAAATGCCCTGCTTATACTTATTACTAGGCTTCTAATGAACAACTAAGAGCTTCTTGGCATTCGGTTTAATGTTTAATCAATGTCCTATGATCTCTGATACCCTATGCAATACCCTCTTAACTCGTCTAAATATAAATAAATGAAAACATTTGTGCCTATTGTGTGACGTGATTCAATGCCAAATGCCAAAACAATTAAATATTTATTCATGCAACAGTAGAAGAGATGAGTGAGATCACACTCTCACCTTAAAAGAGCGATGGAATCCAGTAACTTCGGTGATCTTGTTCTGCACCATTTTGTTCTGATTTGTGGGACTGGTGGATGGCGGCAACAACGGTGGTCTTAGCTTTAGTGATAAAGTTCACTCAGCTAATCCAATGTCTTAGGAACCGTGGTGCTTTAAACGGGGTACCTGGGGGGGGGGTAGTTTAGCTTCATTGTAAATCTGGCCATGTATTTAATTACACACTAAGGACTATAACACTTAATTCTTACAGCTTGTTTCTAATAACCAAATGTATACAAAGTGATAATTTGTTTATTAATACCCTTATGTCAGTATGAATTATCATTATAAAGATGTAAAAAAAGGATGCAGAATCACAATAAAAGTAGTCCAAACGACTAGGGCGATATATTACAAAGTACTTTGCTTTAGCTTTGTGTAAGGATAGACCAAAAGTAAGTTGTGCACCTCCAGTGAGCTAACATCTACAGCCAAATCGTGAAGTCAGCGAGTTGAACTCGAGAACTGAATCAGTCCGATTTATGAACGAATCATTCAGCGCAGCCCAGACTGTTGTTATTAACAGGTTCAACAGAATCGATTCAAATGATTCATACACCTACTTCTCATGAACGCACATTTATTACAGTCTGTTTTTACGTAATAACTATCGTGTGGCTCCAGAAAACTTTAAATAAAAAGACGAGTCGTGTGGACTACTTTTATGCAGATTTGAGTCATTTTACAGGCTTTACATTTTCAGTCACCATTCAATGTCAATGAATACAAAGACTTTCTTCCAAAATGTCCCCACTGTATGTCCACAAAAGTCAAAGGGGTTTGTAACGACATGAGTTTGAGAGAAAATGACAGAATTCTCATTTTTTAGTGAACTAGCCCTTTAAATCGTCACCTCAAACAGATAAAATAAGACTACAGGCGCAGTTACGCAAGAGTCACGTCACAAGCAGGGGCTTGCATTTACATGCCCCGGAGACTTGTGCCAAGAATAACTCCGGTAGAAAAACCTCGCTATTTCCGTCCGTTATCCACTCAACGACATACGTTATTTTCTTTAGGCGACTAATCGCATGCACTCGACTCGTGATCACAGCACTGAATGAATACAATGAATGATTCAAAAACAACATAAAACGCAGCCGCTGCAGTGAGTCCACCAGCATCTAAATCAGTGTGAAGAAACACAAACCTCCGAAAGACATATGACCGCACTCATATGAACTGTCCTAAAAGTAATTTCTAGACATTTCCAGAGATCTGAACGAAATCCAACCGTTGCGCCGCATCCTTTAAAATCAAAACCAGTGATTTTGTTCAGTCTGCTCGTCTGTCAAGCCCGATCTATCAGCTGAATGTGAAGCTCGTCCTTACCCCGTTGTTGTCTTTAAAGCTCCAGGCTTGACGCCGTTGTATGAGCCTCTGCTTCGGGAGCAGCAGATGGTGGCTGTGGGCGGTTGGGACTAAATGTGTGGAAGGTACAAAAAGACATACGGCGATCCTCGGTTTTATAATCTCACGCCCCTTCCTACACACCTCCTTTCAGTTAGACCAGCCCCCTCGTCTCTGTAAACACGTACCACACACACTGAGAGAGAGAGAGAGAGAGAGAGAGAGAGAGAGAGAGAGAGAGAGAGAGAGAGAGAGAGAGAGAGAGAGAGAGAGAGAGTCACGTGGGCTGGTGACAAATGTTATGATTAAAGCCTGAGGTGAATAGAAGTGCTGCAGTGCTTTAGTCTATTGCTTTTTTATCTCTAAAAAGCCTTTTGAAACTGGTACTGGTACCGTAATAACAATCCACTTAAAAGTATAATGAAGACTCAAATGTCCACAATCCAAATCGTACGTCGTGTGTATAAGTCGAAATAGCATTCATTCTTCCTGATGCAATATTCTGCAACAAATTAACTGTCAAAAACCCCAAATGACTAAGCGTGAGTTTTTAAAGAGCTGGTGAGAACTGGTTTTTAAGGAAATATTAAAGCAATAGCTAATAATGATGACTTGAAATGTTCATTTCAAAAGTAGTGATTAGGGATTTTTTTTAAGAAAAAAAAATGGTGTTGGATTTACTTGGAGACAATTTAAATTCAGAAATTGCTAAATTCAACAAATAATTACAAAGAAATGACAGTAACACATTGTATTAAACGTGAAAATTTTAAGGCAATGTGTTTCTCATTCAGATAACAATTACACATAATTATGCAAATTTACAGTTTCATAATAATGTATGAAGTTGGGATTTTTTTTTTTTTTACCTAAAATATTTACTTAAAGTACTCCCTGAGATTTAAAGTTAATATTTCAATAACTTAACACACTCACTTTTTTTTTTTTTTTTTTTTTTCCTGTTGCTTGTTGGTCACGTCAAGCAGGTTATATATATATACTTTGGAATTATTTATTTAAATTTTACATTTTATGACTCAGTTACCAAATGACTCAAAAAGATAGATTATTTAGGAACAATGCATGGGCATTATCCAACACTTAAAAACAACATTTGTTACTGTATCGTCTGAACTGTAATTTTAACATTCCTTTCCTTTAACTGGATGGATGGGAATGTTAGAATTCACTGGCATGCACACGATCGTGACACCGGCACATTTTCCAGACATGCTGATTCGGAGACAGGCCGTCAAGAGTATCTGATCCTCACACTGGTGTTAATGAAAGCTTTGATGATTTCGATCTCTTGAATGAGCCAAGTGAAATGACTGAGATATATGCCCCAGACCTGGCAGTTTTGATACCCGAGTCATTTCAGCTTCCATACAGTGTACACCGTCACAGAAGCATAGTGAAACTTTCTTATCTTAAACTCACAAGGTTGTGTCAATAGCAATATATTATGTTCTTCAGTGGCTCAGGCTTTATTTTCTCAGATGGTCAAATAAGTCAATGCCACTTCGAGCCATTTGGGTCCGAGGGACATCTTGTGACTTCCCCCTCCCTCCTGTCTATCTCTCTGGTTGGCCTCTCAGTATGTTTTGGCCTATATATTCAGCCATGAAAACAGCCGTGAAGATTACGCAAAGTTCAGAGCGAGGCTCCAGAGGAAAGAAGCACATGATGAAATGCCAAGTTATGTTGAAAACAAGCCACGAGATAGAGGAGGGGCAGAGGGTACTCTGGGTTAACAGAGTGGGGCCTTCGCAAAAGGGTCCAAATGGTATTCTAACTCTCCATTGGGTAGGAATGCATAGAGTCAATAACAGCAGCACACACATGTACATCTCAAAGAGGGTGGGATCTGATTGGTGAGGTTCTATAGGTGTGTTAGGAAGAGTAATGTCTGGTTGCTCTGTATGAAAGAACTAATCTGCATTTAAATGTACAGTGCAAGAACATATGTGACATTTTTGTTGGGGAGGAAAGTGGAGAAAGTGAGAAAGAGAGGTTTTGACAGTGGAGTGTGAAAGTGAGTTTGTGTGTGTGTGTTTGGAGAGGGAGAGAAAGGCAGATGAGTGTGTGTGTGTGTGTGTGCTTGGACCAATCTCTTTGGGAATTCTGTAGTCCTCTTCTGTTACATCAAGGGTGTGTAGGTTTTCCAAAGAGTCAGCTAGTACACACATGATGAAGATTTATTCACACTTCTACTGTAGCACCTAAATGTTTCCTGGAATCAAAATTCATGTGGCAGGAAAGCATGAACAGCTTATGAGATGACAGTCATCAGAAACATCAGGCACCGACACCAGAATACACCTGAATGTGATTAAATTCACACTACCTGCTTAACCTGAGAGTGTGGATTACATGGTATTACAGTTTGGGTGCACCGAAATAAGCCATACATAATTAGCCAAGGTTTGGCTAAACAAAAACTTACATATGAAACTAATTAAGTTGAAAAGTTTAGTAGCAAAACAGTAATCTGTGGAGGAAAGCACTCACTTCCTCTTTCCTCTTAAATGAAGAATTTTGTCCAGCCCTAAAATATTTTTCTGATTAAGCAGTGTCCTGGGCCCCTATTGCGTAAGTGTGCTTTTTTTTCAGTTTCTCCTAGAAACCTCCTAGAAATTGGAAGTCCTCCAGGCACCAAACAATAAACCCCGAAACTGAAAATAATAAATAAAGTGGAACAGATGGAAAAATATTTGCATGCCTGAGAGAGTCAGAATAGTTACAAAACAGTGACGTAAATGTGCGGGTAAGAAAAAAAAAACAACAACTTAAAATTAAGTACAGCATCACATTGAACTAATTTTTTTAGATAAAGCATATCAATTCTTTATATTTAAATACAGATATAGATATGTACTACATATATCTAGATATGTACTAAGTGTCCTTACATATGTATACATATTATGTACACCAGTGGTTCCCAACCACGTTCCTGGAGGCCCCCAACACTGCATGTTTTCCATGTCACCTTAATCAAACACACCTGATTCAGATCATCAGCTCATTAGTAGAGACTCCAAAACCTGAATTGGGTGTCAGACAAAGGAGAGATGCAAAATGTGCAGTGTTGGGGGGCCTCCAGGAACGTAGCTGGGAACCACTGATGTACACTATCTAAGGATGTTTCTATCATAAAACTCGTTTGTTCGTTTTTCCTCACAATATTCTTAAACTGTATGCGTATATTCAGAGATTTATTTTAGTTTTAGTGTCCCTGGGCTACAGTAGTCTAGTTAACAGTATAAAATGGCACATTCGAATCTCAAGATAGAAGACCTTATGCAACATTTACCCGCATTGAATCAGCTTGAAGGTGCCGATGCTTGATTACAGCGCTCGCGCATGTTTTCATCTCGTCCTGCACGTATCCACCGCTCTCGCAGCAGGAGGTCAAAGCCCCGCCCACTGACGTGCCGTTTCCGCTTCATTCCAGTTCTGGAACATTCCGAAAGAACACAACAAAATCGTTATTGCGTTTCTTGCAGATCCAGATAATTACACGTAACACACGGCCAGGCGGTTTTTTTTTTTTTTTGTGTTGCTGAAAGCGAAAGAAATCGTCTGTTATGGTGCGGATCTGTTGATCAGTGCTGCAGGAATGTAACGGGGCAGCAGTAGTGTTTTGATTAATCTGATGCAACTCACTACTTAACCAAGACATTTGTAACCCTTTCCAACAGCTGTATTTAGAGATTAATACATTTATTTTGCGTATGCATTTACATCATTTGCTAAGAAGTGAAGCTATTGGTTGAACGTACTACGAGTTGGTAGCATTTTTATGGTTTCAGTGTAGATTGTTATTATATGACGTATAGTATTATCTGAAATTATACTGATTATTTTTTTAAAATAAGTAGGTTAAACGTTGCAAGCTTGTAGCATGCAATGTAGTATAAATACGTTCTCTGAACAATAGCTTTCAGTTGAGAGCAGTTGGCAGCTTCATTTTGAGTAGCCTAATTACATTGGTGCATGAAAACAGTTAAAGTGCATATAAGCTTCGTAAACACTTTTTGCCAAATCTGTAAGAACTTGGCTTTGGAAATGGGCTTTAACTAGCACATAATAAACTAGCATGACCTTGTTGCAGCGTTCAACGTCAGTGTTGCATTGCATGACACTAAAACACGCCCTCTTATTATAATGCAGAGACTACCGGAAAAATCTGGAATTGCGGGCAGACTGAAGATTGCGACATAGAGAGGTGATGTTGAAGTCAAGGGTGGAGCTCGATTAACAGTTAACGACTTCATCATCCAGACAAACTGAGGCTGAATAATTATTTCCTCTAAACGTGCAACTCAGCACTTATTCAGCTGGTAGACAACAGAGCAAAGATCACTGTAAACTCATTACAATCGGCTGATTAATAAGTAGGTAAAACGCTAAAGAAAGATCAAATATAAAAGAGGCTTGTCCAAAAATGAAAACCCGTTGCATAACCAAACTGTGGACCTAGTTTAATAAAATTAGTTATCGGAGCTCAAGGTAAATGCAACATTTCATCATCCAGGTCTGTGTTGTGGTATGCTTTTATCGCCATCTAGTGGACAGAGACATGTTTCACGTTTATGAATCAGCAGGCTAAAAAGGCACAATTATTTCCGTCAGCCATTTAACTGCTATCTAATTTAATTGTGAAGAAGATTATGAGAAAATAAGACTGAGACAAACCAGGAAATACAGTAAGCTGGAGAAACAGGATTGTCTTTCATTTAAGACACAGATAAATTTAAAACAAAAGCAAAGAATCCACATGACATAGCAGGGTGTGAAATAAAATGGCAGGGATGATGTATGGAATGATATCTCAAATTTTATAGTAGTCAGACATTAAGTCCTACCGCTTCATCAAGCTTTTAGTCAGAATTAGTGATGACGAGAACATGACCAATAACCAAGAACAGAACCAGTGACATACAGACAAGAGGAAGTGCGTTTAATATCTCAACCACATACATAAATAGTCAAATATAATCTGTATGTTAAAGATTATAACAGTTCGACAGAACAAAAGGAATGATTCAGAACAAATTTGGAAAAACAAAAATAATCGATAATACTGATTTCTAATAAAAAATACTCGCCATATGCCTACACATGAGAATAGAGAGAGATGTACATGTCTCTCCCTAAATAGAATATTACAGTACTTTAGAAGCGTATAAAAATAAAGTCTTTAAAAGTTTGGTTTCTGTTTCATCTGCTTTTAAATTGTAAATTTGCATGGTTCCGATGTGTCTGGAATGTAAAGGTCCGCTCTCTTTCTCAGTGGCACATCCGTGCTGTCATCTCTTTCTGTTAAGAGAAATAAACACTGCGTCAGTATGACCTAAACCATCACAAAACCACAAACTTCAGCCATCATCACGAATGTTCAGTCAGCTACCACAAGCTTTGTTTCAATTGAAAAACAACCTGCCTCTTAAATTATAATCATTTAGTTTTATTCATTCAAACATGTTGTTTTAAAATGTGAAATACATGAAGATCATCTTCCCTGTGTTTATATATACTTTTCAGATGGAAACACACTATGCAAACAGCCACGAGCTCCTGATGTCAGTAACAGGACCTGCGGGTGACACCTGATCCCACAGCACCAATTCAACTGTGACTACTGAGATAATGAACTGCTGCGTCTATAGACGAAGGGATTTTCTGCATTAGGAGTTCAGACGCTCATTAATTGCCTGAGAGAAAATGATAGAGGCTAGAATATCAAAACCGCTGACTCATTCTGTCCTAGTGTGGCCCTACCAATTAACAAAGCCATTATAAAATAGGCTTGTTAGCCACTAATCATGACATGAGGCATTAGCGCTTGTTTCTGTATCAGTCGCTCTTTGTTTCTTGCTTTCTGTTCTCATTAGGTTATGGAAAATCACTCTGACATGTTTTTAAAACCACACACACATCAAGAGACACATGCACATATAATGTAATATAATATAATTTTTCTGTATTGCTATCTTTAACACAAATGCTTACCAGAGGTTCCAGCTCTTTGTGGTCTATGAGGCTGAATTCAGTAACAAAGTAATAGAAATGTTTGTAACAGGTGTTCACATGGGCCTCTGCTCCCATCTGGCTCACACGGTCAAAGTGGTGGATGTAGACGTGGACAAAGACTCGGAACAAACGAGACAAGATCTTCTTTGCTACCTGCATGAAGGTCTTAGGGAATGGCGTACCTAAAAAGAAACAACACATGAAAATGAATAACATACATGTTTCAATATGAAAACAGTCAAAAGAATGAGAACTAAAACACTTTTTTTTTTCTTTTTTTTTTTACAAAGTATGGTAGCATACAAAATTATATACACTAACATTCAAAAGTCACAGTATAAACATTTATAATGTTACAAAAGATTTGTTTTGTTTTTTTAAATAAACGCTGTTCTTTTGAAATTTCTATTCATCAAAGAATCTAGAAAAAATCTATCACGGTTTCCACAAAAATATTAAGCAACATTGATAAGTATTTCTTGAGCACTGAATCCGCATATTAGAATGATTTCTGAAGGATCATGTGACACTGAAGACTGGAGTAATGGCTGCTGAAAATACAGCTTTGCCATCACAGGAAGAGATTACATTTAAAAATATATTAATATAGAACAATTATTTTAAATTGTAATAATATTTCACAATTTTTCACAAAATCTTACTACCATAAACTTTCGAACGGTAATCTAGGTTGAAGTGCAAGTGGGTTTATGAGGGTTAGTACTTTCTCATTGTGACTTCACATCCTTAGTAAGTCCTAACATAGGAAACAACATCAAACAAGTTATTTGTAGATTAAAGACAGAACTGAGACGACATGTTGAGCCTGCTGATTTCATCAGAGGAAACAAGTCCCTCATATCTCTGGATGGGAGGAAACTCTATAACTTTCTTTTCTCATCTACACGTCCTCACATCATAAGTTGCTCATCTGGGACACGTGCTACGATGGATTATAAATTGCAGAATCTTATTTCCCCAGCACGGTTTATTAATAGAGTCCTGCGATCTGACCTGTATGCAGACAACCATGTCCTTATACACAGCAGATTCTCCGACTGTCTCGTTGCATTCTAAGAATCTGTTCCATTTGCAGACTTGGGCTATTTATATCCCACTGTAAATTGTGTGACCCAATTTGAAAGGCACCACAGATGTCAGATGGCAGGTTGAGGATAATGAGACAAAGCCTGGGAAGTCAAACACTACACTTGACCATACCAAAGTTTTCTGCATATTTGACTATCTATATCTTGAGACGGCAATATTTTAATAACCTGAATAAAGATGGGTAGGATCCATGGATGTTAAAGGTTCTTCAATGAACCACTGATGCCAATAAAGAGCCTTTATTTTGAAGAGTGTAAGCAAACTAACTCAAACATTATCCCTTATCCCTTATCTACAGTGAAGTAAACTGTATGTTATGATAGATTTGAAGAAAAAAAAAATTCAATATTCTTGTATTTTAAGAATTTGGGCTTTAAACTTGATTAACAACTAAACACATCCAACAAAGGAAATGTTGGTCTAAATCCAAATATTTTGTTTGGATCATTTGGTCCTTACCAACATTAGTGGGGAAGATATGCTCATTGTTGATCTGGACCTCAATCCAGTCCATTAGCAGGCTCATGTATTTGGGTGCCGAAAGCGCGGTGGGCTTCTTGTACTTTTGCTCATCCTGCCAGCGGTACTCGTATTTGGGCCCGCCAGACATAACGGGGCAGGTCTGGTCTGTGCAGGAGTCGCTGATGGTGCCGTAGATGAGGTTGATGCGGTTAAAGAAGTCCACCACGTGAACGGCCACCCAGTCATTGAGGTCTTCGCCGTGCGGCAGCTGCACCGCCTGCTTCAGGTCCAGGCCGGCATTTAGGGACGCCTGTGCTTTCTTGTGCAACTCAAAGCGCTGCGTTCCAGGCTCAAACTTGCGCTTGGGCCGGAATGTCCTGTCCTTGTTGAAGACTTGTTTTAGGGCCATGGACATGGTTGCTGGGGGATGAGATTGTTGTGTAATGTGTCTAAAATGAGCCTTTTGATAGCAGGGGTGCCTGAAATGAGAAATTAAAGGACAGATAAACAAGGACAATATTGTGTGGAGGCCTTTCAGTATCACCGATTGAGGAAGGACGGATGCTGAATGAGAAAAAAGGAGAGAAAATAAAACTAGGTCAAACCTTGTCTCCTCCAGGGTTCCCAGACCTTTTGGAAGAGGATTTGATTTTACAAGACGAGAACATCATTTTTATTAGATAGCACACATTAGGAGCAGTTTCTACCAAATATTTTATGTTATTACGTCCTTGGCAAGATTAAAAAAAAAAAAAAATTAACTAAAGAGGATTTTATCAATTTCCATGACTTTCTCTAATATTTCCAGGTTTACAGATGGGAACCCTGGTAGACAAAACATTAAAAGAATGCTTGATATTTTCTTATTTTCGTCTGTTTGTGACACTGAAATTTTTTTTTTTTTTTACCAACATTTCATTCTTGCACATGCATTTTCTCAAACTCAAGGATTAATTCCAATCTGCTGTGTTTTAACATAAGTGGTAAAATGAAATATGTACTGAGAAGCAGTAAACAGATTTTCTCAAGCTGAATAAACATTATATCATATTTATATGTTAAAAAAACATGGTCACTGAACAGGTTGTATAAAGAGGTATTATATTTAGAAAATTAGGGGAATAACTGAGTAATTTCCTGTTGGGCACCATGGGTGGCATTTACTGGCCAAGGCAGGGGGATTCCACCAACTTCTATAATATTTACAGTATATTTAGTAATAACATAGAACACATCTATTTCAAAAGTAAGCCTATGCATTTAAAATTAAAACTGTTAATAATTTAAATACGTACTTTTAAGTTAAATATACATATGCATGTACATACATTAAATAAATACCTTTTAAATTTAAGTATTTTTAATAATGTAAACATGTAAATATGTACATGACTGTAAATGAATGGATGCCAGTAGCATACCTCAAATGCGAAACAACATGTTGCGCGAGACGCTCGTCTGTCTACACGGTAATTCTGTATGACGATGTCGTTTTTAATGGCGTGACTAGGACTGATAATCACACAAATTTAACTTTCATGGAAACACATAGATGCGATAACAAAATAACATTTGTAAAATCGTGAATTGAATACCCAGAACGTACAAAATAACGATGCTGTTAAGCAAATGTTTACGTAGCGTACAGTGAAGTTGAAACAAACTTACCGAGCGACCGCCTTTCTTGTTCCGCTTTGATGTGAACCGCCTTCTATTTTGTTCGTTATTCAAAAACGTTCTTGGTTATTGTAATTACATTGTATTTGTAATTGTTATAGAGCTAAAAGGAACGTGGCCTTCGTACTGTAACAATTATTAAGTCCACACTTTCTAAGGAAACCACAAGCCCCTCCCTGCTGAGCAAAGCACACTTCCTCTATTGAAACATCAGTGGAGCCTCTCCAGTCTGCCACTGAACATGAAGGAAGTGTATTGGACACACTATGGTTACAAACTAACATCAAAACATTTAATGCATCGGAGATATTTATTGCAAAAAAGTTAAAAAGCAGTCTTTTAAAACCACATTAAACTAAATTATTTGTAAATAAAAATGTTTGGGGGAGAAGAAGAACTGGGGTTTGCTGCCCCAGTCTTACATTTTTCTAAATTAACCTGTTCTGAGAACAGTTTAATCTTTCAGTTAAAATCTACCTTACATACATAGCTTCATCTTGAGTGTGGCTTTAGCTGTGGTCTCCTCTATGTATTTGTATAATTATTCAAAATATATAATTATGTTACTCTTTTTATTTCATGTGGAAAGGTTATGCATATGACAGTCAGTTCCAGTGAATCTGTTTAACATGAATGGTTTTATTGCCTGTGCAGTTTATTGCAAGTTTAAACAACTCCAGAAGAGTCACAAAATGAATACATACAAATGTTTGAGAACATACATTGTTAAAAGGAATACTGAAAATTGCAAGAAACTTACAATCAAATTATTTAACAGAAAACAAAACCATGAAGTTTGAGTAAGTATTTCTTTTCATCTTGAAAGTGTTAAAGGATGACAGAGAAAATACATCCATCTGATGTCAATAACTGAAACACTTGCAGGAAGAAGTTTTTAAATAGTAAATAGGTACTGAATAGTATTATGAGCACTGATAATAGCAGGCCAATAATTTAAAAAAAAGGTGACTTGCATTGCTCAGTCAATAGTTTGATAGACATAATATTAAAGTCACTTAAAGCAGATATTTTGAAACTGTTCTTCACACGTTTTCATTCTGTCCTGGCTCAAAACACACAGGTCAGAGGGAACCACTGGGAAAAAAAAATCTGTACAAAAACAGAAAAGGTTCTGGTCATTTTAATAATCCAGCATATTAACCATTAAGTTTGTAGATATTTCCTTTAACCTTAAAACACACCACAATGCAATGCTAAATTCAAAATGCATAATAGATTTGCCCTTCTGATCACTTAGGGGGCTTTCCGTTCTCTGTTTTCATGTAGTCTGGAATCTTTTTGGAAATGGAGTAATAGAAAGTTCTCATCTTCTCCTCTACTTTGACAAAGCCTGGCCGTTCTTCATGCCTGAAGAAGACAAGAGTCAGATGTCAAGCAGAGGTTCTTTATATTCCCCTCATCCACACACAAACAAACAGACAAGTATTATGAGTAGTTTATAATGTCAATGTAAGAAACATAATGGCATTAGATTATGTTTACTTGTATGTCCAGCACTCCTTCATCAGTTCATGCATGGCCTCAGGACATCCAGCAGGGCAATCCATACGACTACCACTATCAATAAAACTCATGACCTCTGGGCCTTTCATTTTCTGCATGAGGAAAATTAAATGGATGAAAAGTCACATGTGCAACTCATTGAAGTTGGTTTTAAGTACTGTGACAGTGTAAGTATTTACCTTATAAGGCTTTCCTCCATAGGAGAAGGCCTCCCACATCGTAATGCCAAAGCTCCAAACGTCACTTTTGCTGGAGAACTTATGAAATTGAATGCACTCTGGTGCGTACCACTTCAGAGGCCATTTACCTCCTGTACGGGCCTACACACAAACAAAAACCACACTCTGATTGATTATTCGCTTTTTACCTTGTACCTGCACCATCAATCAGTAGCATCTGACTATTTAGTTACATTGCTGTAATGGGCCACTGATGGCTATGTGACTAGTCATGAAACAGGAACAAGGAACTAATCCCATTGTAAGTATATCTGACAGTGATATATACTGTAAAAGATACAGAAATGTATAGAGAAGATTTAATTTCTCCAAGACTACAATGTGTCTCATTAAAGTACCCTACAGAAACACAATGGTAACTGATATTTATTATGATTAGAATGTAATTACGTTCCAAGTCAAAAGGCGGCGTGTTTCTCCCATAGTACACCTGAGAGCAACCCACCTTGTAATAGTTGTCATCTGCACCCAGTGCCTTGGAGAGGCCGAAGTCACTGATCTTGGCATATTGCTGGTTGACTAATAATACATTACGGGCTGCCAGGTCTCTGTGCACAAAGTTTCTTCCTTCTAAATACTTCATCCCCATTGAGACTTGATGCATTAACATCACAATGTTTTCCGTAGTTACCTGGTCCCTGAAAGGAGCAAAAAAAGTTAGTGTAAATTGAGGTTATATTGATTTTATACTAGGGAATTTTCAGATTTCGACAGTGCAAGGTTTTTAAATGATGACTTTATTTAATATTTGCTTACGGATTCGAGATCTTGCACTTTAACACAAGTTGGAACAGAAATCACTACTAAATCTCTACTATCACAGCTAAAATGTCATTAAAAATATATTTTATACAGTATATATCTTAGACTGTATAGCATACTGTATATTTTCTAATACATAATATAGAATATATGTAGAAAAATATTCATATATTTAAAAAGAATAAGTTATAAATGTTTTTATTCTGATTTACTCACTTCTTGCCAGAGAGAAACTTGTTGAGTGGGCCAGCGGGGGCCATTTCCATCACCAACATAAGTGCTTCAGCTTCACAGAGTCCAATCATGCGCACAATGAACGGATCACTCAGCTGATGCATAATCTGGGCCTCTCGCATCATTTCATCCTTTACTGATTTTTCATTCTCATTCTTCAACATTTTAATCGCCACATCAATCTGTTTGCTACACAAGAGAAGGACACGTGAGCTTATGAAGTAAACTTAAAATGTTACAACACAAATTCTTCCACTCTTTGTAGTCACCTATCCATTTTGAATACACCTTTCTTGACACAGCCGAAGTTGCCTGAACCAAGCTCCACCTCGTCGATCATGAGCTTGTCTCTCTTGATGAACAGGGTCTTCTTCTTGCATTCATTTGGATCATCGTAAGGGCTGACGAATGCATCATGGTCCATAGGCAATGCTGGACGTGGAGACTCAGCTCCCAAAGGCTTGGGCACTGGGAAACATCATATCAGATGTTACATACATTAAGTTATTAATGTGCTGATTAACTTTTGAAAGTGATAACTTTTGTTTAAACTAGTTTACTGCAGCTCGGCTGGGATTTATGATGAGTTCTTGGGAAAATATTTAAAACATTCAGTTTTTATTGCCAAGAAGTAAACATAAATAAATATCCTTTTGGTAGCTGTAGTGCTTATGTAGCAACACGTTAGTAACATATATTATTTAAGCATACAGTGGTTAAAAATTCACATTTGAGGTATGATTGTGGAAAAGTCTCTTCAAGTAATGTTAACCACAGACGTAATTTTACTCATAAATTGAAAACCAGTGTTCTGAAAACCCACATAAATTCCAGCAGAAACACGTGGTTAATGCAAATTCTCTTCTTCGGGACTACAAACTGCACAGCTCTATAGTAAATCAAAGCAATTTAGTTTTGTTGTTCTTTATGCAAAAATATGTGGTCTGATTCCAGAGAGTTTAGCAATAATAGCCAAAATTTTATACATTTATCACTAAGACAGCACAGAGACTCTGAGATTTGGACTGTTTTTGGTTTAAACATATTTCAAGTAGACATAAATTTCTAGGCATTTTTGTTGATTTTATCACTGCTGTTAGATGGTTTCAACTTTCAAATGATGTACTGATAGAAACTTACCCATAGGGGGCGGTGTGTATCCATTACCTCTCGGCCTCCTCTGAAACACACAAATAGAAACCCCTAAAGATTAAGCACATGCACAATACTATTAGATGTTTTTTTTTTTTAAAAATAGATGTGTTCTGTCAGCCATACTTACCGGACCATTCAAAACAACTAAAAGTGAAAAAAGAAGAGAGAAAAATATGATCATAGCCATTTTCACTCACAATTGTTTATTTTAATGAAATTGTAACATGTAAAGGCCCAAGACTGATTGTTCATATGTGTATATGGAAATCTGTAGTTTTGGGTAAGAGATATATAAAGTTATAAAAGTTTATACCTGGTGCTGCATTGCTTTGGTTGACACACGGTTCTCGCAGTACAGTCACAAGACCATCAGGCTTCATCTTTAAATATTCAACCAGCTGCCCTCCAGAGGAATATAATTATTTAAAAATAAATAAATAAATAAAATAAAAAATAAAAAATATAAATGACAATAATAAAATCACACATTGACTTTGTAAAAGTTTTTATATATCTAGATACATTTTGACATGTTCGTAATTATTATTGTATTATCTATTGGATGTTTTTACTTGCTTTGCACATCAGATCTTAAGCTGTTATACTAAAACAAATTTTCATTATTCTAAAACAATTTAATATGCACATGAATTTATTTTAAATTATTTCAATTATATTTTAATTTACTTTTTGTGGTGCCAAAAACCACAGCATGTACAATATATTCACATATACAATTATTATTATCTAACCTTTTGCACAAAACATAAATCTTAAACTTCTATGTCATAAGCATACTCTTTTCTTATCATGCTCTTTTTGGACGTATATTTACTATACGTAATATATATAATTCATTGGATTATATTTAATGAATTAAATTACATAAATGTTAAATCTCATTTTGTAAAAGCAATTACATTCTAGCGGCATTGTTTGAAGTATATTTTTACCCTTCAGTCTTTTTTTACTCCTTAATAAAGTGGAATATGAGATGACAGACTCTTTGATGAGTAAAGCATACCTGCCACACAGTGTCAAATTTAGTTCCCTCTGGCATTGCGTATTTCCCTGATTTGTCGTGTAAGATCTGATAATGATATACTGTTTTGCCGTATGTCATTGACAGCGCGAACGTACCAAATTCTTCTCTCTCTCGGACTCTGGAAAACAAAAAAAAAATTACAAGATAACAAGTCAGCTATTTGTTTACCAGTGATGTGCTTTCTGAGATATAGGAGTAACATGTATATGTCATCTTGACCAATCCTGCTGTGTCTTTCTAAAGATCATATATTCATGATGCCGAGAAAGCTTTTTGAGGGAATGTAGATGAGTGAATACAGCATCTATAGCCAACATAATTTTTGCAATCATCTGCTTTGCATTGAATTTACTCATTACATCACCCAAAGACCCAACTCTATCTCTGCTGCAAACAATATTGTTCATCAGATTTGCCTCTGAAAGCAGCCCGTGTGTCATCATGACATTTCCACCCTAACGCTGCAGGAAAACTTTAGACTCAAGCTCTTCACTCACAGGAACTTTCCATCCGGCTGAGAACCTGAGTACAGTCGTCTCTCACTCTCCTGGCGAGGGATCTTTCCGTGGTACCAGGGCATTTTCTCATGCGCTGTGGTGGCAATCAGTTTCTCTAGCTGTGGGGCCTGGCTAATGACGGCTTGTTCCATGGCCTCCCCCTAAAAAGCGTAACAAAATATTTAATCACTGTTGGAGATTGACAATAAAAATGCATATTTTTTTAAAGAATCAATAAAGTGCATAAAATATGGTGTAAAATACATTTAAATACGAGTAATAGGCCATAATGGTGTCATTTGCAGGAAAAAGACTTTAATGCGTACGCAAGACAATTTTTTCTAATATCTCAATGCAAATGTATCTTTAAGGGCTCCATTATACAGTTAACTAAAAAATGAAAAGCATAAATTCTAAAGAATAATTGACTTGTTGAAAAATTGTGCAAATGTAAAAATGTCTGTTACACTTTTCATTTTTAAGGTTACAAGAACTTAAATGTTTCCACTTGAACTATGATCAATAGCCCACCTAAAAAAAGGAAAATCCTGTCATCATTTATTCACCCTCATGTTGTTCAAAACCTGTATGACTTTCTTTCTTCTGTGGAACATGATTTTCAGAAATGGTTTTTTTTTTTTTTTTTGTCCAAACAGTGGAAGTCAATGGTAACCAAAACTATTTCACATCTTTTCTGTTCCGCAGAAGAAAGAAAGACAAACATGTTTGGAACTACATGAGGATAAATGAGTAAATGATGGCAGAATTTACATTTTTGGGTGAACTATTCCTTTAATGCACGTATAACACTATATAATTTATGTAAATCAGAATATTTTTCAGGTTTACATCAATATAAAATGTTTTTCCGCTGTGTTGAACTACTTTTTCATATCCCCCGATTATGTATTTTGCTTGACACATACAAAAATGCAATTACTAGGCTGGAAAAAAAGTGATGGAACTATAATGTGGTCATC
The DNA here is from genome assembly GCA_039654775.1 of Spinibarbus caldwelli. NCBI lineage: Eukaryota > Metazoa > Chordata > Actinopteri > Cypriniformes > Cyprinidae > Spinibarbus > Spinibarbus caldwelli. The sequence continues at coordinate 21,003,918 of CM077249.1, forward strand.
AAACCTAGACCTATTTCATAGCCACACAGTTACCAAATATTAATCAAAACCTTGCTTGTCAAGCAATCAGAATCAAACCTGTTTTGAACCTCTTACCTCCAGCTGCCAAGTCTGACGCACATATTCCCTCAGCATATTGTCCCTCAGGCTGTCAAAGACGCCCGTCTTGATTTGTGCGTCAGCCGATCGCAGGCAGGGTTTTCTCAAGGTGCACATGAGCCCGTCGGGGTCTTTGCTGTAGTACTCGCAGAGCTCAGCAGGTCCGCAGTGAGGCTTCCCACCTGCGATGCAGTATGTGCCGTTAAGCTGCTTTTCAATGGAGTAATGGTAGAAATCCAGGTTCCAAACCAGGGACAGGACGTAGCCGCCCAAGCTGCGAAGGCACTGGCGCAGGAGGAAGATGCCGTCTCCCATGCCGGCCAGCTTCAGGTGCTCCTCGGCCTCCGAGCGACTGATGCTGCCATAGAAGAACGGGAGGTCCGCAGCAGGGTCGGACATGATGGAGGCGACGAGGGGTCGAAGACTAGATCAGAACCTGTGGAAAATGATGTTTGAGGGAGAAAGAGCGAAAAACAGAGAGAGCGAGAGAGATTGAAGTGACTGATAACTTAAGCAAAATGGAGCAAACTGTTGTGAGCATGTGTTTTTGCTGATGTGGGATGTGGGAGGATGTTTCCCTTCTGAAAGCATCTCTCCCTCTTTTTCTCAGTTTCCCTCTTTATATCTCAAACATGGACATTTTTGGCTTTTGATGGCCCTGTGTGATCAAAAAATGGTATGTAGAGGTATATAGAGTTAATAAGAGAACTTGTAAAGGTTGGTGTGGTTGACGCTTTACTGCTTTGCAACTGGCAAAGTCTCGCATTCGGATCAAATCACCACAACAGGAAACTCAGACATATCCTTCCCCGCCCCCGCCAGCTCTTATATGACAACCCTACACCCTGCGCAGGTGCTGATGCTTCAAGAATGTTCCTAAGCTTGTCAACAGACACATGCTTTGCTGAAACGCATCTCTGGGACTGAAAGAAAATGAAGCAGATGATTAAAAATGCTGTACTTGTACTTGTTACTGTGGCACTGTGAAACATGCATCTATAACGGACTTCCTCATGTAGTGATCAGCTTTTTCCAGTGACTGAATGCTAATACTGTGTAGGAGAGCAGGAGGTCAATGATGAAACACATAAGCATCATGTTTTCACCAGAAAGTGAAAACTGCACAAAAACAACAAAAAATCCCTACTGCTTTTCTCAACGCCTCACGCTTTAGATTCCATCATTTTATGCAAATGATCTGACAGAGCCTTCTAGACACAATGGCTCACACCCTGAGGTGGCATCACATGGAGTGACAACAAGTGGAAGACCCTAGACAGGCAGCTTTGATTTAAACCACAGCTTCCTGGACACAGAGCTGCCCACACTTACCGGGATGACAACGTTTGAAGATATAGAGGAAGACCCACAGCCACACATGTAAACACACACACACACACACACTCAAACCTTGTCTTAAACCACCACAGGCCACAGCAAAGACACTGGGGGACAGTGCACTGACTGAGGGGAAACATGAGACTCAAAAGGCAATTTGATCCTTTCTATTTTACATTTGGAACTTAATGTTGGTGTGATGTTGCGATTTCTTTTTACCGTTATTATTTATGTTACCGCTGAATATAGCGCTATATGAAGGATTTATAAGATCTGCTCAAAAATTTTATTAGATGCTAGATAACTGATGCTTTGATTGTATTTTGTAACATTATTTTAGCTAGATAAATTACATTTTAACACACACATACACACACATATAAATATGTGTGTGTGTGTGTGTGTATTCTATTCAATTCAAATTAACCTCTTAAGACCCTGCGGCCTAATATGAGGACATTGTATTTTAGTGAATTTCTCTGACACTACACATGCCACAGTTTTAATTCTGTATGTCCTGTACAGAGCACATTCAGGGCTTTTCAGAGATACCAAATGATTGGATGTTTCACCATGACCACTCCATCTCCTTGGTCTTCAGATATGTCTGAAATTAATTTAGTGACACTCTTATGGAAATATGATAATATTTTGTAATTATCATTTAAATCTGTCTAATTTTTAAATTGTGTGTCATAAATCAACATCTCAGGAAAATGTTATGGGGTTTTAAATCAAAATATGACTTTCTGTTACAAAACAGGACGTTGATTTCATACATGTCCTCATATGAGGACACCGGGACTAAAAGCGTGTTTATTACGCATTTTGGGAGACATAACAAATGAATAGGGAAAGAAATTATATTTCAATATTCTATGAAATATTATATATTATTATGAAAATCTTGTCAATTATTACTCCGATTATTACACTTCTTTTTCCATTACATGTTGCCCCAAAAACACATTAATATGCAAATTAGATTTAGTTTATAGATACATTGTATATAATGAGAAAACCTGTTTATGGCCATTTTACACACATTTTGCAGAAAGAAAATGGTATATCGAATCATTCAGTTATAACATAGTTGAGAATCATCTTTATACAAAGTTTGGTAAAAAAAAAAAAAAATCTTGAAAACTAAAAATGTATTGGTGATTTAAAAAATCATTTGTTTTTGCCTATGCACGTTCATTCATGTCTTTTTATTTTTTTTAAAGAAATTGAGTCCCAATGTCCTCTACTGAGAACATAGCATAACTTATGAATGAAATGTAATTTAAAAAAAAAAAAAAATGTTTACATTATTTTTAATGCTCTAAACAATGTAAAGACATGAAAATTTTTCTCGGGTCTTAAGAGGTTAAATTCATTAATTCATCTACACATTAAATGTGTAGATTTAGAAATTATATACATATAAATTATATTTAAATTAGAAGAATCTGAATTCATATATTTATATTTTTTCTATTTATATTAATAATAATAATTTAATAATTTTGGGAAAGTAGAGGCAGTACTTAGGTCTACTAGTTTGAATTTGTATTTTCAGCGGTCCAAGATGTATCTTCAAGATAGATGTATCAATGTTAAGCGGAAAGTGTAATGGAATTTAATAATTTGTTTGTCTAAGCATTATTTTCCGGTGTGAAAGATGGGTGACGATATTGCGGCCGAGCCTCATCGAAACATCTTCTCTTCCGTAATGGGGGTAATTTTATCATTGCGAACAAAATGTCTCATGCATTCAGAAGCAAGCAACCATCTGAGATGGGTGTTCGCTGTCTATTTAATCTATAAAAGGAGCTTTGAAATTGAGAGGCTTTGAAAACTATTCAAGACATAAATAAGATCAAGGTGTTGAGGCATACGCTCGTTTTTAAGGTTGTTTAGAAGTACTTGGAGATTTTGGAGGTTAATTTAAAGCTAAGAAACTGGAGTTGGTACAGCTCATTTGATTGAGTTCACTAAATGGCCTAATAATGGTTTCATCATTTTTACAGATTTTCCATGTTCTGAACACAAGAATCTGAACTATGCTACTTAATGAGGCCTAAAATATACACAGTGTTTATGTCCATAGACCCAAACTCAACTGCCTTGAATGGAAACTAACTTTGTTCAAACAGGAGAAGTAGCCTACAATGGAAACGAAAACCTTCTTTTTCCTATACGTAAAAGGCTATTTGACCCCTGCCCTTTTCAAGACTGCTCACTTTGTTTTTTTTATTACTCTTTTTCTTGTCCAACTTTGCATGATTTTGTGCCCATATTTAGATGGTCTCACAGGGCCACTGAAATATCACGGGCATTCGGGCAGTGAAACAATCTGGATTCTTGCCACCAAACTCAGAGCAGTGAAACCGTTGAGTTACTTGTGATTCAGTGTTCCACATTTTATTATGGTAAAATAATGAATTCTGGTAAACACTCATTTCAAATAAGCAGAATTAAAAGAAGTGTCCCCTGTTTTGTGCTATTACATAAGTTGTGCAAAAATATTCAAATAATGGGACTCTTCAAATATTCTGACTCTCGCCAGAATATTTAATTGTCATACAAACTTTTAAAATCTTTTACCTGTTAATTTAGAATGAAAATGGTGCTCTGTACTTAAAAATTACAATTGCACATTTGATTCAAACCAGTTAAAAGCATCTGAAACTTTGCAGATCTTCTGCACCTGTTCTGCAGTTCAATAAATATTTTATCTTTGTCTCTGAAGCCACAGATGAATTTTGTGCTGCTCTGCGGTGCTAGTGATGCTATTTTATGTATGCAGAGACAAATATTAACCTTCTGACTGCATATTATGTACATTTTGTATACATTTGCATAACAAAAAGTAACTTAAAAAGTATAAACTAACCAAATGCATAATATATTTGCACATGGTTCCATGCTGGCAGTCATAAACTCATGAAAAATCCCATTAAACAATCATTTATGATAATAATTCTACCTGTGAAAAAACATACAAATGTTAGCAGTGCTTAAAATTATTTAAAAAAAAATAAATGTAGACTACACAACTTCAAGATAAGGTTTGAAAATTGCACACTTGACTTTCTGTGTTAAGAACATGCTTTACAACACACCACATCTACTCAGACAGCCCTCAAAAGTGTTGCTTAACATGCATACATATATTCCAGCAAGATGTTACAAATTAGGCTGATATACAATCTTAGTTTAATGTAATGGTTATGTGTCTGTACAGTATTTGACCTCTGCTGAACATTCATTTGCTAATATCTCTCCTCATTTGCACGTTACATGTCTGACATTTTGATCGACCTTGAAAGGTTGTGAATTTGCCTCAGGATAAGATAAGAACAGACAGTTCTTGGCAGATAGAGCCAAAAAAAAAGCCAGAATAATCTTATTAAACACTCACCGTGGCCTGTAGATGAAATCCAGGAAGAGAGGGAGAGAAAAAGAGAGAGAGTGAGAAAAAAAAAGAGTGGAGACACGGCACGGCACGGATACGCTAGACGGCTTCTATGCTTGCCAAGTTGTGTGTGTGTGTGCGTGTGTGTGTGAGCTTGAGCGAAAACGTGTGCGCTTATGTGCGAGTATGGGTCTCTGTGTGTTTCTATGCACACAGGTGAACTGTGTGGGCTGCTCGAATCACTCAAATTTGCATTCCCTTCAGGCTTCTCAGAAACTGTAACTTACTTTCTCACCCAAGTCTTGGGATGTAATCGCTGAATGTTTTGAAATGCTGTGCTGCAGACTAATGTCTAAAACAGTTGCAAGAAATTGCTTCATATATTTTGCATTCAATTGGTTTAGGGACCCATTAAGGCATTTTGAGACATATATTTGGAGCAATGCACAGTGAAAACTCTCTTGAACAAATATCATTTTATGGTTTTATTATCGCACACAGAAAAAGAACAAAATAAATCTCAAACTTGGAAAACATCAAAGCCAGAATCAGAAATTAATTTATCTCATGGTCTGTTGAGTCTGCTTTAGTGTATTTATGTTTGGGTTCCTGAAGACCCCTAATGTCTAAAGTGTATAATAATAATAATAATATTAACAATAATTTCCAAATGATTTTCTCTTATTAAAAATTGTAAATACTTTTTTTCCCGGACCTATAAAAACATTTGACTGATTTAAATGATTGAGGTTTTAATTCATAAAGTAGACATGCACTTTTTAAAGGAAATGTAACTGTTGTCCAGTATAGAATGTAAAACATGGTTTTTCTAAGTTCTAAATAAAACTAATATTATTGGAGTACACACTGAGTATTTGAGTGAAAATTATTTCAAAGTAAATCACACACCAATTTTTTTTTTTATTATTATTTATTTGTTTTCCACTGTAATAATTCTGCTTCTGTTTGGGGTCAATTTGGCCATAGAAAAAAATACAATGTAGGAAATTATAATAAAACAAATAAAATTGGCACAGTACAAACTATGATCAAAAAATCTTAGTATGTGAATATACATCGCATTTATTGATGTTTTACCTATTGGAGACGTCAAACAAAACTCTTTTAAAACATTTAGTTTTAACAAGTTAAGATTGTGTTTATAACAAGTTCTCAAGAGATTAAGAAAAGTCATGAAGTATCAACCTGATACTTCGGTGCTATGTTGTTTTAGATTAAAAGAGCCTCGATTCTTTGATCCAAACCCTACAAGAACTTTTTTTTATTTTATTTCACGCCTGTTCTTCATTTCAATGTGAAGGTAAAGGAATCGCGTTTTCCTCTGAGGGTTCGTAACTTTTGACTACAGCGCATCTGGTATCCGGATCTGTTTAGAGGGGTATCCGATATCCAACAGGTGATCGAGGCGGCCTCCTCTGAGCACGAGCTCATCAAAGCGAATGTAACGGCGCTACGCACAGAGCGCGATTGTTCTTTGCTGTGGCTCCTCCCTGCGTTCACAGTCTGTCTTCCTGCAAACGAGCGCTCTGCAGAAAGCGCTGTAGCATGGGGAAGTCTGATTCATTTTAAAGAATCGATTCGTTCGGACGGTTCGTTTCAAATTAAGCTTTTCAAAAAAAAAAAAAAAAAGATTCGAACGTCCCCGCGTGGCGTTTTACGTTTGTTCTGAAATGCTTCTGTTTACTACCAAGTGTTCGAATGCTTTAGAAATATTCTAAAACATTTGCGTCGAATGTTGTATTTTTTGGGGGGAGAGCAGGAAGTGTTTGTTGTAACACCATTAGTTTAATAAAAAGGAGCTACAGGGAGAAATTACTAATATAGATTTCTCCTGGCATTTCTTTTTAGCCCTGAGGGTAAAAATGATGCGTCCTTTGTTACAAAAATAAAGGATTTATAGGACAAAAACATTATGAGGTAGAAAGAAAGTATGAATTATTGGATCGTAATTTAATTAGTGACCAAGCTAATGAATATTAAATAAGGAATGGATATGAATTAATATGCTAATAAATATTAATAGAACTGGTGTTACCTGAATCAGCAGTTTTTTTTTGTTCAATTAGACCTCGCCGCTTTGGTGTTACCGGAGCCGTTGAAAAACAGTTTTTGGCGTTACCTGCGTTACCTACCCTCAAGTAGTTCCAAACCTGTATGAATGTCTTTGTTCTGCTGAACACAAAGGAAGATATTCTGAAGAATGTGGGAAACAGAGCAGTTCTGAGGCACCATTGACTTCCATAGTATTTTTTTTTCCTACTATGGAAGTCAATGGTGCTCCAAAACAGCCTGGTTACAAACTTTCTTCAAAATATCTTCCTTTGTGTTCGGCAGAACAAAGAAATTCATACAGGTTTGGAACTACTTGAGGGTGAGTAAATGATGACAGAATTTTCATTTTTGGATGAACTATCCCTTTAAGAAAACCGCGCAAAACAAGTGTCAAGGCAGAACGCGCCACAAAAAAATAGCGTTAACTATTTTTTTTTTTTTTTTTGTAATTCGATGCAAAGGGGATATAATACAAAGTATAGTGATAAAAATGTACATACATTAAAAAAATAAAAAATAAAAAAAACAAACTTTTCGAGGATTTACGATGCTGATGACCGTTGAAACGCATCATCACAGAAAAGGGTCCAAGAAAGCTCAACTCCACTTATTTTACTGTTACATACGACTGTCACAGATAGATATCTCAGGATAGTTTTTTCAGTTATATCTTTCAATGAGTAGACTTATTTCTGCTCATCTCTTCATAAAAATTGCTTGCTGCACTTTTAATATATTTCTAGAATTGTTTCCAATTTGATTTGTTGTTTAAGTTAACATAATTTTATCGCTTTTATTTAAAAAGTTCAAAATGTAGGGTGTTTGGAATAGTTAAGGATAATATTTATGTTGAAGTTAATTTGATTACGCGTCTCTTTAACCGCGTGCGAATCGGCTCAATCGAATCCCTAAAAAGAACCTGTTCAAAAGAACGATTCGTTCGCGAATCGGGCATCACCAAAGCGCAGTCCAAACTCAGTTCCTCTCTTCATCGGTAAGACTGAAGGAAGCAGAGAAACCACACAGCACCAGAGCACAGTCCACCGGCTCATCTCAGTATGTGGCAGAGAACTACCCGGTGTTGAAGGAGGACGACAGACCAGACGGAGGTCGGCAAATCTCAGCTTCGCCAAATTGCCCGTTCCTGCTCAATTCAACGGTAAGGTCGTTGTCAAACGACTTTGTTCATTTCTACTTATATTATGGCAGAATGCAAATGAATGCATTGTAACCGTGCATGGTTATCATTCTCATTTTTAATAAGGACCGTTTAGGGATGCATGTGTATTCTGCTGTCAGTTTGTTACATGCAGTTATATGAAACTGAAATGCTGAAGGCAGCAGCGCTGTCAGACCAGCTGGTGATCACTCTAGCAGAAAGCAGAAATATCTCTCTTTGTCTGTGGGGTTCAGAGTCGAAGCCTTTGCCAAGAGGCTCTGAGGAACGCGTCCAGTTCCCTAGGCTACTTAATAAATTATTTGCTCTTGTAATATTTCCATTAATGCCTGATTACAGCTGCTATCAAATGGAATGACTGGTAGACAAAAATGAAGAGTTACAGAGCAACAGTCTCCCCCATGAAATATATAGTTATTATACAAGCATAATACTGCACCATTTGGCTATTCGAGACACAGCCGTTTGAAAGTTGGATAAATTATGTAGTTTGAATGTGTACGTTGGCAACGAGGATGCCCAGGAGACCTGCTCCCTGTCAGGTAGAGCAGTGGTTCCCAACTCTGTTCCTGGAGGCCCCCCAACAATACACATTTTGGACGTCTCCCTAATCAAATGCACCTGATTCAACTCATCAGTTTGTTAGTGGAGGCTCCAAGAGTTGAAATGGGTGTGTCAGATGAGACATCCAAAATGCGTGCTGTTGGGGGGCCTCCAGGAACAGGTTTGGGAACCGCTGAGGTAGAGCGAACGCTTCTCCTGGAACAACTCCATGCCTGTCCGTGCGCATCTACCTGTGATGGAGAGAGCTTGGGGTAGCTGCTGGAAACTACGAGTCTCATATTTAGACTTTGGTATCAGACATAGCCTTATGTTTGTTATTTAGGATGGTTGCTTGCAGAGCATGTAGATTTGCGGAGAACTTTTTATGCAAAGTAACTACAAGAACTGCTTCATGGTTCCCACGCTTATGGAAAAAAAAATCCAGGGCTTGAAATTGGAATGGAAATAAAATCCCCCCCCTTAATAAGTTAAAATAAATGAATAAATAATACATTAACAGATATTACAAACAGTATAGCAGTGAGTAAAAAACAATAATGTAATGTAGAAGTGATGTAAATGATGTATGTATTTGTAATATACTATTCACAATTTACTATCCATCTTTATACATGAAAATACAGCTGCCTTTTGAATTTTAGGATGAAGGTCCCTCACACACAAGGATGATCATATTTGGGGGTCTGTGGCATCTGAAAGATTGAAAAGCCCTGCACTAGACTACCACCCTCTGCTGGTGAACACCATGAACATCATAAGAAAACTGAAGAGGCTCATTGTTTAGGTCGTTAAATAAACAATGTATTGTTTTTTCAAGAGAAAACAAAGTGGGTTTATAGCGTTGGTGTAGTAGTAGTCTGGTTCAATGGTGTAGTAGTCTGGTTCAATGGTGTTTGGTTTGCAAGCTGGCTATAATGTTCATGCTCCACAGCCGGTCGTGAATAGCTCTCACATTATGGTCTCCGTTGATGGATTTAGAGTTCATTACCGGTTGTTACATAAGTCACTTCTGCTGACAGTGCATCGTTGATCATTATCTTAATTCCCTTGTTTGTGCTTTGTTTATTTGAAAGAGCGAGCGGAAAATGAATTGAGAAGTGTGATACACCAACTTTTTGTTTTTGGGGTCTTTCCCAGTTTGAATCCTCTGGTTTGTGTAAATCAAGTCTTGTTGTGAGTGGGTAAGACAGTGTTTGTGGAGGCCAGTGGTCTGTGGCTCTTTCATACTGTTACAGTGCAGTGTCAGGCTTAAGTGAGGAGACTTTCTGCTCGTATGTCATCCAAATGGAGATGAAGAGAAACTGCCTAGTTTCCAGAGAGGACTGAGACCCAAGATTTCTCCATTGCAGAGAGGGCTTTACATTCAGTCTGTCATATGGGTTTAATTATCAGAGTTTTACTCGTGCCTGATGGCTCCCCGTCTCCACCGGTGTAGTCTGACAGCACAAAATGCTTCTTGCCGTCTCAGATCACACATATTCTCGTACCTCATGTCTGTGCTAACAGTTTACAAGGCCCTTACAGAAATTTCATGTCACATTTAGTATATGTTGACACGCCATCTGTAGCTCACAGATGCTTCTCGTTCTTGATTTACCCCCAAGAGCAGCCAATTATCAAGTTCAACTCCTTCAAGGCCACAGCTGAATTTTTTGGAGAAGATGTTGCTCTACGAGGTCATGTCTTCCTGTGGCCTCTGTGGCTTGAGCTCCTTCTCCTGCTTTGTGGGCCGGTGTTTTTATCACAAAACAGGCCGCAGATGGACAAGTGAATCATTCACTGGAAATGTTTAGTTGTTTCCCCTTATTTACACAATTTCTGTTTTATTGTTTTGCATTTATAATGGGAACCGACTGATTCTGATTCCTCTTAGTGATTTTGGTTCCATTTACGACTCCATTAATGACTTATTTAATTGGCTGTAACTACATATTAAACAAATGACCAACAAATTATTTATTTATTTATTTATTTTGAACCAGTCTTTCATTTATGAAGTTACACTGCGGGTTTTTGATTCACTAAAAAGAACTGACTCAAAGAATTTGTTTCGCTGTTGGATAACACTGGTTGCACTGTAACTGTATATTAAACAAATGTAACACTGGTCACGCCTTAACTGCATTTTAAAGAAATAAAAATTTGTTGATTTATTAATTTGATGTACTAAAAAGAAACAAGTCATTACAATCAATTGTTTGGGAATTGGTTTACACTGGTTGTGCTGTAAGTTTTTGATTCACTCAAAAGAATTACCCATTGATGTATAAATATATATATATTATATATATTTACTCATTATTACTCCGTATCGGTGTTGCAGCATGGCTGAATAGTGCAGAAAAAGTATTTTAGTACAATATTTTGTTAAATGCTTACAGAATGTGAGTAATATTAACCCTAAAAATAAAAAAGAAAGTAAAAATTCTCAGTTCCCAATCCTAATTATGACATAATGTTGGCCTTTTAGGTTGATCAAGCCTCAAAGCCGCCTATTTCATGACACACAAATGAAGAACATAGAGGACCAAATCTTGGACCTTCTTTGCCAAGATTTAGATAAGACAATGTTTTAATGAAAACCACCAATCTCAGTCTAGTAACTTCACAATAAAACAAGACTCTAACAAGAGGTAATACAAGTAAAGAGGCTTTTGCCAAGCAGGAAATAACAGTAAAAAGCCTGGAGGGTCGAAAGGGTGTGGAGAGCAAAGGGGCATGTAGTCCATCACTATTTGTAAGGGACAAAGACCTCTTAGTGTTTTAAGATTACTTGCTGCACTTAAGCTTTTTCAATGCAGCCCATAGGAAATGAGAGGAACTTAAAACCAGCATCAGCCTCTGAGGCCACTTTTGGGTCCTGACCTATTTGTTGCTGCTATATTTTTCAATGAAGACAGAGAGTGTTTGATTTTTAATGGAGGGGAATGTAGAATATTGTCAGGCAGTTTAACATGGCTTATTTTGTGGCAACAGAAATCTTGGATGAGTTTCGCACAGTGGTTTCAAATAGCTTTCCAAAAGAGCTTTTCCGTAGAAATTAGACAAAGCTCCCTCACACACACAGACACACACTACTTTGGCCATTGTCTTTTTTTGTGGTACTAGTCAGGAATAGTTATCCTTGATGGACAAATGAGTGCACAAACTCTATATTCTTTCTCTCACCCTTTCCCAAATTGGCTCTCTTTCCTCCTCCTTTAACCCTTGTAAACTTTTTTCCCTTTCTTTCTTGAGTTTGAGTTCATCCTTTTTTCATCAAGAGGCAACTTGTATCCTTATGTTGCCAAATCATTTCCCATCTGTCCTTGATTACCTTTGTCTGCACTTGGTTTCTCTTCGCCCATCAGAGCTTGTATGGCATCTCTTTCTACCTCTTCCCAGAAAGCACGGAGTGAGGATTAAATAGAGAACAAAAGAAAAAAAGGAAGGCGAGAAGGAGGTAGGATAGCTTTTGTTGATGTTGATCACATTGCTGATTAAGAAAACCATACTACTCATACTATGTCTGCAGTATGCAGTGTGTATACTGGGCAGAATATGCAATTTATTCTTTATGCATGGCATTTGAATGAAAGTGAAAGACACATGAACGTGCAGTATACAATCAAATCATGTTGCAAGGAATATGCTATCGCACAATACAATGCACTTAACCTATAAATATCAGTGAGATGAATGAATTTCAGATCATTTCAACTGCAATCGCTTGACTTAACTTTCCATTTTCATTGTGATGGAGGCAATATTAACCAGTTTTTACAATAATATATTTGCTTTATGTTTATGTGATTATTACAAACATTTCTACTGAAAACTGAAAAATAACCAGTTTTCTGAGATGTGTAACATGACTATTTTGTGTATGCACTTGCATACTTCTATCAAAATTAGTAGGTAGTCTACAGTATGTAAAACAGTGTGCATTACCAGGGGTGCATATACGTTTTCTGGCCTGGTTCTCATGGGAGCACCTGAAGATTTGGTTTTATGCTCACACTGCACATAGTGTGACCCATTAAATATAAATATAAAAAATAAAATAATTAATAATACTATTTAATAATATTCTCGCATTTTATTTAGTTCGTTTTCTTTTTAATAAAATAATAAACAATATAAAGTGTGATAATACTATAATATTTTAAAATAAAATGTGAGTAATAAATAAAAAACAATTATTTTACAGTACACTTAAAATACAATGCTAATATTTACATTTACATTTTCATTTTTTTTTCTTTTTTCTTTTTTATATGGATTTTCAACATTTTCAAACTTAAAATCAGCAAGCTTTTATTTTGGTGGGTTGCCGGTAAGTAAGTATATGAGCAGGCGGTTTTAGCACTGCCCAGTGAAGTGCGTCAGTAAATAAAATGTCACAGTTTTGCGTTTTGCTTTGATTTATGATTTATGCTTTCAGTTCGAATGGACACCTTATACAGTGTTAGAGTTAGCTGATCTAAAACGTTGATGGTGCATTAACAGCTGTCAGTCATGTCGGTACTTAAATGAGCGGTCTGGTTGAACATGCACACCATTTATATGCACCCCTGTGCATTATGCAGCCTCTCTCTCACTGTGTTCCATTAGAAGCATTGGTGCCACACAAGTCCCTCTTGTGGTATTTTTCAAATTAGGACATTTTGTTTTATAGCCTGCCCCAGACGTCGGCTTGCCCTCCTGACCCCACAATGCTTTCCTTTCTTTTGCACTCTTCCGGTGAAGGACAGAGTGAAGAGAAACAGCAGCCCCCAGGTTAGAAAGCGTTTTTTTCCTCTTTCCTCTTGAATGTGAAAGGAGGAATGATTGATTAGCTCTAGCAACAGGATGCAAACAACAGCCTCCCAAGGCAATATGTTTGACCGGTCAGAGAGGAAACATTTAGCCAAGAAACTCGCCGTTCTTCCTTTTCTTTTGCATCTATCTAACATGTTTGTCTTTCAATAGGGAGGCTCTTCATATTTATGATCCCCGGTTGTCCATCCATCTTAGAATTGCCCGTCCTCCACCTCCAACCCCGAGAGGCGAAGCGTCAGGATCCACGTAGAAGCGAAGCCACCATGGCTCCAGAATTCTGTGCGTCACTTTGGTGAGCGTGGGGCCGTCAGAGGGCAGAAGACATGTTGGGACAGAGGGCTGGGCACCGCATTGAAGCTTGCTGTAGTAACCATGGAAAAGGTGTGGAGGAGTTTGGCCTGCGTTGGCATCATCGCCATGGTTGCCAGTGGAGTGGCAGAGATTTGGAGTCCTGAGGAGTTTGCTCAGTCTCAAGGTGAGATTCCTGATTGTTTTATTGTAATGAAGTTGAAGTAAAATGGTGTGAAAAATAAGTTTTAGCAATCATTTGCTGCCGTTAAATTGCATTAAAGCGGGCCATTGTGCTTCTTGTATACACTACCATTCAAAAGTTTTGAAAGTAGTCTTTCATGCACACCATAGCTGCATTTATTTGATCAAAAATACAGTAAAAACAATAATATTGTGAAATATTATTGCAATTTAAAGAAGCCGTTTTCTTTTTTAAATATTTTTTAAAATGTCATTTATTCCTGTGTTTGGCAAAACTGAATTTATCTGAATATTTGTCACATGACCCTTCTGATTTGCTGCTCCGTTTCTTATTATTATCAATGTTGAAAACAGTTGTGCTGCCTAATATTTTGTGGAAACCGTGATACTGTTTATACTGAACGGTGATACTGATGTATTTTTCAAGATTCTTTGAAAGATGAAAAAACATTTATTTGAAATAAAATTACTTTGAATTTGATCACCTTTGATCAAGTTAATGCACCCTGGCTAAATCAAATTTAAAAAAAAAATACTTACCCCCATGTCTTCTAAGATGTTTATGTCTTTCTTTCATCAGTCGAAAAGAAATTAAGGTTTTTGAGGAAAACATTCCAGGATTTTTTCCATATAATGGACTTCAGTGGGAGCCAACGGGTTGAAGGTCCAAATTGCAGTTTCAATGCAGCTTCAAAGGGCTCTACATGATCCCAGTCCAGGAATATGGGATGATTGGTCATTTTCTAAAAAAACACAAATTTATATAGTTTTTAACCACAAATGCTCGTCTTGCACTAGCTCTGCGATGCGCGTCCATGACTTCATGCATTACATAATCACGTTGGAAATGTCACATGTGACTTAAGTGAAGTACCCACCCAGTGTTTACAAAGCGAACGTGCAAAGACTGACTCAAACGCTCTTTACAAAAAAAAGGTAAAACAACGATGTTGGACGATTTTGAAGTTGGAGGAGAAAATCAGATGGCGTTCGGTACTACATCTGCCTATGTCACACGTAAAAAGTTTTTATTTTTTTTTATTAGAAAATGACCAATCATTTTGCTAGATAAGACCCTTATTCCTTAGCTTGGATCTGCATTGAAACTGCAGTTTGGACCTTCAACCCGTTGGCTCCCACTGAAGTCCACTATATGGAGAAAAATCCTGGAATGTTTTCAAACCTTAATTTCTTTTTGACTGAAGAAAGAAAGATATGAACATCTTGAATGATACGGGAGTGACTAAATTATCAGGAAATTTTTATTCTGGAAGTGAACTAATCCTTTAACATAATTAGCAAAACAGACTGCTATTACAATTTGACTAATAAAGACTAATTATTACTTTAGTCAGAATGAAATCGACTTTTAAAGTGCATGTAAACACACTTTTTGTTGAGGTAGAAGTTACCTGAGAAACTTTCCGTACATTTCACGTTGCACAATGGATGCAGTAATGGCAAATCATCAAAGCGTAAAACAGAATGAATTGTTAGCCTCAAGCCTCGAACAGTAACAAACCATTTAGACAACTAGGAACAGATGCACTGCGACGTCAGTTAGCCATCACAAGAGCCAGCCAGACTCGATGACCCATCTTTCCATGAAACCAACCACTGTCTCTTTTCATACAATTAGTGACCCAGTTATCTCTCTGACGAGACTCACATGAGGCACCGTTTAGACTTTAAAATGTACATTCCTGCAACATACTAATCCCGTTAAGTCATTTCAAATATATAAGATTTGAAGAGATACAAAGGTTACGTAATAAGAACATGCTCAAGCATGTGGATTTAACTTCATTGCGTCGTCTGGTCCAGTTCAGGACGAGCGTGTGAGTGAGTCTGGCTGAGTTTCTGTGTGTTTATTCAAAAGGCGGACGGGACAAATATGCAGACCAGCCGTAGTTGCTGTTAAACGTCATTTTTTGGCCTATGAATAGCTTAATAACACATTTTTCCCTCCCATAACCAGGGTTACATCATGTAGCGTACAGTTATTAAAGCAGAGCACTGAGTTTATGTGTAATCTCACCACATGCAGTGACCGGTCACCACAGGCATAAATTTAAATCTCATAGTCCAAATAGCAGTGTGGCAGACAGTACACAAACAGGATATGGATGGGTTTTGAGTCGCTGACAGGGCCTCCGTTCAAGAAAGACTGACTTCTCAGCCTGGCATGGGGAAGAGTTTTCTCCTCCGCAAGTCTGGGCGCACTCGCTGACTTGATGCAGCTGTTGCACATCTGGGAAAGGTGGGGAGACTTCTCTCTCTCTCTTTCTCCAGCCCGGTTTCCACAGGAAAACTTCGGTTTAAATAAAAGGGGGGGTTCACTTTAGTTTCCCGCACGGTCCTAATTAAAGGTTGTTCTCCTTAACCTTCTAAAATAAACTTTCAAACCCTGGGCGGCTCCTGACGGTGGTTTATTTGAATCAAAAGTGAAGTCTTTATTCTTTTAATGGGGCTCTGTCCTTGGCGAGGGAGTTTATGGGGAAGTAACGCAGGCGTCCTCCTCCTCTCGGGTTCATTGTTGAGATTAAAGACACATCAAAGGCTCTAGAGGATTGGTGCACCCTGTAGGTGTAAGAGAAGGGAGTACCCTTCCATCAATTGTGGGCCTTATGTTTATTTAAGATAGCGCCGGTTGATGGTGGTCAGAGGGCTGGGCGTGTTGTACAGTTTGAGCTCAGCTTTCATGCTTTGACCTAAGACCCAGCTGTGCCCCTGGCTCCTGTTATTGAGACTGTCTGGATTCAAGTCTGATTTCAAGACCTGCATTGGCTAATTTGCAGAACCTTTTATCCAGAGTGACTTAAAATAGAGTTTTAGTGGACAGATGGCCCCTCTAGAGCAACTTGGGGCCAAATGTGTTATTTAAAATTGTTCAAACTAGTTGTGTAAGTTTCTATCACTGTATAGTTATGATTTTGTATCACTGTGTATTTATGTGAATTTTGGAAGACCACATAAAAATTCTGAATGGAATCACTGAGATAAAATTTCCAAAATGCACATGAAAATGACTTCTATTGTCAGAATTATCCTAGCATGTGAATACATGTTACGTTATTTTATGCTTAATAAAAAATAAATAAATAAATAAATAATAATAATAATAATAACAAAATAACATGTTGTAATTTGGCTTAGGGTCTCTCTTTATGCCTTGCAAGTGTTTATTAGTTTATTTTTTCTTTTCTTTTCTTTCTTTTTTTAATTATTAGGCTGTTATTCAAAGTGGTGTTTTACTTTTACGCCGGAATATTTGTGTCCTGCTTGCAGTTTAAGCGTCTTTGTTGTTTATAATACAAGCAATCTAGTTTTGTCATCTCATGTTGCTTACTTTGACATTGTTGCACATACCAGTAACAAAATAAGTCATGTCTTATGGTGTAAATTGTAAGAAGTAACATGTTGTTTTGCATGTTCAGTGCTAAAAGTAATCCTGAATTTTTCATTTAACAGTTTTTTTTACTTACAAACCACTCCACCACTGATTACTTTTACAATTGATTGAAATTTTTAAACCCAGACAGCATTTACATGTACTGGATTATAGGGTGTAAAAGGCCAGAAGTGAGCTTAAAGGGATAGTTCACCTAAAAATGAAAATTTTGTCATCATTTACTAACCCTCATTTCATTCCAAACCTGTATGAGTTTCTTTCTTATGTTGAACATAAAAGAAGATATTTTGAAGAATGCTAGTAATATAACAGTTGATGGGCCCCATTCTATGGAAGTGAATGGAGAACAACAACTGACTGGTTCTTCAAAATTCTTCAAAATATCTTCTTTTGTGTTCAACATAAGAAAGAAACTTATACAGGTTTTGGAACGACATGAGGGTAAGTAAATGACGACAACATTTTCATTTTTGGGTGAACTATTCCTTCAAATTTAAGGACAGAGATCTTCTGTTGGTCCAGTGATGGTCTTGAGTCTGCACAAGTTTTAAAAACCCAATGGAAACACATGTGGGGCTCAGAAGCAGTAGCTCTTTCAGTAATTAGACAGTCTTATTAAGTGGCCCAGTCTGAGTAACTGCTGTGAGGAGAGAACGATGTGATCTTTTATATTTTCAGCACTTGGTTTGAGCCTTCATTCCCTCCTTATGGAAGCCTTAATGAAATGGACCATATTCTCTAAGGTTACTTGTCCTTCTCTTGCCATTGTACACAATGCCAAATTTAATATAAGTCATATGGTGCGTCTGCTGATGTATTTCTACAGCTTTGAGAGATTACGGAAAGTAGTAAGACTAGCTGAATCAAGGTCACGCACAAGTCTCATCTTCATGCCTCTGGACCCAAACAAAAGAGACATTGCTGTCGCCCTTCTCACAGTGTTTGAACTGGCAGGATGGAGTAAACAAACCAATGGAACAAATCTTGTTTCACATTAAGGACACTGATCCTGGTGTACTTCTTCACATCTGAATGTATAAAAGGGTTTGGTTTGGTTTCAGGATGTTTGTCTCTTTGGCAATCTCCGCCCCTTGGGTGCCATTTTTCAAATGCCGAATTTGGACAATTAATCTCCAGGCCTGCTGTCGGGAACAGGAAGTATACAATTTCAGGATTTCCATAGCAACAGGCAGCCCTTGGCCTTTGGGCTGCTAACTTGCTTTTCTTCTCTGTGGTCTACTCAATGGTTTCACTGTGAACTCTTTTGTTCGCCAATTGACACGGTCAGAGTACATAACTGCAACTGAATAAAATCCTTGTTAGTAACCAGAGGCTCTTTACATGAGCCCCAGCTGATCCAAGGGATGGCGATCTGCTTAAAATAGTTTGTTTACGGATGTTTTGTTGGTTTGAGTTAACAGTTCTCACTTGCTTGGATCTTAAAAGTGCATTTAGTAATTTTTTATGGTCTTGGAGTGACAACTAGAGGTGTAAATTCCTTCACATCCCTCATCCCTTGTGTCTTAGTTTAAAACTTTGTTAAGTATTCATTAAATATTTTAGGCTTTTTAATTGTGCTTTCTGCTAGCTATAAGTGTCTTGTACTCTTAGTTCCTCTTTACTCCCACATATTTCCATATTTAAATCCAATTTGCAGAATTCCTCAGAGTTTTTTCCCTAAAATCGGTGCAGAAAATGTGGAAAGAGTGTGCAGATTCCATCTAGGCCTGGTCATGTGACCTCAGGATGGCAGCCCCCGTGAAGTGATCCTCTTCAAGTAAAATAAACATTTTTAGGCTACTGATATGATTTTGATATGTCTTTATCCATGTAAATGTGCATTTTTATATATATAAATATATATTTTATATATATTTTATATATCCCTGCTGAAAAATCCAGCATAAACCAGCATGGATTCCAAGCTGGTCCATGCTGGTTTATGCTCTTTAGTGCTGGTATAGTGCTGGGCCAGGCTGGTTTATGCTGGTATAGTGCTGGTTTATGCTGGTTATTGCTTGTATAGTGCTGGTCCAGGCTGGTTTATGCTGGTTAGTGCTGGTCCAGGCTGGTTTATGCTGGTATAGTGCTGATTTATGCTGGTTATTGCTGGTATAGTGCTGGTCCAGGCTGGTTTATGCTGGTTAGTGCTGGTCCAGGCTGGTTTATGCTGGTATAGTGCTGGTTTATGCTGGTTAGTTCTGGTATAGTGCTGGTTTATGCTGATATGGTGCTGGTTTATGCTGGTTAGTGCTGGTATAGTGGTGTTCCAGGCTGGTTGATGCTGGTATAGTGTCGGTCCAGGCTGGTTTATGTTGCAATAGTGCTGGTTTAGGCTGGTTTATGCAGGTATAGTGCTGGTTTATGCTGATTAGTTCTGGTATAGTGCTGGTTTGGGCTGGTTTTTATGCAGGTATAGTGCTGGTCTAGCTGGTGGACCAGCATATCCATGCTGTTCTCAAGCAAAATGGAGATGGTGATGCTGGTTCACCAGCATGGTCTTGCAGGGTTGAGTGTCAGTAGGCCAGCTGTCTGTATGCAAGTAGTGTTTTGGGGACAAACATAGTTTTTGCTTGCATATTTCTCTATTTAACACATTAATGAATTAATGTAAATTAATGTACACATTAATGTAAAGGAAAAACAATATAAGGTTAAAACATGATTTATTGAATTATATGCTAACTTTGAAATTTCTTTTGATCCCTCTGCTGAAAGTAGAACTGAAAATTTGAATTGCTTTAGTTATGATTACATTATTAATCAATGTCACTGGTAAACTGGTAAAATGTTTCAAAGCATCAAAGGAATTGTCTCCTGTTTCATAAGATCTGTACACAAATCACTTAAAATCAGTTAAAAAGAGCTTGCATACATTGGATAACAGGGCTTATGAGAAGAGCTCTTTCAATGGGACAGTTAATAACAACTTGATAATGAAAGTTCAAAACAGAAAGTTCTTGTTTTTAAATACTTTCATAATTATCTGGGAAGTCACATATGTCCAAATCTAGCTGTCAGTCACTGATTCCAAAGAGTGCACATAATAAAAGGTATGTCAGTGCAGTCAGAACCATGAAATATTATTGAAAATATTGATAGCGTGCACATTCAGCAATTGCTGAAACGGACTTAATTCAACCAAAGTCAATGGCCAAGTGCCCAACTAAAGCACTAATCAAGAACACTAATCACCATAATGGTAACAGACTTTATCAACCTTTGTGCATGTACCGTATGAAAGAAATAAAGCCAAACTGGTTTGCAGTAAGTGAATATGGTAATTATGTTTTTGCAGTTGTTTAATTATCCTCTGGTGAGATAGGGCCTATTGATTTCATCTAAGGCTGTGTGTCTGTAAGGTCCCAGCATGCAAAACATACCTTTATGCTGGTGACCAGCAATGCTGGATTTTTCAGCAGGGATATATTTTATATATGATATATTTTTAATATTATATATTATATATAATACTTTAATGCAATGGTATATTTTACAATTTTATGGTATATTATAATCTTATAATATCCACTACTGTTCAAAAGTTTAGGGTTAATAAGTTTTTTTCAGGATCATGTGACACTTAAAACTGAAGTAATGGCTGCTAAAAAAAATCAGCTTTCCCATCACTGGAATAAACTACATTTTAAATTATATTACAATAGTAAACAGTTATTTAAACATATTGTATTTTTGAATATTATATAATTGTATTTTTGAACAAATAATGCAGTCTTGGTTAGCAAGAAACTTAAATAAAAAAATCATACTCCAAACTTTTGAATTGTAGTGTATAAAACAATTTCAGTGCATGTTTAATTGCTTATTATTTGAGCTGTGTAAACTCAACTCAGCTTCCATCCATCAATCTAAAGGATATTTTCTGTGTTTCCACAGCTGAGTTTCTGTCCAGCTTGGGCCAGTATGAGATCGCCATCCCAGTGCGTGTGGGGCCGTATGGGGAAACGATATCGGAAGAGGAGACCTCTCACAGGAATGGCCGACACCGGCGTAGCACGGAAACGCAGAGCGTTCCAGAGCCACAGCTGTACTATCAGCTCTCCACGTCGAGTGCTGACCTTTTGCTCAACCTCACGCTGCAGGGAGGACTGCTCTCGCGACAGTTCCGTGTGGAATACTGGAAGAGGGGCCACTTGGCTTGGAGTCACCCATACTTGCCCAACTGCCACTATGTGGGTCACCTGCAGCACCAGCCTCACTCTAGTTCTGTGGCTCTTAGCAACTGTAATGGCCTGGTAAGCTCCATTAGAATTTTGTAGCAGACAGTGCTTTGCCTCGCAGGTAAAATGTTGTACTAATTACTGTGCACATAACCTCTGAATGTACACAATGCACGTCAAATGCGGAAGTCTGCAAAATGGGCTGCACCTATATCCTTAAAGGGATAGTTCACCCAAAAATGAAAATTCTGTCATTAATTACTCACCCTCATGTCGTAATGTGTGTAAGACCTTTGTTCATCTTCGGAACACAATTTTTTGATTAAATGTTTTATGAAACTAAAGAGAGCTTTCTGACCTTGTATAGACAGCAATGCAGCTGAACTGACACGTTCAAGGCCCAGAAAGGTAGTAAGGACCTCAGTAATTTTATGAAGCTACGAGAAACTTAGTGCACAAATATAACAAAAATAATGAACGTGAAGATAATTCAACAGTTATCTTCCGTGTCAGTCTTGACCACGCGTTCACGACAGTGAACATAAAATCTTACTGACCTCAAACTTTTGAACGGATCTTTACTTTACATAGAAAAGATTAGCAACTGTTTTTTTTTTAAACTGAAATAACATTAACATGCATATTGTTTCTGTCTTGTTACTACACTTTTGAAACAGTAAATATTTTACCTTTCAAAAGTATTTTATTTTATTTATGGATTTGCCCCATTAACTTTCATTGTAAGTATCTCACTTTAACACAGATTTTTGCTTATTTTTAAAAAAAGTAGGGACAAATGAAAATTTATTACATTTTTGCAATAAAACCCAGAATATTCCTTTAAATGGCTTTAGCACTTGTTAGACATTTCCATCACATGAGGCTCAGATGAAATCCATAATGCCGCATGCTAAAGTAGTGATGTATTATACAATGTAATCTCTTTCTTTCTACACTTGAGTGAGTTGTCGTGGTGCCCCTGTAGATCTGAAATGGGCAGCTGTTGCTGAAGTCTGTCTCTCCCAGCTGGTGTAAAGCTCAACTCTAAAAACAGGTGTTTTGGAGTCTAATGATGGATTTAGTTTCAAGCAGCATGCAGTGGCCTGCTCATTACTTGCCGAAGCTGGTAATACACCTGCGTAAACAGATTACAAAGTCAAGACCAATGCTTGTTTGTCCAGACCCTTTGAGTGCAGTGTTAAGTCTCTCTGATAAATGCCATCGGACATCCTGGATACAGTATTGGGTGATTCATCTACCTGGCATCACAGGTGCTAATACATGACCGGCCTGGTCGATAATTCATCTATTTTTAATTGTGTGTGCACCAACACAAGTAAATACAATGGAGGATTAAGCTTGCTCATGAAGGCGGTAAGAAACTTCCAGGTTAATTATTGGTGATCAGAGTAGCATGACTAAATTCATCAGGGAATGCTCAGTGTGTCCACAAGAGCATCACTAAGCACATTACAGGATTATGTGGACTTGAAAAGTGTGACTGAGAGAGATGAAGAGAGGAAACAATGAAACATGCTAAGATCCTTTGGCCATCCACCATGAGTTCCCATTTCATCTAGGATTATTAGCCCAGCGCAAGCTCATTATTTTAGAGGGGAGACTAATGATGGGATGATTTGATCTTGTCAGGGACTTCAATGTATCTAGCTGGTAAAATCAGATTGCCCAGGGAGGCCAACTGTTTCGTTTTTTCACATGCAAGCAAAAGCGTGTCGTATTTCAGACACTTAAGTGCGAATCTGTGGTTTCTTGTTTTTTTCAGCAAGGGGTCATTGTAGCTGGAGGTGAGGAGTACCTTATCGAACCCCTTGTTTCTGCTAAAAACTTCACTAATGAGGATGGCAGAGAAGGGCGCCCCCATGTGGTGTACAAACGGTCATCTCTAAGATACCAAAACATGGACCAGTCCTGTGGAGTCATCGGTAAGGACTAAAAAGACCATGAAAATGTATTTTAAACCTTTAAACCAACTCATGAATGACAATTGTGTTCGCCAACCCATTTCATGGGGTCTCTCATTATGTATGGTATCCCGTTTTATTCCTAATAATAAAGTCACGATGTAATGGAAGTAGCGACGGATCTTTTAATTCATATTGTGACGTACATCCAAATGAAATTGATTATCAAAAAATGCTGGGCAGGAACTTGGTACTATCCATCAGTTGTTAACTGAATGGAGGCAAATCTGAATGCAAGCTTGTGGTTGATTTTAAGAAAGGGGTGGGGTTTAAGCAGACTAAATGATTGGAGAAGTCTAGCATACATCACCAGAGAGAAGTCTTCCATTTCAGAAGCTTGAGGAATTCATTTAGAAAAAAAGACAGGGTGAATTTACATTTTATGCTGACTCTAAAGATATTTGGGACCACTGCCTGGTTTATAACATAGCTACCTTATTGAAAATAATCAATCCAAAGTCAGCTCATTCACAATTTGAAGTTACACTAGAAGGACTTCACAAAAAAAATAGTATGAACTTCTGAATTGAAGACACTTTTTCGTCACAAGATTTTAGTAAAAAACTGTAGCTACATTGTGGCTATTTCTCTTTAGATGAAAAGCCTGGTAAAAGCTATGGATGGTGGCAGAGAACAATAAAGCCCTCACCCAACCAGATGGGACGGGGCCAGTTACCACTGAAGCGTTCTGTCAGCCAAGAACGCTACGTCGAAACCCTGGTGGTGGCCGACAAGATGATGGTCAGCTATCACGGCCGTCGCGATATCGAACAGTACATTCTGGCCGTCATGAATATTGTAAGCTTCAACTCTCCTTGTTCTTGTTTGCATGCTTTAAAAGAATAGTTCACACAAAAATCTTGTCACTTTTCATGACTTTTTTATTCCATGAAACATATGGAGTTATTTATTTTATAGCAGAATGTCCAAGCTGCTCTTATCCGTACAATGAACGTGAAAGGTGAACATTTAAAGAAAATTTTCAAAACTAGATTTTAGATTTTGATCTGTTCCCCACAAAGCTATCATATGGCTTCAGGTACTTTCAGGATGATTTTTTGGTGCTTATTTGGTGTTTGACTGCTCCGGTTTCCATTTGCTTTCATTTTATGAAAGAAAGCTGTTCGGACATTCTGCTAAACTCTTTGCCGGTTACTTGAGATCCTTACAAAGACCTAAAATGAACAGCCTGCAATGATGTCCCACAGACTAAGTGAATCTTCAGAGGATGTTTGACCTATCCAGGTCATTTGTATTGGCTCAAAGAATAATGATTAGATGAAAACCAGTTGTCTAAGTAACTGTCTTCTGTCACCCTGAGGATCCATATTTCTCTCTCCAATTTATAATCCCCATGGGCGATATGTGGCATTGTTACAAATAGTTTCACACCTGTGGAATGTGTTTAATGAACGGATTACCTCACCTTGCGGCCCCAGCGCAGCAGTTAGCACTGGTTTTATAGTAGACTGTAAAATGTCCATCTTTACAGTAAACAGCAGGATTAGAAAGGTCTAAAAACAGACAATTGGCTCGTTTTTAAGACTGGTTTTTTCTTGTTTCCCTGGAGGTCAGGTTGCCAAACTGTTCCAGGATTCTAGCCTGGGGAACGCAGTGAACATCGTTGTGACGAGGCTTATTCTACTGATGGAAGATCAGGTACTCTTACTGAAGCACATTTGCCTAAAGGACTGTTACATTTATTACATTTGACACAATATTTGTGTCACACATTACCATTCAAATAGGGACATTTTAAGTGAACATAGAAATGTTTCTTTTTCTGTTGCAGTGGTGTGTTATGTGAAATATAAACGCCTCTAGTGTGCATGCATCATTTGTGAAAAGTATAAACAATGGTTTAACATGCATTTTGAATGCAATTACTCTGGCTCCACGGAATTTTAATATAAAATATATAAATAAATATAATATAAATTTTTTTTTTTATATTTTGACTGAGGGATTTTGGAAGAAATATATACTATTGTTAAAAGTTTGGGGTCAGTAAGGTTTTTTTTGTTTGTTTTTTTTTTAAATGTATTTAGCAAGATACATTAAATTGAACAAAAATGACAGTTTTGGATTATTAGGTTTTTAATTTAAGTAAGTACAGTTTTTTTTTACTTTCTATTTATCAAAGAATCTTGAAATGTATCACAGTTTCCATGAAAATATTAAGCAACACAACATTTAATATTAATATTTCACAATATCACTGTTTTTACTGTACCTTGATCAAATAAATGCAACCTTGGTGAGCATAAGAACATAAAAAAACCTTACAGACCCCAAACTTTTAAACAGTAGTGTACATTATTATTCCATATGTATTTCATGATTTATTTATATTTTAGTTATATTATTTATATTTTATAAATATATAATACATTCATTAATTCTCTACATTTTATATTTTAAATATTCAAAAATATATTTGAAATATTGTTATTCATGCTAGCCAGGTGGAATATTTAAAAATTTTGTAAAATTCTGAATAAAACATACACTTTATTGTATAATTCCAAGAATATGTGCATTAAGCTTACCAGCAACATAAGCAAACAAAAAAAAGTCATTAAATAATTTATTGCAATTATGTATACACAAATTATTCATCAGACAATATTTCATGATTGTTACAGCTCAACACATACACATATAAGCCTTAGTCTGGCTTATTTCACCTGTCAAAGAATTCCTTGTTTGTGTATTTACAGGCAAAAGCGTCCTAGTCTGTGGCAGTCGAGACGGTCCACACAAGTCTGGACTGTTTTCTACCCGGCTCTGCTGGGTGTGTCCAGAGAGCCTGCCATGACTGCTCTTATTGTTGATTGTGACCTCTCATTTTGCCACAGTCATGAGTACAGGGCCTTAAAAAACGTGTAAAAAATAGAGCAAAATCTAAGGGGAAGCCAAACTGTACTGCTACTGTTCTCGCCGCCTGCTTCTAAATGCAATCAATCTGCCTCTGTCATGCATTCAGGCTTCCACCTCTGTCCTGAGCAGGGCGTGACGACACCACATGAGCGAGTTGGCTCGCTCCGCAGGATCTCTGGAACATGCCGACAGAGTCGGGACCTCAAACAGGCTCCTACAGACGACGCAGGGCAGGGAAAGGATAGGAGTGGGGTTTTGCGGTGTATTTAATGAAGCATTAATGATCCTAAATCGCAGACAGCTAAAAATAAATCCCCCTTTAATTTGTTCCGCATAATGTCATTTGACAAATGATGGGAGACCGGTCATTAGGAGCAGTATTAGCCGTGTTGAGATAACCACCGTGTGGCGCGCTGAGGTTTCATGGAACCAAACATGGTTTGTTTCCAGATGAGAACACCCTGCCACCCCCTGCGGTAGAGGAAACCTGGAAAGTTAGGTCTCTGTGCCCTGGATTGTGGGATGATACAATTATAGACTATGCCAGTGTGTGCATTCCGAGTGTAATGGTGCTGTGGCTGTCTTGGGTGCTGGGTGCCAGGCAGAGTGGTAGGGAAAGACTGTCTGTCTTTTTGTATGCTGGCAGTGTGTTTGTTGTGTCTATATTACCATATGAGGCCCGATCAACTGTAAACATGTCAATAAAGCAGAAAAATGACTGAGAGCTGTGCATGTTTAAAGCTAAAGAAGCTACATGATGTAGCTTAAAAAGTTCATCACTATGCATCACTAGCATCACTATGGACTCCTTCTCACAGAGCTCAAAATATTATACTGCAGATATCTGTTGTTTTTTATAATGTGTCTAAGTTGATTTCATTGTTTCAACTTTTTTCTAGAAAATAATGAAAATAATGCCTTAGTTGGGTGCAAAAACTGTTAAAAAACTGTATTTCATAATTGATTTTACAATTTTATTTTAAATTTTTACTTTTAATTATAATCACATTGGACTTGTGTGAAAAGGCCTTAAAGTGGAATTTGTTAAAATAGTTTTGATAAAATATTTTCTCCAACTGCAGCTCAGCATTTAATCATAATCTCACACACACACACACACACACACACACACACATATATATATATATATATATATATATATATATATATATAAAACCTGTATTATTATGATAGGACAATGAGTAGACAGGAAGTGAAGTGGGAAGGAGAGGGGGACGGGATCTGGACAGGTCCACAAGCCAGGACTCGAACTCGGGACGCCCGAAGCGCAACATGTCAGCGCGCTGCCCATGAAGCTATCAGCGCCAGCTGTCACATTTACTTTCATACGAAAAAAATTCTCCTGGTGAAATGCATAATCTCTTTAGGAATCCAGATGATTGGAATTTGGTGTAATGGACCTGTGAGGATTTACTGTTATAAAGCCGCTTCCTTCATGTATTGTTATGCTGTTGACCATGGACAGACTTTCCATGCAAAATTTTGTAGACGTTTTTGCTTTTTTGACCTCACCTTAAAGGGATAGTTCAACCAAAACTAAAATTCCCTCATTGATTACTCACCCCGTCATTCTAAACCCGTAAGACCTTTGTTCATCTTCAGAACACAAATTAAGATATTTTTGATGAAATCCGAGAACTTTACGCAACGCAACTACCACGTTCAAGGCCCAGAAAGGTAGTAAGGACATCGATAAAATAAACCATGTGACATGGAAGCTATTTTCCTAGCTTCATAAAATTATGGTTGAACCACTGATATCACTTGGACTATTTTAATGAAGACTTTACTACATTTCTGGGCCTTGAAAGTTTCAGTTCCATTGCTGTCTATGCAGGGTCAGAAAGCTTTTTGAAAACAATTATTTACATTATTTATGCAATTTGTTTTGCACAGAATTGAAATACTTGAGCTTGGAAGAACCAGCATATCGTCAACTGTTACATAAAAAGAAGTCCAGTATCAACCTAGTTGGGAAACAATTTTTAGGGTCTTACTGTGCTAAATACATATGAGCATGCACATACGTTTAACTCATCAAATTATACACAGAGAGTACGATGTATATGTAATAAATCTGGATGTACTGTCTGATCCAAGTTTATCTTCCTTTCCTCTCTTGCCAGCCCACACTAGAGGTAAACCATCATGCAGGAAAGTCTTTAGACAGTTTCTGCAAGTGGCAAAAGTCCATCCTGCACCGGAACGGGCATGGGAATGCCATCCCTGACAATGGAATCGCTCACCATGATACAGCAGTCCTCATCACCAGGTCAGCATACAGATAATTAGAGACAAAGTTTGACAGTATATGCTTTTAAAAACTTTTTCAACACACTCACACTAACATCTGTCTAAAATTTTGAAGCACTCCATTGGTTCTTCAAGACAACAGGTCATAATTTTAAAATGGCTTTAAAGTACTTGAAGTGTGTGTTTGGAAGAACAAGCGATTTATGGTAAATCATGCTATAGCTTTAATCTACACAATGAGGAGTTAGGTTGAATTCCTGCACCTCAGAGTTGAGTGTGAGAGATAACATGTGAAGTATGAGAAAGAAATAGAGAGTGAAAGAGAAAGTGTGGGAAGTGTTGAGTCGTTATATTGGAGGCTTATATCAGAGGGTATGTCTGCTGGATGCATCAAGCATTTCCTTTCATTGTCTTCACTCACTTATCAGGACAGTGTCCAGTCTGTGCACTGTCTCATAGTTCTAGTATCTGTGTGTGTGTGTGTGTGTGTGTGTGTGTGTTCTGTAGAAAAACCCAAGGCGTTCATTCACCCAAACAATTTAAAAAACATCATAAATATTTCTGTGGTGTGTTTTCAGGTATGACATCTGCATCTACAAGAACAAACCCTGTGGAACACTTGGTAAGACATCCATCTATCCATTCAACCAATCCATTGAGTTGTCCAATCCATCCATCCTACCATTCCATCCATTCTACTAATTTATCTAATCCATACGTCCTCCCATCCCACCAATCTATTCAATCCATCCATTTTACCAATCCATCCATTCTATCAATCCATCAATTCTACCAATACATCCATCTTAACAATCCATCAATTTGACCAATTCTTCCAATCCATCCGTTCTACCAATCCATCAATCCATCTATTCTACCAATCCATCCATCCTACCAATCCATCTATCCATCCATTTTACCAATTCTTCCAATCCATCCATCCCACCAATCCATCCTTTCTTCCAATCTATCCATTCTACTAATTCAAACAGTCATCCAATACATCCATTCTACCGATCCAAACAAGCATCCATCCATCCATCCATCCATCCATCTATGCATCATTAATTGTCTTATCTGTCTGCATACATTAAATATTTGTTTATTCATGGCTGAATTCTCATTTCTTCTCTGTTCATAACAAAGCTAATCGAAGGTTTATTGGTACTGTATAGTTTTTACTTTGATATTGTTGATTAGTGTGTAGAGACTAATTAATTAATTAACTAAAAAGCCTTACTGTAGTAGTATTTGCATATATGTGTATTTGCATATCCACCTTATTTTTCAATACGGAAGTAGGCTATTTCTTGTGAATGTGTGAATCTATAGCTAAACAACTATAAGAATAAATAAAGTGCAGCAATTGTAAAACTATTTGTGCAACAAATTGTGCTTATGATTTTGATAATAAATAAAAATAATAATATTACAAATTCCAATTTGAAATTTTAGTCAAAATGAAATTTTTGCTTTTTGTATAGCTAAAATAACTGAAAGCTGCTTAAAAATAAGGTGAATAGTATTGTAGCATATATGTGTATGTGTGTCCATGTCACTGTGCCCATGTGCACACGTGTGTCCGTATCAGGTCTGGCACCTGTTGGTGGTATGTGTGAGCCAGAGAGAAGCTGTAGCATCAATGAAGACATTGGTCTGGCGACTGCTTTCACCATTGCACACGAGATAGGACACACGTGAGTCTCTTTCAGTTCCTCTACTGCCTTCCTTACTTTTGATGTTCTTCTGTTTCAGCATGTCTTTCCACCTGAAGTTTGATGATTGACGCTGCTCACTTTGGGTCAGAAGGGAACTGCAGGGGGTTTGTGAATTAAAAGCTAATAATTAAATGATAAAAATGTAAAATGAAAATAAATACAAAGATGTTAAATAAAATGAAAATAAATACAAAAACGATAAATAAAATGAAATACTAAAAAGATTAAATATTTAATTTTTTATCTGCATTTCATGTGATTAATAAATAACAAGCATCAGAGAATTGTGAAAATGCAAATGTTTTGTTAAATTATTGAAATATGAACTTAAAAACTCAAAAGGCAATAAGTAGTTTAGTTCAAAGGGGTTCAGCTGACAAAAAGTTTGGCAATCCCTGATATACCTAAACTTAAAATTATGTCATTAAACAGTATATTCCAAAAAATTCTACTCTACTATAAGTCAGCATTACACCAGCTTTCTGAAATTCCAGTTTAACCTACTTGAGTCATCAGGGCACACCCTCTCAACTCTGAGCCTTGACATTTGACCTCTACTTTGAGCGGCCTACCAAAACAAACTTGGGTTAAATTCAAGGATGAACTCTAAAGCCACTGGATCCTTTTAAATACAAATAAAGCTCATTGTCAACAACTGCACTAATATTTTCTCTCAGTCTTGCGATATTTATATCTTATTAGTGGAGCAAGTGACGACAGACTCTGATGGCTCCAGTTGACTCGTGCTGGGCTTTTCGTTTGTGGTTTTTTGCACACCAAGATGTTAAAGTATTGTTTTACTTGGTGGCCCAGCATTCCATTCACTTTCTGCAGCTTAATCATGCATTTGAATTTATGGGCACGCCTGGCTGATATCGAGCTTCGGAATACTTCCATGAAAGGCAATTCTTTTGTCATTACTGCTACTTTAGTAGTTGAAAAGCATTTTTTTTTTCTATCATTGTACGGATCTGAGCTCTGTTTGTACTGGGTCACTCAGTATACTGTTGCCTTGGCTATGCTCATGGGCCTCGGAGTTGTTTTCATAGGTGGTGAAGTCATTAGTGGTCTGGTCCTAATGGCTCATCCAGGTACCTTTGAACTGATAACCATATGACTCTGCGCACTGGGGCTGTCTAGACAAGGGGGCATATGTTTAACTGTGTGTAGGATTACATAAGTTTTTGTGAGGTGCTGATAGGTTTGGGTGTGTGTTCACATTCTGTAACCAGCACCATGGGATTCCATTTTTATAATTCCATAAAATCATTCATCTCTCTCTTTCAGGTTTGGGATGAACCATGATGGTGTTGGCAATGCATGTGGGGTGCGCAGTCAGGAGACCGCTAAACTCATGGCTGCCCACATCACCATGAAGACTAACCCCTTCGTCTGGTCTGCCTGCAGCCGTGATTACATCACCAACTTCCTCGAGTGCGTCTGCTGTCTCAGTCTGAGATCTGTATTTTCACTGAGATGTACTGGATTTAGTGTGAAATATTGACCGTATCATTATTGAATTTCAGTATCATAAATTTCCAAAGGATTGGATTATAAAAATGATTGATGTGAATGTCTTTTTAAAGTCATACAACACGATTGTCTGAGTTTGTGTTTAAGAGGCATTTGTTACATGAGGTGCTTAGTAATGATAAACCAATGTACAGGAAATTAATATTTGGCCTGAAAATCTTCTGACAGCTAGTTCACATTTTCTGTTTTCAAATATTTTAGTGAATTTTTGTTGTACATTTTAATCAAATTTTATTTATTTTCATTTCATATACACTACAGTAAGACTTTTTTGTTGTTACAAAAAATCCATTTCTAATATATGCAGTTTTTTATAACATTTAAATTAATATTTAACTGTTAATATGTAACTGTTTTCAAATTGATAATAATAATATCTTTCTTGAGCACCAAATCAGCATATTAGCATGATTTCTGAAGGATCTTAAGACTGGAGTAATGGCTGCTGAAAATTCAACTTTGCCATCACAGGAATACATAAAACTTTAAACTATATTAAAATAGTATGAAAATAGTTAGTGGCACATTTGCGTAAATTCCTTACAATGGTGATTAAAATAGGTTCCTAACCATTAAGGCCAATTCACTCTGCCACAACAAATGTAAACAAGAGTTAAAACACTGATCCAAAAAAACCCCACATCTGTTGGAATTTAGTTTTTGTTGGCATCAGGGCAGCATGAACTAGCCTTTACACTTCCATCACTTCTCACACACCCGTTCCGTTTTCTTTCTGATTGTTTTTCAGCTCTGGCATGGGTTCCTGCCTGAACAATGTTCCCCCCAAACAGGAATTTGTTTACCCCACCACTGCCCCTGGCCAAGCCTATGATGCAGACGAACAGTGCCGCTTTCAGTACGGAGTGAAGTCTCGTCAGTGTAAATACGGGGTACTTGCATCACTCAGTGTAATCGACAACAGTTCTTCACCCAAGAAAGAAAATTCCATCATCATCATCATCATATCTTTGAAATGCAGATCACCATGAATTTTGAGTATGGTACCATGGGAATACCATGTTTTTTCTGATGTACCATTCAAAAGTTTGGGGTCAGTGAGATTAAACTTTCTGTTCATCAAAGAATTTTGCAAAATGTATCAGTTTTATTTTAATATATTTTAATATATATATATATATATATAAAAAACAGTTATTTTAAATTGTAATAATATTTCACAATATTACTGTTTTTTACTGTATTTTTATCAAATATATGGAGCCTTGTTGAGCATAAGGAACATTTTTCAAAAAGATTTAAAAAAACTAACTTTTGAACGGTAGTGTACATCACTATACAAGAAGAGCATTGTGCTTTAGACATTAGAATATACATATTAGATGTTTACAGTATCAGTAACAAAAAATACAATAAAATACTTCTTTTTTTATGTATGTTAAAATAATATATATTTTGCATATTGACTCTTTTAAAAATATCTCTTTTAGAGGTATATAACCATCACACCATAACACAGTAAGACGTCTATGCTCAAGTAGAGTCTTTGTACAGATGAATTGTAGGTTATGGTCCTATCCAGGTTGCCTTTATATCCCCACAGTAAATCATTTAGCACTCTCTCTCTCTTTCTTTCTCTCTCTCTCTCTCTCTCTCTCTCTCTCTCTCTCTCTCTCTCTCTCTCTCTCTCTTTCTCTCTCTCTCTCTCTCTCTTTCACTCTATGTAAATCTGCACCAGATGGTAGTTCTACCTTTAGTTGGCTGTAACATTCCATCTTTTTGCTCCCCCCAAGACTTCAGACCGCTGGCATTCTGCCACTTTTGTCCAAAACCACAAGTTGGTCAAAATTTTGCTTCTCTTTGGTTTGCGGCTCTATTCTCTGCCAGCCAGAGTTGACCCTTACACCTCCACAGACCCACAGTGGAGCTCAAAGCTCAGTCTGTAAAGTGTGCTATATCTGCTCTTGTTGAGTCGAGCTTTAGGTTTTGACTGCTTTATGGGATACCAGTGCAAGAAACTGAACATCTGGAGGAGGATAACACACACTAGTTCAGCTCTCACTGTAACTATGTAGTATAATAAAGCAGGAAGTTATTAGGTAGGTCTGAAGTGCAGTCTGTTCTTTACATCTGATCTACATCATGTGATGTGGCAGAAACAAAAACGTACCATGGTATAACTGCTAAAACATGCTAAAAAGACTCAGAACACCTTAGCAACCACACAGCCACGTCGGAGGACATTGTTTGGTGCAGGAATGTCCAACTTCTACTCTTTCCACACATTTCTTCAGTCTCATGAGTGTCTCTTAATGTCTGTTTTTCCCCACATTATCTGGAGTTTTGTTTAGTGGCTTGTGTGTGTGTATGTGTGTTTAGGAAGTGTGCAGTGAGCTTTGGTGCATGAGTAAAGGGAATCGCTGCATCACCAGTAGTATCCCAGCAGCCGAGGGCACCATCTGTCAGACCAGCACCATCGAAAAAGGGGTAAGCAAAGGGAATTCTGGGAACAGGCCAGGAAGAGCAGAACGGCTATGTCAAGGCTCAGGAAACATTTTTTGGCTTGATAGGTAGATCATGTTTGATAATGAAATCGTTTTGAATGTAAATGTAGGTAGTAATGCATTCTTAAGCAAAAAAAGTGAGTGATGTTATATTTAATTTAATATAATAGGTTCACCATGTATTACCAGATATCACATATTTTATGTTGATTAATGCTATTTTCTCATTAGTGGTGCTACAAAAGAGTGTGTGTGCCATATGGAACACGTCCGGAGGGGGTAGATGGAGGGTGGGGCCACTGGTCGCCTTGGGAGGAGTGTAGTCGTACCTGTGGGGGCGGAGTCTCGTCCTCTATTCGCCATTGTGACAGCCCCAGGTGAGTCAAGGTCATTTGATTGATTAACACTGTTTGATTAGACAGATCATTGGCAGTATTAGTCTATGACAATGGTAATATGCTACGTTGATTGAATGGCAGTGTTCAGAATGGAATATAGCTTGCTACCTACTGAATACTGCACGGTATGCACTGTATGCTACCTAAATATTAAGTGAAAAAATCTACATTGTTGACACATTACTTCATGTTGTAAAATGAAAATTCTGTCATCATTTACTCACCCTCCACTCGTTCCAAAACCTGTACGAGTTTCTTTCTTCTGTTGAACACAAAAAAAGGTACATTGAATAATGTTGGTAACCAAACAAGTATTTTATGTATACAGAAAATGTAGATACTATAAAATACTGTTCAGAAGTGTAGGGTCAGTTGGATTTAACCCTAACCCTAACAAAAGATTTACATTTCAAATAACTGTTTTCATAACTGTTTCTTGAGCACCAAATCAGCATATTAGAATAGTTTCTGAAGGATCATGTGACAC
This sequence comes from Spinibarbus caldwelli, assembly GCA_039654775.1. Taxonomy (NCBI): domain Eukaryota; kingdom Metazoa; phylum Chordata; class Actinopteri; order Cypriniformes; family Cyprinidae; genus Spinibarbus; species Spinibarbus caldwelli. The sequence continues at coordinate 21,039,188 of CM077249.1, forward strand.
TAAAGACTGGAGCAATGGCTGCTTTGGAATAAAATACATTTTAAACAGTATTAGAAAACAGTTCTTTTAAATTATAATATTTTATAGTTATTTTACATTTCACAATATTACCGTTTTTTCTATCATATAAATGTTGCCTTGGTGAGCATAAGAGGCCTCTTTCAAAAACATTTAAAAAATCTTACCCACCCCAAACTTTTGAACACAGTTTTTTTTTTTTTTTTTTTTTTTTGTAGCGTATACGAATGATTTGATGATTCATAATGTTCTTACTCTCAGCCCATTGTACTCAATGAACCTAGTCTGATGAAATGCCAGGGAAAATTGGAAAAACTAACAGATCGACAGAAAGACAGAAGATGTCTGGCTGAAATGAACTTGAGCAGAATGATTGTGTAATTGAGAGTTACATTGAAATTACACTCAGATGTGTCTGATGCCTGTCCTTGTGTGGATGCAGGCCAACAGTTGGAGGAAAATATTGTCTGGGAGAGAGAAAGCGCTTCAGGTCCTGCAACATTGATGTGAGTTTGATACCCACACATCACTTACTGACTCCATTTGTGTGTGTCTGTCTGACGTTTCTTCAAATACTTACAAATTTACACATATCCCACTAAGAACTTTGGTTTGTTTGTGGATGGATTCTGCTCCTCTAAATTAGATGACATGACTGAAAACTAGTGTGCATTAGGCAAAATATTAAACCTCTAAAGGAGTAGACATATAGTAGACACATCTTCCAATAGAAGAAAGCGATTCACAGTTGCCATGCTCCACTATATTCTCATACTGACTGATTTGTGTGTGGATTAGGAGTGTCCGGCCGGATCTCTGGATTTTCGGGAGATTCAGTGCTCTGACTTTGACAATGTTCCCTTCCGGGGAAAATTCTACACCTGGAAGCCATACAGGGGTGGTAAGTACACAGCCCTTTATACCAGCTGTTCTGAGATGTACTGGTTGTGTCACTTCAGTTAGCCTGTTTTCACTATGACCTGCTACAGTTTTGCATTAAATGCACTATAAGTCTCTTTGGATAAAAGCATCTGCCAAATGAACAAAATAAGGATGTGAAATATATCAACCTCACATTGGTATCATCATAGAAATGTGACATTTTTAATGTTACTGCATCGGTCTGATATGTAAAACAGGTCCCTAAATTATATTCAAATGTTATTGATGGGACCCTACGTCATGTAGCTGGCATACATTTTGTTAAACATGATAGAATTAAATGTTTACACAGAGCCTGTAAACTATATATATATATATATATATATATATATATATATATATATAGTGCCTTGCGAAAGTATTCATACCCCTTCATTTTTTTCACATTTTGTTATGTTGCTGCCTTATGTTAAACTGCTTTTAAATTACTATTTTTCCACATTAATCTATACTCCATACACCATAATGGGAAAGCAAAAATCAGGTTTTTAACATCTTCACAAATTTATTAAAATAAAAAACTTAAATGATTCCATTGCGTAAGTATTCATACCCTTATCTGGGACAGCTGGAATTTAGCTCAGGAGCATTCATATTGCTTGTAGATGTAAACCTACAGAAGGACAAACATCACTGCAACACTCCACCGATCTGGGGTTTATGCCAGTGTGGCAAGACTCAATCCTCTCTTCAGTGATAACACATGAAAACACACTTGAAATTTGCAAAAAAAGCACCTAAAAGACACTCAGACTGTAAGAAACAAGATTCTCTGGTTTGATGAACCTCAATTCCAAGCATCATGTTTGAAACAAACCAGGCACTGCTCATCACCTGCAGAGTACCATCCCAAAAGTAAAGTGTGCTGGTAGCAGCCTCATACTGTTGGGCTGTTTTTCAGCAGCAGGGACTGAGGGACTCGTCAGAGTAGAAGAAAAGCTCAATGCACCAAAATATTGAGATAGTCTTAATGAAAACCCAGTCCAGAGCATTTAGAACCTCAGACTGGGCAGAAGGTTCACCTTCCAACAGGACAATGGACCTAAATGCACAGTAAGTGTGGTTTATAGACAACTCTGTGAATGTCCTTGAGTGGCCCAGCCAGAGCCTGAGCTTAAACCCAATCAAATATTTCTGGAGAAACCTGAAAATGTGCATCTGCCCCCCTCCAACCTGACAGAGCTTGAGAGGTGAAGAGATGAGGAGAAGAATAATTAGCAGATAATTGCCAAATGCTGATGAGCAAAGCTTGTCGCATCAAACAAAAAAGGCTTGAGGCTATAAAGGTGCTTCAGCTATATATTTAGTTGAAGGAATGAATACTTATGCAATGTACTTATTTCAGTTTTTTATTTTTTAATAAATTTACGAAGTTGTGACAATTCTGTTTTTGCTTTGTCAATATGGTGTACGAAGTGTAGATTGATGTGGGAAAAAAAGTAATTTAAAGGAATTTAACATAAGGCAGCAACATTAAAAAAACATGAAAAAAATGAAGGGGTATGAATACTTTCACAAGGTACTGTGTATATATATATATATATATATATATATATATATATATATATATATATAAAAATTCCAATGGCTCGCAGTAGTGTGACATTTATTAAATGATTGTAATATAAGAAATATTTCTGCAGTTGTGTCTGTTTTACAATTAAAAGCAGTTTTCCACTGTACATATTTTTGGTGTAATTTGAAACATACAGATGTGGACTATTAAAGGGAGACTTTTATAATCATTCTCACAAAATGTAGATTGATATCTAATGTTGCATTCAAATTATAAATACTTATGATATCATATTGGTTCATCCCTTGAACTAATGCAAATGTTTGTGCTGAGAACTGCATAGAATCATGTGATCATGTGACCTACCTACATCTTTCCTTATTATGGGGATGTTTAAGTGCTCAGTTATTGTTGTTGTTTAAGACTGTTTAGGGCTTTGGAAGGTGGTTTAGATATTAGGACTGGACCACCATGCTTCAAAGAACCAATCTCTGCACTGGCTCAGGTCCAGGACAGATGTGAGCGAGAGATAATGAGAGAAAAAGAAACTGCAGATAACAGTCTGGCATCCATATGCCGGGCTGCAGACTGCCAACTTCCCAGAATCCCCGGTTTAAAGTCCTGCTTTTGATGAGTGTGAAGCTGGACGTCAAGGACATAACTGCCTTTAATCTGCCCCTCCAATAACATAATGACTTACAGAGAGAAGCCCACTGCAGGCTACAAGCTCTGCTTTCATCAAGTCAGCTGATTTTACAATGGAAATCCCTTGCAGCTGTTAAAACAAGTGCCAGACTGCTGTTTTACCCTGCTGTAGGGTAAGGTAGCATATAGACCTTAGACCTGTAATCTCTCTGTGTTCACACTGTCATCTTTTTTGTGATTTTTATTTTCACTTCTAGCATTGATTTCTTTGTTTTGTCTGTCTGTGTTGGCCTTTCGTATTGTTTGTATTCTGTATATCACCTGCTATATTTTAATAACAGTATGCAGTAAACATTTCACATAGTAGTATGCTGTGCTTTTGTCTCATTAACTTGCTTTATTGCATGTTTAAGTAGTATTTGACTTGATTTGTTGTCTTTCTCTATCATAAATAATTTCTTTCTATCTTTTGTTTGTTCATTCATTCTTTTTAGTTTTTTTGTTAGTCAACTAGTTTGTTGTTATTTATGATATTTTTTAATAATATGTGAAACTGTTGCACTATGCAATGCAAACAGTAGTATGCTACATTGTAGTCACATGACCTTGCTTGATGTTTCATTTGGCAAGTGGCTTACAGTTGTCAACTCAGAAATAAAAATGATTATTTAGCATTTTAACCTAATTTTGTGTAAAAATGGTTTGGGGTGGGTAAGAATTTATTTTTTTTTTTTTACTTTTTGAAAGAAGTCTCACTAAGGCTGCATTCATTTAATCAAAAATAAAATGACATTGTGAAATACTGTTGCAATTTAAAATAACTGTTTTCTATTTAATATATTTTAAAATGTATTTTATTCCAGGCAAAGCTGAATTTTCAGCAGCCATTACTCCAGTCTTCAGTGTCACATGATCCTTCAGAAATTGCAGTTGTGCTGCTTAATGCTGTTACATTTTTTTCCAGGATTCTTTGATGAATAGACAGTTAAAAAGAACAGCATTTATTTGAAATAGAAATCATTTGCAACCTTATACATGTCTTTGTCACTTTTGATCAATTTAATGCATCCATGCTGAATAAAAGTATTAATTTCTTTAAAAATCAACAACAAAATCATTGACCCTGAACTGTTGGTAATGTACACACATAGTCTGGTTATTCAAAAAAATGAGATTAAGACATTATGCCACATATTTTACTGTGATTTATAGTTTCTCTAATTATTATCATAATCACATTATCATAATCATAGGGTTCTGTTTGCATGAGCTCCAACTTAATTGCAGTACTGCCTTAATCACATTTATAAGGGTGCTTGTAAATATAGCCTGTGTCTTAACTTTTGGCAGTGTGTCTGAAGCAATGAGTCCAGTAAAGATTAAAATCACACTTTATCACTTTTGCTTAAGTTCAGGTCAAGCGCATTACGTTGTGAGATACATTATTTAATTCATCATGTTCTGGTTGTGCACTCTCTCGCCAGAACCTCCTGAAACCCATACACTCCAGTGAAGCCTTCTTCTAACCACCTCAAAAATATACATATGCCCTTCCAGAACAAAGCCTCATGGGATGTGCAGTTTCCATCGTAAGCCCACTACAGTATATGTTTTCACAGGCACCCAGGACCTTATCAAATTAGTCCAACACTAACAGAAAATTGGCCAGCAGCTCAAAAAACTGTCCCCTTTAGGTTTATAAAACACGTTTAGTGGAAGAGTTATTATTTAACGTCAAGACTGTGGTAGATGTGATCCTACTGATAAGGCAAGTGGGTCTTAGGCAGCCAAAGTGAGATTATGCAGAGTTTTAACACCACTGCTGCCAGGTACAGGCAAGGGGAACGGGTTCAGACCCACCAGCCTGTCAAGCTTAATGTAAAGGAGGCCTAGAGTAGGGACAAAATCACGTACTGGTACCAATCTGAGTGGGATTAGGAGTCATTTAACTCCTTGTTCTCTGTCACATGACCAATGTGATGTATAGTATATGAGTTCTGCGCTTTTAAACACTACATTAAAGTACAGTATGTTCCTATTTTGTTCTTTCGCTCTCTCTTTACCACCTTTCATGTCTTTTTTTAGTTTTTAAATACCCGTTAGGCAAGTGCAAAACTATATTTTCAAATTGACAAATCCCTGGGTTCCTGTAATGACTAGATAACAAATCGAATAATAGAACAACTGTATAATTAGGCTAGTTCAGGTTGACCTGACCCCATTTCTTAGGTGGCATTTAGATGGTGAGACTTCTTTCAATTTATATAAGCTTTCAAAAACAGCTGGACAGAGCATGATGGAATGGAAGAGAAAACAGCATTTGTAGAATGAACTCATATTTGACTTGATGCTGCATCCTAAAAAAGCAACATTTTAGAGTTTTTTTATCATGCAAATTGTTAACTTTTGGCATGCTAATTTTAAATCTCTAAATAAAAAATGTATATCTGTAAGAAAATATCTAATATAGATAAACAAAATAAATTTAATCTAGATAAAGTAGCTGACCTAAGAAAAATGACTAGTTTTTGGATGACTAGAATACTAGTTGTGTATGGAAATACAGTATCATTCAAAATTTTGAATTTTTTTAAATAAATTAATACTATTAATACTAATACTTATTTTTCAAGGATGCGTTAAATTGATCAAATGTGACAATAAACATATTTGTAATGTTACAAAAAAAAATTGCGAATAAAAGCTGTTCTTTTCAACTTTTCCTGAAAGAATCCTGATAAAAACTGCACCATGGTTTCCACAAAAATATTAAGCAGCACAACTGTTTTTAACATTGATAATATTTAGAAATGTTTCTTGAGCACCAACTCAGCATATTAGAATGATTTATGGAGGGTATGGCTGGAGTAATGGCTGCTGAAAATTCGCCTTTGCACCACATTAATACACTACATTTACATTTTACAAAAAAATAGATCGCTGTTTTTACTGTATTTTTAATTAAGTAAATGCAGCTTTGATGGATTCTTATGAGAAAACCCCTAACTTGTGATTTCAGACAGGCTTCCATGTCTCCTCTTTCCTCACCCATCATGTGAGTTGCATGATTTCTTCTTTGTCTCTTAGGGAATGTGCTGGGAGAGGCTGTTTTTCCCTCCATCGTGCTTTATTCTTTGTTTCTCAAATTTGTAGGGCCGTTACAGAGAAGACAGGGGAATAAAGCAAGTGTGTGTATGTGCGTTTCAGCTGCTTTATCTATAAGCAAACCATCTAAAATGTGCCCCGCACCCCCCTCCCCTTCTGCTACTCAAGGATGTAACAGCAGTGGAAGAATAAACTAACTTACATAAACCCCACAAGCTCATTAAAATACCACATGCAGCCATTGAGCTCTACAGAGTGCTGGCGGCTGTCCCACAGAGTTAGTATAGTTATAAAGCTCTGTTTGGCTGCATGAAATACGCTGTTCACGTGTCTCCATTATTGTAGGCGCATTAAAATGTGGAGCGAATTTGCCAGCAGTTTGTTTTCAAGTTTGTTTTGCCATTGTGTAATGTTGTAAAGTTAACAATGCATAACACACGAGGAGTCAGTTCTGTACAAGCAACGAGAGCATAATGGTGTTAGCATTAGCGTGTGTCATATTAAACTTCTGTCCCATATACCACATGTACACTTGGTAGCTTTGTAGATTTTATGATGTCCTGTGAGGATATGTCAGTCAGTTTAGGATGATGTTTAGCATAACTAGCTTCCTTTGTCTTGTTGCATGTCTTACTGTGTATCTGCCGACTCTATTTTTTAAAGTATGTAACATGTTTCTGGCTCATGATTGTTGAGGTGTGATATTTTGCACGTTTTGGCTGCAGGTGGAGTGAAGTCATGTTCTCTGAACTGCCTGGCAGAGGGCTATAACTTCTACACTGAGCGCGCTCCAGCTGTGGTGGACGGCACACCTTGCAGGGATGACTCTCTGGACGTTTGTGTTAATGGCGAGTGTAAGGTGAGACAGTTACACACTCTTTTCTTCAAGTATACGTATCTGAGAGGTTTCAGATGGCAGTTCTTGTACAATATGCTTTTCCAGTTGTTGTGTTTGTGGCTTTGAACTTCTGCCAGAGCAAGAGACAGAACAGAAGAGAAAAGTCTCTCTTGACACATAGATCCACCAATCTGTTAACACATTTTTATAGCAATATGAAGCTTCCTGGATTTAATTAGAGCTCTGAACTGTTAAGAATCCATTGCTCCTCACCACATTTTTCACTGGCTATTAAGGATGCTTTAATGCTAAAGCTTTTTAGACATTAAGAGTTCAGTATATTTTGGTTGGTGTGAAAGTGATTTTATAGAACTTCAGGGCTCAACAGTAAGGATAGACTGCTGTTGGGCCATTTGGTCGAACACTTGGCTTTTTGGGCCAGTGTTGTGTTACTTCCGAAAATTTCACATTCACTGCTCGTATGCAGTTATTTTTTGCAGCTTGCAAACTTTGCAAAACATTGCAAAAATTTCTTTAAATGTTTTCTACATTGTTGCTGCATATTTTTCTGAATTGTCACCAAAGTAATATTGTCTAGCTTTCCAAAAATTAGTTAGAAAAATGGTTTTAAAAGCATCAGTAAAAATGTGTTGAAAACTACAAAGTCAATTGTCAGTCAGTTATGTTTTGCATCATATGCAATTGTTTTACAGTTGCATTGTAGCTGTATAATTTCCAGATATTTGTTGTATATTTTTATAAAGGGAAGAAAATGATTAACAACAACAACAATAATAATAATATAATTTTGACAAATACCACCACAAAGAATGTTCAATTTATTTATTCATATTTTTCATTTAATGTTACATTTTCATTACTACTGCTACCACCACTACTACTAATAATCATTATTATACACAAGAATGATCAAATTGAGTTATATTTTTCATTAAATGTTACATTTTCTTTACTACTACTACTAATTATTATTATTATTATTATACACAAGAATGATCAAATTTAGTTATATTTTTCATTAAATGTTAATTTTTTTGTTTTCACAAATAATAATAATTATTATAAATAAATGGATGAATGCATTAATAAAAAAAAATACATCTCTTGCGATGGCACCTAAAATAAATGACCTTTGGTAATACATCCACAGCAGCTAAACAAAAAAATTTTTTTTTTTTAATTTACAGTAAAAAACTGGCAGCTGTGTTGCTAGAATTTTACCATAAAAAATACAGTAGCAACATTTTAGGTTTTACAGATTTAACAATTTAAAAACCGTAATTTCATTAACTGATATAATGTTCATATACCAACCTATGAAAGTACTGAAATCTGTTTTGTACCTTTGTAATTCACTGATAACCACCGAAAGCAGATGGTGATGAGAAAGTCACATGATGAACCAAAGCTCATCACAAGCAGCTTTTATATACTAACATATATAGAAGGTGCACAGTGTCATTGACACAAACACTAAACACAATCATGGTAAAACACATGAAACTGAAATAATGCAATAAACATTAATTCAACAAAATTAGATGTAACATACAACCCTAACGTACACAACTGATAAGAAAAAACTAAGAAGAAACCGTTATTTCAACGGAAAAAACATCAAATGTCAAATGTAACGCAGGGAGTTCTGGGAATGTCAATTTACGGTTATTCACTGTAAATTTTACATTCTTTTTCTACTTCCAAAAATGGTATATTACTGTAAAATTACATGTAATGTCCAATACAGCTTTTCCCTGTATATAGTAGGGGAATTTACCGTTAACCAATTAATAGGTTTTTACAGTAGCATTTTTACAGTCTTTTACCATTAAAATCACAGTCATTTTTTACAGTGCAAGTGTTGTTCTGTATAATGTTTTAGTGGAAAACTGAAAGTGACAAAGACATAGATAAAACATTCAAGTTGGCATATACTCATCCGAATCATTAGCTAGTTACTGTGGTAAACAGCTGCCGCTCGTGCTCATGGTGGTACTTGCTTTGAGGTACAGTGTGAAGAGAGTCCAGCTGGACTGAACTCTGGTTTGGTGCAAACAATCAAACAAAATGTGAAAATGGCTTAAAATATGTTGTTCATTATCATGTTTCATAATGCAAACTGTAGTGTACTTTATCTTCTGTTTTGTTTTGTTGTACTGCACAGGACAGGCTGCATGTGCGCCTTTGGAGCAAGTTAGGCTGGTTTATCTTTGCGCTGTTGTCTAGACCAGTGGTTGTTTTTATCAACAGTTCAGTTCAGTCCAGCCCCGTTCTGCTCTGCTCTGAATGCTGCAAGAACTCGATGACCCCCCAGATCCATCTGTCCTCAGTACACGCAGCTGAACATAATCACAGCGACTTCTCCCTCCCTCCCCGCCGTCAGCTCTCACCCTTTCTCCATTTCTTTCCTTCCCTGCTCGTTTTCCTCTCTTCCTCCATCTCCTTCCCTCACTCGTTTCTCTGCTTTCTTATTTATGGTGCATATAAAAACCGAAGAACAGCAGGGGGAGAAATCAAAGTAGTGTTTGCAGCCTCATGGTGGCTTAGCTTCCAAACAATAAGGGTTTGATTATGAAAGCAAGAGCTTTGAAGCACAAGGCATTAAAAACAGCCAGTATAACCATGCGTCCCAAAGCTCGGCTCTATTTGGTCCAGCAGAGGACATGCCCGGCCCGCTCCGAGCAGCCACTGACTTACCATTGTTGTTGTGTTGAGGAAATAGGTCACACATTTGCAGGTTATGGAATCTAGGCCAGGTCAACAAAAGTCTTTGGAGCTTTAGTGGAATTTTTGTGAAGTTGCACAGGCCTGGATTTGGAAAGTCTCAGGTCTGCTGGATACTGACTTCATTTTGTGTTACCTTTTACATACTGACAGCAGAGACTCTTCGGTTTCTTCACTGATGCTCTGGATTTTGTGCAGATTTGGTCCCTTTGGAGAAACTTGCAATTGCTTTGCGCAATGTCAGTGAAAATGGATTGTGATCTCTAAAATTCTGGGACTGCTCTCGAGATTATACGTCAAACCTTGATGTTTCTTTTAGGGCTGTCAAAAGTAACGTTAATATATGTGATTAGTTAAATATGTTAACACCGTCAGAGCCTTTGACTTACTTTCCTCTGTGGGACAGAAAAAAGAAACGTAGGAGAATCAGAATCAAAAAGAGCTTTATTGCCAACTGCTTGCACACAGTTTTTCTTGTAATGAAGCTTCTAGTGCAAACATAAATACAACAAGGCACATTATAATAAAATTAAATAATAAATAATAAAATATGAAAAAGTATAAAGACACAAGTTAAGTCAGAATAGACATATTTACTGAATACTGATTATGAACATTTTACAGTATTATGGATAATAATACGAATGAATAGGAGTGAATTTTGAAGAATGTACTGATTTTTTTCCCCCATGCAATCAATGATTAGAGACTGAAGCTTTCAAGCTTCAAAAAGAATGCCAAAGCACAATAAATTCACTTATTCTTACACTTATATTACATCTGCTTTATCCTTGACGTGTTCTTGGGGTCATAGTGTCATAGTGCAGAATACAATTATTACACAGCTCTCCAATGGTTGTTCTGTTGTTTTTAGTTCAAGCAGGAAATATTATTGCAGAGCACATGGTTTCATGTATGCTGTCTCTAATATTTTACGCTTTTCCTGACACATTATTTGACTGTAAATGATGTGAAGTTGATCATTTTCATATTAAGCATAATTTATTAGACAGAGCATAAAAAATTGTTCCATAAAGGTGTTCATTTATATAGAGGTATGCCTAATTACTCAATATACAACATTCAAAAAATACATCCTTTGTAAGCAGTGTGTTTTGTTCTGTATGTGAAGTTTTGCAAGAAAGATATGAATGATAACTTACAGTAAATTAAAGTCAAGACAAAATATTAACAAAAACAGTGTTTTTAGAAGAATAAAAATACACTGTAGAAAAACCAGTAAAAAAGTAAAATTTATTGGGGCTGAAACTTTATATGAGATCAGCTAAATCCATGACATAAATGTAATAAAACTGTATATAATATTACATATAAGTGATTATAATTATTATAAAGATTATAATTTAAATTTGCACAGACAATGCATGTATTGCTGGTAAATATTGTGACCTTTACGTTGACCTCTGACCTCTCTAAATATGTGTGTGTATCTGCAGCACGTCGGCTGTGACCGGATCCTGAGCTCGGATGTTCGGGAAGATCGCTGCCGCATTTGTGGAGGAGATGGAAGCAGCTGCCAGGTCATCGAGGGGGTCTTCAATGACTCCTTGTCTGAAGGAGGTACTAAGTGTGTGCACTTCAGTTTGAACTGGAACAATTTGTAACAATATGTGCAAAAGAAACATTGCTGAAATACCATTTATCTCACTGAGGACCTGGGCGTTGAAAAGTTTCCACAGACAGTTCCATTTCAGACTTGTGTGTTGTGAAATGATGTTTTAGGTGTTAAAATGCAAGCCCTCGGTGGGATAGATTCAGTAAAACAGCTTGTCTCTTGACAGAGGTAAGGTGTCTGTTGCTGTGGATTTAAAGTTGGTGTTAAAATATGATCCTCTAATGCTGAACTAAAGCTCATTTCAGAGTTGGGTGCTAAAATATTATTCCTCTCAAATTTAAGTAGAGCGAAAATAATTTATTTCTGGGCCAACATACAGATTAAAGCACAATTCCTTCTCTGATGATTTAGTTTAACATTAGGGAATCGTATTTTAATACCGACTGTAAATCCTCAGAAATAAAAACTTTTGCTTGTTTGTTGACGTCATTTCAGATCACATTAATCAAAAGTCAAAAGCTATTTAGATATTGTTGTAGTCACAGCATGACTCATTCAAGATCCAAGATCCACCCTTTATTTTTTATTTTTCATTAATTACGTTTCAATCAGAAATATGTCGAAATACAGTATACTGTTGTGAACAGCAATTCATGTCAAATTTTTTAGTATCACCATAGAAATAGTTATTTAAAAGGGATGCTTGTGTACATTTTCTAGTGATCATGACAGCAGAAATTGTTTAAACGTCTTGAGAAGGAACACTTTATTGTCTGTAGCCTTGGTGTATTTCTAAGCATGAATTGTGATCAGCAGTGTCCTTGAGAAGATGGATAATATCATCTTTTCTGTTAATGGTTAAGTGAAGCCTGCAAATGCACATGTGAGACTGCTATTTCTCTTGTTAACTGAAGTAACACAAGCCTGGTGCCTGAATTGAGTAGCCCCCCCCCCAAACCTCAGAAATGTGTGTGTGTGACATGCTTTGAGGTACTGGGAGCAGCCTTGGCAAGTTCCTCTGGTATCTGGGGGAGTATTTTGAGGCCTGGCTCTAACCCAGAAGTCCAAGTGAACTGGATTGTCCAGGACATAAGAGAGACTGTTGCTCCTTCCTTCAGTGGCATACACCGACCTCTTTAAAGCCCCTGATAATTCTGCTTTCCTGTTCTCCACTTAGCGCTTTCTCAGCCTGTGTCCAGAGAGTTGTCAGTAAACACGCTTCTCAATTAGCTGTTGAAGTCACGAGTTGGAAAATGTTAAAATCAGCTTGCACTTTGAGACAGGACTGTAGTTAATTGGGTGAAAAGGTGGAAACGATTCTAGAGGTTTCTTCTACTATAATTAATTCAGTGCATTTCACTATAAAAAAAATCCACAAATGTGTTGCAAGTTGTTTCAATATTTCAAGCCCTCCACCCTCTCTAAAAAAATAATCTAATCGCTTTGCGGTATGTTTTGACACTGAACAGGCACGAGAAGTCATTGAGTCATGTTGTCAAGAACAAAATGAAAATCAGCTCACCATAAAAGAAAAGGAAAGATGGAGATGGAGGCCAAAAGCAGTTTAATGGCACAGTTCAAAACCAAATGAGTTTACAGTAACAGACAAGTAAAATGTTGTTTTTATAGCACCTTTTAAAATGGTGTTTACAAAGTACAGTAGGGAGAAATAAAATCTACAAACTAAGAATGAAATACACAGAAACAGAGAAAGAGAAAATAGGAAAATAAAATGCTAGAAAACTAATTCAAACTAGTAAGGAGAAAAAGTTTGGTAACACTTTATTTTAAGGTGTCCTTGTTACACATAATATAACAATAAATTATGCATAATTACATGAAAGTAACCCTAATCCAAAGTAAGTACATATATTTAATCAATACTACTCAGTACTTAATGTATAATTTCACTGTAACAAGGGCACCTTAAAATGAAGTGTAACCAAAAGTTTAAATGCCTGCAGTAAAAACAGTAATTTTGTGAAATATTACTACAATTTTGAATAACTGTTTTCTATTTTATTATATTTTAAGTGTAATTACTTATATAAGTGTAATTTATATTTGTGATGGCAAAGCTGAATTTTGTTACTCCAGTCATTGGTGTCATTAGTGTTCCAATATGCAAATTTGGTGCTCAAGAAATGTTTCTATTCATTATCACAGGTGAATATTTGATTAATATTTTTGTGGAAACTGTGATATATATTTTTTGATAAGTAGGAGGTTGAAATAGATTTTTTTGTAACAATATTAAAATTTATACTGTTTTTTCCACAAATATATCAATGTAATGCAGCATATCAGAACATATGCTTTCTCCACCAGGCCATATCGATGTTTACATTTTTATTCTTAAAAAAGGTAAGGAACCCGGAGTAGTATACAGTAAAGGGGCCCAAAATTCCTGTTGATGGCCCTCTTCAGACTTTAGAAGTGTTCAGAGAAGCTATATAATCACTTTATGGAAACTCAAACAATGTTTTTAAGTGTTTGTGCGGTGAACATCGTGCTTCAGGTCAGATATGTGTTGGACAGCTGCCTCACTGTTGAGGGGTGCACAGGGACTCCAGCCATTCCGAAAAGGCGTTTCATAATTACCTGCTCACATGCAAGGCCCAAGTCATAAACGCTGGGATACAGGATCTCAGCCATGCAGAATTCCTTCCGATGGTTTGTTCTGAAACAGACACACTTCAGTTAGGATGAGGATTTAGTGAGAGATGGGAGTGATCTGGAAAAACATCACGGCTTCCAGTTCCACAAAAATATTAAGCAGCACAACTGTTGAAAATAATGTGAAATAATAAGCACAAAATCAGCATATTAAAATGATTTCTGAAGGATAATGTGACACTGAAGACTGGAGTAATGGCTGCTGAAAATTCAGCTTTGCCATCAATGGAATAATGAACAGGTAAATGACGCAGAAGTGTAGAAGGTTGTGATGCTGTTTTGTGAGGTAGCAGCGGTTCAGATGTGGGTGGTGTTGTTGAATGGCAGGCTGTTGGCTCTGTGCTGGACTGAGGGTTATTCTCAGCTGCAGGAAGCTCTAGTGGGCCACTCCCTGGGCGGGCGGCAGGAGAACATTGACCACAGTGGCTAGCCGAGGCCGAGATGATGGGATATTCTTGGCTCCGGCTGTATTTTTAAGTTCAGGGTTCTTGCGGGTACAAACACAATTTAAACACAAAGAAACACAGTTTATTTAAAAATGTGGTCAATGAATGAGATGTTTCCAGGCATTGTGCTCCACAAAATGCCAACTGACTGACCAGTCCACACAAATGACCACTAATGGTTCATGTCTGCCTGCTTCTCTCTCTCTGTGTATGTTTGTATATATTGAGTACTCTAGTATATCTGGGTTCTTATTCAGAACCAGATCCATTTATTTTAAAATACCATTATGCTTAATATTTTTGATTCTGTATAGCAGTTGAATATGCATGCATGCATATTATGGTGCATTCTTCATGGCTAGTTCAATTCCACAAAAAATGGACTCTTGAACTCATTTCATTTAGTCATTAGTCATTTAGCAGACGCTTTTATCCAAAGCGACTTACAAATGAGGACAACAGAAGCAATCAATTGTAGTATTAAAACAACTAAAACAGATCCAAAACTAAAAGATAATGCATACAACAAAATTTCAAAACTTAACATTTAAATGAAAACAAAAAATAAGCTAAAAACAATTCAAAATATTAAAGAACAAAAGGTATAAGAGTATAATAATGATTCTAACATAACACTAAGCCAAACACCAAAAAACAACTACATATGTGCATGTACAACCACACACACATACATATACAGTGGTGTGAAAAATTGTTTGCCCCCTTCCTGATTTTTTATTTTTTTGCATGTTTCAGATAATCAAACAAATTTAAATATCAATCAAAGATAACACAAGTAAACACAACATGCAGTTTTTAAATGAAGTTTTTTATTATGAAGGGAAAACAAAATCCAAACCCACATGGCCCTGTGTGAAAAAGTGCTTGCCCCCTAAACCTAATAACTGGTTGGGCCACCCTTAGCAGCAACAACTGCAATCAAGCGTTTGCGATAACTTGCAATGAGTCTGTTACAGCGCTGTGGAGGAATTTTGGCCCACTCATCTTTGCAGAATTGTTGTAATTCAGCCACATTGGAGGGTTTTCGAGCATGAACCGCCTTTTTAAGGTCATGCCACAGCATCTCAATAGGATTCAGGTCAGGACTTTGACTAGGCCACTCCAAAGTCTTCATTTTGCTTTTCTTCAGCCATTCAGAGGTGGACTTGCTGGTGTGTTTTAGATCATTGTCCTGCTGTAAAACCCAAGTTCGCTTCAGCTTGAGGTCACGAACAGATGGCCGGACATTGTCCTTCAGGATTTTTTGGTAGACAGGAGAATTCATAGTTCCATTTATCACAGCAAGTCTTCCAGGTCCTGAAGCAGCAAAACAGCCCCAGACCATCACACTACCACCACCATATTTTACTGTTGGTATGATGTTCTTTTTCTGAAATAATGTGTTGCTTTTACGCCAGATGTAATGGGACACACACCTTCCAAAAAGTTCAACTTTTGTCTCGTCAGTCCACAGAGTATTTTCCCAAAAGTCTTGGGGATCATCAAGATGATTTCTGGCAAAACTGAGACAAGCCTTTTTGCTCAGCAGCGGTTTTCGTCTTGGAACTCTGCCATGCAGGCCATTTTTGCACAGTCTCTTTCTTATGGTGGAGTCATGAACACTGATCTTAACTGAGGAAAGTGAGGCCTGCAGTTCTTTGGATGTTGTTCTGGGGTCTTTTGTGACCTCTTGCATGAGTCGTCACTGCGCTTTTGGGGTAATTTTGGTCGGCCGGCCACTCCTGGGAAGGTTCACCACTGTTCCATGTTTTCGCCATTTGAGGATAATGGCTCTCACTGTGGTTCGCTGGAGTCCCAAAGCTTTAGAAATGGCTTTATAACTTTTTCCAGACTGATAGATCTCAATTACTTTCTTTCTCATTTGTTCCTGAATTTCTTTGGATCTCAACATGATGTGTAGCTTTTGAGGATCTTTTGGTCAACTTCACTTTGTCAGGCAGGTCCTATTTAAGTGATTTCTTGATTGCGAACAGATGTGGCAGTAATCAGGCCTGGGTGTGGCTAGAGAAACTGAACTCAGGTGTGATAAACCACAGTTATGTTGTTGGGGGGCAAACACTTTTTCACACAGGGCCATGTGGGTTTGGATTTTGCTTTCCCTTCATAAAAAAAACTTAATTTAAAAACTACATGTTGTGTTATATTTGATTAATTTTTTAATTTGTTTGATGATCTGAAACATTAAAGTGTGACAAACATGCAAAAAAATAAGAAATCAGGAAGGGGGAAAACTATTTTTCACACCACTGTATATACAGGTGCATCTCAATAAATTAGAATGCCGTGGAAAAGTTCATTTATTTCAGTAATTCAACTCAAATTGTGAAACTCGTGTATTAAATAAATTCAATGCACACAGACTGAAGTAGTTTAAGTCTTTGGTTCTTTTAATTGTGATGATTTTGGCTCACATTTAACAAAAACCCACCAATTCACTATCTCAACAAATTAGAATATGGTGACATGCCAATCAGCTAATCAACTCAAAACACCTGCAAAGGTTTCCTGAGCCTTCAAAATGGTCTCTCAGTTTGGTTCACTAGGCTACACAATCATGGGGAAGACTGCTGATCTGACAGTTGTCCAGAAGACAATCATTGACACCCTTCACAAGGAGGGTAAGCCACAAACATTCATTGCCAAAGAAGCTGGCTGTTCACAGAGTGCTGTATCCAAGCATGTTAACAGAAAGTTGAGTGGAAGGAAAAAGTGTGGAAGAAAAAGATGCACAACCAACCGAGAGAACCGCAGTCTTATGAGGATTGTCAAGCAAAATCGATTCAAGAATTTGGGTGAACTTCACAAGGAATGAACTGAGGCTGGGGTCAAGGCATCAAGAGCCACCACACACAGACGTGTCAAGGAATTTGGCTACAGTTGTCGTATTCCTCTTGTTAAGCCACTCCTGAATCACAGACAACGTCAGAGGCGTCTTACCTGGGCCAAGGAGAAGAAGAACTGGACTGTTGCCCAGTGGTCCAAAGTCCTCTTTTCAGATGAGAGCAAGTTTTGTATTTCATTTGGAAACCAAGGTCCTAGAGTCTGGAGGAAGGGTGGAGAAGCTCATAGCCCAAGTTGCTTGAAATCCAGTGTTAAGTTTCCACAGTCTGTGATGATTTGGGGTGCAATGTCATCTGCTGGTGTTGGTCCATTGTGTTTTTTGAAAACCAAAGTCACTGCACCCATTTACCAAGAAATTTTGGAGCACTTCATGCTTCCTTCTGCTGACCAGCTTTTTAAAGATGCTGATTTCATTTAACAGCAGGATTTGGCACCTGCCCACACTGCCAAAAGCACCAAAAGTTGGTTAAATGACCATGGTGTTGGTGTGCTTGACTGGCCAGCAAACTCACCAGACCTGAACCCCATAGAGAATCTATGGGGTATTGTCAAGAGGAAAATGAGAAACGAGACCAAAAAATGCAGATGAGCTGAAGGCCACTGTCAAAGAAACCTGGGCTTCCATACCACCTCAGCAGTGCCACAAACTGATCACCTCCATGCCACGCCGAATTGAGGCAGTAATTAAAGCAAAAGGAGCCCCTACCAAGTATTGAGAACATATACAGTAAATGAAAATACTTTCCAGAAGGCCAACAATTCACTAAAAATGTTTTTTTTTTTTTTTTTATTGGTCTTATGAAGTATTCTAATTTGTTGAGATAGTGAATTGGTGGGTTTTTGTTCAATGTGAGCCAAAATCATCACAATTAAAAGAACCAAAGACTTAAACTACTTCAGTCTGTGTGGATTGAATTTATTTAATACACGAGTTTCACAATTTAAGTTGAATTACTGATATAAATGAACTTTTCCATGACATTCTAATTTATTGAGATGCACCTGTATATACATATATCCACTTTTATAAATTCAATATATTATTTCATTTCCATTTAGTTTGTTGAAGTACTAAAATAACTCAAATTAAATAAAACTAAAACTTAATAAAAAACCTATACAGACATAATTAAAAAAACTAATAAAATTACAAACATTATTCCATCTTTAACTAAAATTAAAATAGATAACAAATACAAATCAAACTACATTAGTTTATCAGTAATCCTAAAAAAGTAACACTGAGTCAAACACACATGCAAGTAGTAGGAAAGAGGAGAAATAAAAAGCAATACTTATTTGAACTCATTTTGTTTAGTGAATCAAAAACACTTATGAATCTGATCAGTGTTTAACAAATGAATTAATTAAATGCTTACTTTTTTAGTATTTTATGTATTTTTTTTATTATTTATAGTATATATTTTATGTATTAGATTTTTTAATATCATTATTTAGTTATTGGGATGCATTTAAAGCACCTTTGTGCCACATTTAAAATATCTTTTGCAAGAATTTGTTATATCAGTTCTGTTTAAATCAGATTTTTGCAGCTGATTGTTGAGGACAATAAATGCAATACAAATATTTCTTCCACATATATAGTACAAGAATTGTTAATGGAATAATTAGGGAACCAAAACCATTAATCAGTAATCAGAAACAGAATAAACAGATTTCTACTCTTTGTTGATGGCTTAATTCTTAGTGGCGCACTCATCGCCTCTTGACTGTTCAAAAACAAAATCTCTGTCAGTGGAAGGACTGGATTGAAAAATTAGTTTAGCTCTTTTCTTTTTTTACTCTTTGGTCAGAAGCTGGAGTTGTTTGCAGGCCTGTGGTGGAATCTGGCCTTAAACACGTTGTGTGTTGGGCAGCAGAACTGAGGGACGTTGCCCAGGAATTCGGTCGGAATCTCAAACCTCTGCATATCCCATCACAGTCGCTCTCAGTGAAGCACCACTAACTGCATTGTTCTCTTGCTGTGAATAAATGTATGTGTGTCTCTGTGTGTGTGTTCTCTCTTAGGTTATGAGGAGGTGGTCAGAATCCCCAAAGGATCTGTATTCATACACATCCAAGAGCTCAACGTCTCTCACAATTACTTGGGTGAGACACAATTTTTCATGGTTTGACTCAAATATGAACCTCTCATGGGAAGCAGAACTAATACACTGTTGGAGTTAGTGAATTCTGTAAAAAGCTTCCCAGCTGAATTGTAAGCAAAAATCTAAGAGGGCTTTAGGTGACTCATGGCTCAGCTAAGATGACTTGAGGCCTTTTCACATTTAAATTAAATTGTTTATCCCAAGTTATCTTGTTCAGCATTTTGCATTGTTCATACTTCACCCTGGGCTATTAATTAAACCTGGTTAATCAAGGTTCAGAATTTTACAATGTACATTTGTGAACCCCCGGTTAATAGTTGTGCATTTATGAGATGATTTGTTTATACACGATAAATACACTACCTGTTTTAATAACTGCAGTTAATGTTTACAGTCACTTAGGAGACCTATTATGCCTCTTTTTACAAGATGTAATATAAGTCTCAGGTGTACCCAGAATCTGTGAAGTTTCAGCTCAAAATACCCCACAGATCATTGATTATATCATTTTGAAAATGCCCATTTTGAGTGGAAGCAGGAACATGCTGTTTTCGTCCATGTCTCTTTAAATGCAAATGACCTGCTGCTCAGAATAGGGCTGTGCCTTTACAGCTTGTTCCTCAGATATTCTACTAAAAAACATCTGTTTGGTTTTGATTATCATGTCTGTCTCACTGAAATCAAGTGTTTTAAACCATATCAGTTTAAACTTCTAATATACGGTTTTCTAAGCGCACACATCCAAAGCACACGCACAGAAATCGGCTGTTACATGGCATGTGTACTAAACTAAGTTCTCTTTCATGTCTTTTTGCGCTTAAACACATAAGTTTATGTTAAAGACACACGAGTTACGAAAACAGTTGGTTATGTCTGTAAAGGTAAACAGCTGGGAAAGAAATTGCATGTTTATATTAGATCTGTGTGGCAGCAGCATAATATACAGTAAAAAAAATCAATAAATCCACTGCTCTCTTGTTTCCTCTGAGGCTGGGACTTTAAATAGTACTCTGTGCTCGTCAGCATGATTTGCTCAAACTATTAGCATGGCGTTAGAACCTGTACACCGTTGTCACTTGCAAAAACACAGTGGCGGAGGTGGGGGAGTTGCGCCTCATTTTTTTCACAAGCTTGCAGAGAAAGGCTTACCAAAAAAAAATTTACTGGGTTGTTCTTTTTCACATTTTCTGAGTTGGTAGATGCACCAGGACCCCGATTATAGCACTTAAACACGGAAAAAGTCAGATTTTCATGATATGTCACCTTTGACTCAAACTGAAACGTTTTGTGAATTTTTCAAAATGCATAAACATGATTATGGAAAAAATACTATGGGAGGAATTATCAAGCAATCAGTGTTTATTTATGAAGCACACCAAGGTTGACCAAAGTTCTATAAGATATAGTATTAACTACAGAAAAAATACACAGTGTTGTAACAAAAAAAAAGTACTATTTAAAAAAAAAAAAAAAAAAAAAAGGACAGATCACAATGATCACAGAATGTTGAAGGCCAGAGAGAATAAATATATCTTTAGAGCAGACTTGAAGGCTGAAAAATTATATGCTTTTCCATTAAATGCTTTTGCATTTGCTTTTTACTCCCATCTAATATTAATTCTATCACCACTTTTGCATTTGCTCACAAAAGTACTGTGCTTTGCATTTGCATTAGCTTTTAAAAGCATAGAAAAATAGTTTTCCTGCCATCTCATATTATCTACATCACAAGATTTGCATTGGATCACAAAGTTCTCAGCGGAATACAAAAGTTTTGAGAGCAAATGCTCAAGTTTTAATAGTGAACGCAAAACTGTTGATGGAATTATTTAAGATGGGAGGAAAAACTATATTTCTAAGCTTTTGCAAGCAAAGCAAAGTTTCTTGAGGAACACCATACTTTTCATTCCATCTCATATTTTTCCCATTGCAATACCCCTTAGGGGCTCCGTATCTTCTTGACTGGATGCTTGTTGCTAAAAAAAAAACATTCTAATAACAAAATTCTATACCTTGGCACCACAATTGGGCCATAAGATTGTATTTTGAGGCCCAGTAATCATTAACCCTTTCCATACCATAGTGTTGAAGAGTAAAGGGGATCAGTACTTCATCAATGGCAAGCTGACCATCGACACGCCAAGACGCTTCGACGTTGCGGGAACCACCTTCCACTACCGCCGACCCGCCAATGAACCAGAGACCCTGGAAGCACTTGGACCCACTAACATGACCCTGATCGTCATGGTAACTCAGAGATGCTGGGTGGTCTGTTCAAGCAGGATATTTATGCACTGCTGGTGTTGGTACAGATGCCTCAGAATTTAGACAGCTGCAGTGTATTTGCAGTGTAATTTTCTGTAAAATTTTACTCAAAGCTGAAGTGTAATTTTTTTGATTATTTTTCATAAATACTTTTCTCCTATCCCAATTTAATATGCTAAGTAAGCTATTTGTAGGTTAATTGAAACCCAAAAACTGTAAACAATGTGTTTCTTTGATGGTGTTTTTTTTTTTTTTTTTTTTTTTGAGCATCTCGATCAACCTGACATAGCAGCAGTGTTGTGAGTTTAGAATATCACTTTGTCCTAGCAATAGAAGATTGGTTGTTTTTGCGAAATTTTTTGGAAAGCAATTGTTACTTATTTGATTTCACTACAAACTATCCAACTTCATGAAAATGATAAATGCTTGAAATCAGTGTTTGATGGCTGGATCAGTCAGTTCAGTCCACTATTGTGTTGCAGGTGTTGGTCCGAGAGGAAAATCCTGGGATCATTTACCGTTTTAACCCACCTGTCAACAGAGATCCCCTGAGCAGTTACGCCTGGCATTATACATCCTGGTCCCGCTGCTCTGCGCTGTGTGCTGGAGGTGACCGTTTTCTGTCTGTTATACTTTCAGTGTCTGTTTACTGACAAACATAATGAAATCATTCACATGTGAAAGTGGCATTGCAGGGTTTTCCTCAAAGATACGGTTTACACATTCACAGTGACTACTAAATGCATAAAAAGGTCAAGCTGTCCAACACAGTTCACACAAACAATGTAAATTTGCCATGTCTGATGGTTAGGATGTGCATCAACCGTTTGAAAGCCTGGGAATAAAACAATTACATGCACTGTATATACCAAGAACACCAGCTTTGATGTCACTTCCTATCCTCAAGCTCTTTCCCTATTATTCTTGCGTTCATGCTTTGTGAGTTAATGAACCATATTTATCTTGCTGATAAGAAACTATCAGCTATGACTCAGAACTAATTTGCTGTTGAAAACATAGACTCTGCTCCAGAATCTAGTGAACTGCCTCATAGGCAGCGTTTCAAGGCATCATGAAGGTTGTTAGTTAACAACCATAATGGAGAAGACAATGCCATAATGTTTTAAAATAAATCCAAAATGACAGGTAAAATAAATGTTGATTACAATGCTGAGAAGTGCTGTTACCTTATCGGTTATTAGATGATACTGAATTGTTTTTTAATTTAACGCTATTGGTCCATATTGGATATCAGCCAACAATTGAAATTTAATTTTGCATGCTCATTTCACCTATTTTTACATTTAGATTACCTTTGCCGTCATGTAACACTTAAAAGTTGATTTTCAAAAACACTAATTTAATAACAGTTAAACACAATTTTTAACAGATCTCAAAATATTTATCATGCTGTACACAATACTTTTGTGTTGTCTAATTTCACTTGTAGCATTTAAAACTATTTATTTTATTTTTAAGTGATTTTTTTTTTAATAGAAGTCTCTAATGCTCATCAAAACTGCATTTATTTGCTAAAAATATAGTAAAATATTGTGAAATATTATTACAATTTTGAATAAATGTTTTCTATTTTAATATATTTTAAAACTACATTTATTGTTGTAATGGCAGCCTTAACTCTAGTCTTCAGTGTAACTTAAAGGGAAAGTTCACCCAAAAATTAAAATTCTGGCATTAATTTTTGATGAAATCCGAGCTTTCTGACCCTGCATAGACAGCAACCCAACTGACAAGTTCCAGGCCCAAAAAGGTAGTAAGAACATTGTTAAAATAGTCCATGTGACATCAGTGGTTCAACTGTAATTTTATGAATCTACGGGAATACTTTTTGTGCGCAAAGAAAACAAAAATAACCAATTTGTTCAGCAATTTCTTCTCTTCCGTGTCAGCCTCGCAGCACATTCATGAGAGTACCAATTTGGGTGAACAAAAGTCTTAGAAGGCAGCTGTCTATTTAGGCGGTAAGCAGCAAGGCAGCTCACTAGATTTTGGAACAGAGCCATAGTGTTCAACAAAACTGGCACAACAGATCACACCATAATAACTTCACAGGGATTGTGTATTTACACAAAGACGAGAATGAAACAGCACTGACATCAAAGCTTCATGTTTGTGTGATTAGGGTTTATGGTAATCTACTGTGATTTATATAGTGAAGACTGTTCTCTGTGTCACAGGGGTTCAAGTCCAGCAGGTAGTGTGCAAGAAACAAGCTGATCTCTCTGTGGTATACAACCACTTCTGCGACAAGAAGAACAAGCCCAAAGACAAGAAAAGACCCTGCAACTTGGAGCCCTGCCCACCAACGTGGGTGTTCTGAATGTTTGTGTGTGTGGCATTAACATCCATCCCGATCATATATGCTCCATGCTAAATATAGGTGCAAATGGGATGCATATGGTGATTTGATCACGCAAACCACATTCAGAAATGGTCAGGGATGCAAATGGCCACATCCGATTTGTAGAAAATGCTAATGTGTCCTGATGCTTTCCAGACATCATGGAAGGACCACCGATTAGCCAGTCAGTGCAACTGACTATACAATCCAAATCACTGTACAACACGTTCACATAAGCTAATAAACATTCATAATATTTTTTGTTATATCTTTTTCATATTAATCGCAAATAATTTTTCATTATTTAAATTTTTTGTTCTTTTATCATTGTTTTTAAAATATTTAAATAGTAAACTTTTTTCATTACAAATTTGTTTCTTTCCAGGTTTATTTATTTATTTATTCCCCCAATTTTCACAAGTCTTACACTTTTGTACTGTACATGCACAAGTCTTAATATGTGACCCTGGACCACAAAACCAGTCTTAAGTCGCTGGGGTATATTTGTAGCAATAGCCAAAAATACATGGTATGGGTCAAAATTATAGATTTTTCTTTTATGCCAAAAATCATTAGTATATTAAGTAAAGATCATATTCCATTAAGATATTTTGTAAATTTACTACTGTAAATATATTAAAATGTCATTTTTGATTAGTAATATGCATTGCTAAGAATTCATTTGGACAACTTTAAAGGCAATTTTCTCAAAATTTTGATTTTTTTTGCACCCTCAGATTCCAGATATTCAAATAGTTGTATCTCGGCCAAATATTGTCTGATCCTAACAAACCATACATCAATGGAAAGCTTATTTATTCAGCTTTCATGTGATGTATAAGACTGGTTTTGTGGTCCAGGGTCACATATGACATCTATGGTATTCCTGATCAATGCCAGATATCCTGATATCTTCTGGTATCTGTATGTGTGTCAGGTGGTGGACAGGAAACTGGTCAGATTGCAGTAGGAGCTGTAACGGAGGAGTGCGTACACGGGAAGTGCTGTGTAAAAGAAAGATCTCGGTTACAGAGGAGAAAGTCCTGGATGACGCGGCCTGCCCCCCTCCACGGCCTTCTATCACCGAGCCCTGCAACAACCACACCTGCCCACCAGAATGGCATGCCCTGGACTGGTCTGAGGTAGAGTCCAGTTGCATAAACTTAGCCTAAATGTTAAGACTGGGTCTTATTTTTCGGGTTCAATTAGACTAGTAGTCTAGTAAAATCTTACTTCGATATTTGGTGTAATTTGGTATTGTCTCTTAATCTGTTATCGTGTATCTTTTGCAGTGTACTCCTAGCTGTGGTCCGGGTTACAGGTATAGAGTGATTTTGTGCAGAAGTGGAGAGAACGGTGAAATGTTGCCAGAGTCAGAGTGCCTGAAACAAAGCCGCCCGACCACCAGGGTGCGCTGCAACATACAACGTTGTCCACCACCTCAGTGGGTTACAGGACCCTGGGGAGAGGTGAGAACTTATTTAAACTGTGAGGTTGTCACTTTGTGATTTTATCACAAGCACTTACAGTAGAACATCTGACATAAGTGTTTAATGTGTAAGCAAAATTAGATTATACCTTGAATAGCTGCGAATGGCAAGAATATTCTCATGAGACCCAGAAAAAAAGCCATTCATTTATCTAATATTACTTCTACTATCTACTATTTTATTTATTAAATGAAAATAAGTTAATAGGAAAATGAAGCAGATACGTCCAATCTTATACATGATGTTTAATTTTGTTATATTAATATGTATTAAGGGCAACTGAATCCAGGGGTCAATGAAGAAATTAATGGTTTTGTTATAAATGGACCCATATCCATTCCCTGTTTTGAAATTTTTTCTTAGTTTATTTACAAGAACTGATGTTTATTTACAAAAACTGACAATCAAATACTAATCATAATCACAAATTAATAAACCCGATGTTCTCGTTCCTTCCATAAAACGTGCTGAATTGTGATGTCAGACATATGAAATAAGGACAGGAAGCAAAATAAATTGTTCAGAAATAGAACAGATATGTGAGATTCCATGAAAACCTTTTCTTAGACACGTTCCTGTCCTGTTTGACGTGTTTTTGTGTGTGTTCCAGTGCTCAGCTAGGTGCGGTATGGGTCAGGAGATTCGTTTAGTGCAGTGTCTGACACACACTGGCCAGCCATCCAGTGAGTGCCCTGAGACACATCGTCCTGCCTCCATGCAGCAGTGCAAGAGCAAGTGTGACAACAGTGGCCCTACAGATAACCCTGAAGGTTAGAGGTCAAAGGGCAAGCAGACACACTTTGCATCCCAATTTACTGTCCCATAAAATATTATAATTAATGCTTTCCAAATCATAACATGTTGAATAGCATGTTGAAGCTTTTTTGGCAAATATTGCCCACAGTCCATTATGTTGCAGTACTCACATGCATAATGTATACAGTGCTGCAGAGATTGCATCATCACTGCATTACTCTATACTTTATACATATGACTACTTTTTATAGGCCAACCCAGAAGTTAGCATCATACTGGTTCCCTCGTCAAAAACTCTATAGGATTTTTCCACTGCAATGCAAATATCGAAATTTGTTACATGCTTGAAGACACTGGAAAATCTGAAAACATTGTGTGTTTTTAGATTTTTTTTGTAACTGCATTTTTTCTGTGTCCCGCAGAGTGTAAAGATGTGAACACAGTGGCATACTGCCCCCTGGTGCTCAGGTTCAAATTTTGCAGCCGCGCATATTTCAGACAGATGTGCTGCAAAACCTGCCAAGGACACTGACCTCCCTCTCTCTCTCACTCTCTATGTCTCTCTCTCTCTTGCCCTCATTTTCTTCCCTCTCCGCCCTCCCGTCTTCTTGCATGGCCAAAACCGCCCATGCTCAGCATTCCGCTGGAGGAGTGCTGTTAACCACTGGCAGACTGACATCATCGTAAGAGAAAGCGCGGAAGAAATGAGAGCGAGAGAGAGACGTGAAAAGAAAGAGAAAGAGAAAGTCTGTGCTGCTCTCTTTCTGTCCCTCCGACCAGCTGCTTTGACACTGCTGTTGTGAATACCAGTCTGCCCAAAAGACATCTGTCAGTGTTTCTTTTGCTCTTCCATGAGGTGCTTTCGCCCATCACTGTCATACAGAGAAGTGTTTGTGTGAACTGTCACAGTTGTACTGCTAAATCTCAGTGAACAGTAGTCGTCTATTATTGTAATGTGATAAAAGAAGCATTTACACACCAGTCCTCTTTAGTCTCAAAGATGCACTCAGTAATTTTTTGTGTGTGTGTGTGTGTGTGTGTGTGTGTAGTGCTGGTCGTTTTTGACTTATACTGACCCCTAGTGTTTTGGATGAATCGTTATGCTCAGTTTTTAGTTACCAATGCTATTGTAGAAAAGCACTACTCACAGTCAGTCATTAATAATTTAATCCATAAGCAAAATGAGTAGTGTTGAGCTGGTCATGTGATCTCAATATGGCTGCCTCCATGAGAGACCCACTCCATGTAAAATAAAACAACTATTGTTAGGCTAGGATGTTAAACATATTTTCAAAAGTATTTTACTTTGCTTATGTATAAAATTTTACTATGGAAAAACATTATTGAGTGCATCTTTAAAGAAATAATTCACCGAAAAATGAAAAGTCTGTTATTATTTACTCACCCTCATGTTGTTTCAAACCTGTATGACTTTCTTTATTCTCCAGAACAATAAAAGAAGAACTCTATGTCCATACAATAAAACAGATTTTTCAAAATATCTATTTTTTAGAAAAAAAAAAAGTCAGTCATAATTGTTTAGAACAACATGAGAGTGAGTAATTTATGTATTTTCATTTTTGGTGAACTATCCCTTTAAGGGCCTTTTCACTTACAGCAATTTACAAAGCAACAGTTAACTATTTTTAATAAGAATTAGCAATTTAAAATGACTTGAGTAAAGGTGCGGTCACATTTAACATTGTCCTGAGAATGTTCAGAGTGAAATTTTCCCTATACAGATTTTGCAACGAATTTTGCAAGTTGCAAAATCACTATGTTGGGCTGTTTGTTTTGAACGTAACTTGTATGTTAGCTTCGCATTGTACTTTGCTACACTACACTAAGCAATGGATCTTTTGCAAAGAAAATTTTGCAGAAAATTCACTAATGTGACCGCACCTTAATGCTTCATGATACAGATGAATACTGCAGTTAAGAGGAACATTGCCTAGCAGTGACTTGTTGACATTGAACAATTAAATCGCTGTCCGTGTGAACTGCCCTTTAGAGACACTCCATATCACTCAGATATCATAAGCTCTCATTCAGTGTGGTTGGTGCTGAGATACTGTATCTTTTTATCTGACGGCCTTGTGGCTATTTGCAGGTGCTGTGCCATTTTCTTGCCATCCGGTCCCATAATGCTTACACTAATTAATCATAAGATATTGTGCATCAGTCAAACCTGGATGAACAATGAACTGTTTAGCAAACAGAGGGAAATGAGAGGTAAGGTCAGTTTAGCTTCCGTGCACAACGTAAAAGTAGACAAAGAGGCCAATGGAAGCTGTTGTTGAACCACGTGGTGGTCATATTGTTATTTTCAGACATTTTATATAAGATAATGTACTGTACTTCTAATGTACCACAAGTCTGCATGCAGCAACTGTGGTGACAGTGCAGAATTGTGACCGTAGTAACTTCTAGGGTTGCTTCTGCTTCGTTTTATCAGGTCAGGAACAAATATTCATACTCTCACCTAGTTTGGCCAAAAATGAAAATTCTGCCATAATCTACTTGACCTTATGTTGTTCAAAACCTGTTTCATCAGTGTCCAAGCTGCTTTATTCTATACAGTGATAGTAGTTGATGATTCACACAGTTGAGATTTTAAAAAGCACCATAAAAGTGCTACAATTATATTCAAATTCTTCTAAAGCCATACAATACGTTTATATAAGTAAAATACCAGAATGTAAGTCATTGTTTGTAGTGCCAATCCAGAACCAACAGCATTTGAATATGCACTTTGAGAGTAAAGGGGAAGAATTAGGGAGGTTGTAATATGTTTTGCTAATTTTATTTTGGGTCTGTTCTTCATAAAAAGAAAACACGTTGTTTTATAAGGGTTTAGAACAGCATAATGGTGATTAAATGACAGAATTGTAATTTTTAGGTGAACTCTTCCAACTTTCATTGTTTTCATAACATATCGATTGGAATCCCTTTCAGAACTTACAGTTTCCTTTTACCCATTTCTAACTTAAATATCAACACTTAGCTCAAATTTGCCAACTAATTAGAGAGCCATAACAGACCTTCTCCCCTGTCCTGGGTCCTGGCAGCACAGTCTTGAAGAGGTGGCCTCCGTTCAAGGACTGATGGCTAATCTGTGGTGCTACAGTATGGTGCTATGTCTTTATTTGTAATAATCTCAAGATTCAAGTTATTTTTGTATTGTAGGGATTGTTCTGCTAAAGGTAATACGTTTGCTAAGGAAAAAATATATATAAGCAAGATTCTATAAAACTAGAATTATTGTTAAAGTCTCTCTATAGAGACACTAACTTTGTAATCCTTCTTTGGTACAGTTATTATGTGAAAGATGAAAATGCTGTTTTGCTTTTGATGGTAAACTTTTTATCTCTAAATTCTGCAGTGTGTTCCTACATTTGCAATAACTGTAGATTCACTTTGGAATTGCAGTCACACTTGTTTATTTGGACTTTGTTTAATGTTGATTTTCACATGCTACTCAGTAACATGCTGTACTGTCATGTGCTTGTGATGTAGTTTATGTCCTCCGAATTGTATGTAGACCAGTTGAAATGAATTTGAAATGCTGAATAAAAAAGATGCATTGTGTACAAATAATATCCAATGTATTGTTTTGTGTTTTATATGTATATTCATTTTTTTTTTACAAAGATTAATGAAAGATTACAGTTTTTTCACACTGTCCTATGTCTGTCACATAAAAACCTCAGACTTGTAGACTCATCTCTTTGTCATATGTGAGTGTTTACACTTTATGTCCATCTGCACTTGTTTGTGCTATAATGAATATATAAATAAACTTCCTGCATACTGATGTTCAAGATATGGTGCTAATAGCAGCTGATGTATGTGCATATTACATTTATTTATTAAGTTTTTTACTAAAAGCATTTGCAAATTAACAATATGTACAATTTCTGCTGCAGAGATGCAGAATGAGGCCCCTGGACAAACATCTTTTGAGGACGACAAAGGTGAAACAAATTAGAAATGGCATGTATTGTTTGGCTAACAATAAACAACTAAAATTGTATTCAGGGGTTCCGGGTCCCTACTGATCAGCTGGCCCTAGTGTTCAGCTTTGTTTTTCATTTTTAGGCCATGTGACTTAAGGCTTTGGAGGCCCCTGGAACACTCAAACCAGGTTTGTTTTTTGTATTCACAACTGAATGAAGAATTTCAAACGTGAGTGAGGGTGTGTTCAGTTTTGGTGGTTTTCAGGATAACTGTGATTTCTGCATCTCTTGCAGTTTGTTGTCATCCAGTCAACAGGAGGGGCTGCATCCTGTATCACACACCTCAGAGTAACGGCTGACCTGGAGCCTGTGACACATTATTGATTTTGCGTGCTCATGATCTAGGTGAGTATAGGTCCTCTGCGTTTGTGGGCGTATGTGCATGTGTGTCGATAGAGCGTGCAACTTCTTCTTGTCTCAGCTAAGGGTTGTGGGAGTTTGAGGAAGTGATCTGTGCTCAGTGCTTGTCACAGACTGCTTCCCTTCACTAAACTTTTGCTCTTGTGCTGTAGAGTGTGCCGGTCATGGCAGGGTGCTGAGAAACATTTGTACTGTCACGCTCAACAAAGGAAGAACCACAAACGAGGAGAAACCAACAGCACCGGCATAATGGTAAAGTGCTTAGTATTATTGAAACTAGATGTTTAATGAGTTATTTTAACTTATTTTGCATCACATCTAATCTGAATGTAAACTATATACCTATTTGTTGCTTGTAAAAGGCCCCTTGTTGATTAAACTCAAGTCATTTTATTCCTGTATATGCCTGTAAAGAAGTGTATATAGGGTTATAATTTCCTCATTATACTAATTTCACAAATGTAGTTGCTAATTTTGAAAAGACTCCTCCTCTGTAAAGTCATAATACTTAAGGGTGTATATAGGATGTGTGAAAAAAGGAAGCTCAAAGAATAGCATCATACAAAAGACACAGGGTTTGTAGTGAACTCAAACATCTCCTTAAATGGAAAGTGATTAGCCTCTGTCATTAGTCATGGTTTAATTCACCTCAAACATTTGTGACTTTTAATTCTGTCTATTTTTTTTAGCTGCATGCACTTGTTAACCATCAAAGCCTGATGCTGTCAAACCGGTGAAATGTCCACATGTTTCCTTTGGCTAGGTGCTACTTATGCCTTTCATGATGTCAGGGAAAGGCAGCTAGGTAGCTGAGAGCAGTTTGAAGCTGGGGTGGTGCTTCTGTTGGAAGTGAGTGTTTGACTTTGTGTGATGAGAGGTTTACAGAGGATTTTTTGCAACAGCACCCCAGAAGTGTTGGGGGGGGGGAGTGGGGAAGTATGTCAGAGGGGACTTGCGGTTCTTGTCGGTACTTCCTCACTACTTCTACAGCTTTCTGAAGCTTGTGTCTTTCTCAGCCTGTACTAAAAGATCTAGCAGCTTACACAGATTAGATGACTTCGTGTTAGCCATTTTTGGAATTTGAGGATCAGCAGGCATTTTCCACTGGTCAAGCATTTCCCACTATTACTATGGCTATTACCATCTAGTCCTAGTGGCAAAGAGGAACTTTAGTGATGTCATTCCAAAAATAGGTATTTAAAACAAAGTTTTTGACTTTGAAATGAAAGTCAGCTCCAAAACAACCTCAAACCCCACTGTATTTCATTGTACGGAAAAAACAAACCACTGAGACATTTTTTTTTTTAAATATCTCGTTTTGTGTTCCAAAGAAAGTAAGTCATACAGGTTTGGACTATCACTTTAAATAAGGTTTGTCCTCATCTAATGTATCCCTATATTTGAGAACCATCAGAAAAGATGTTTATTTAACCTCAAGTCTTGTTTGCGAGTTTTATGAAGCAACAAAAGCGGTCATCTGTCTCTGAGTACGTATTTCTTGTTTATTTACGTCATGACCCTTAAAAAAGTACGTAGTATATAGTATGAATGTGTATCAATTAGGGGTGTAACGATTCACTCGTTCTCTCGATGCATCGATTACAAACCCTGACCATGCATATGCATCGATCTTAAAATATGGATTTTTGAATCGTGAATCGTCGATTTCGGACAGTAATCGATTTAAAACGCTAAGAATCGAATGAATCGCGATTTCTATAGCGATTCAATGCTTTCAAAATATATACACATTAAATTACTACAAGCACGAATTAATGGAGACCTTGAACAGCGTTTGTGCCTCACATCTCTCCTTCACGCGCTCCACTATTTACTGTCTGTCACAGGATTGCGCTCGCGCCCCGTTCATCTCACGGACACATTTTTTGAGCAGCTGCCCAGCAGGCACCAGACGTCTATGTAACGTCAGGTTGACGTTGGACATGACGTCGGACAGACGTTGCATTTTGGTTGAAAATGAAAATCGGGTTGACGTCAATATTTGACGTCAGTTTGACGTTGACTTAACGTTGGATTTTGGTTGCACAACCTAAAAACAACAAAATTTCAATGCCAGCTGACGTCAGTATTGGACATCAATTTAACATTGACATTAGACGTTGAATTTACGTTGAATTTTGGTCACCCGACATCGCAACCAAAATTTAACCAAATATCAACGTCTTATGACGTTGTGTGCCTGTTTTGTGCCTGCTGGGTGATGTGTGATCTCTCCTTAGAACTTGCAGCCAGTAATGGTAAAATGAAGTAGTTTTAGTTTTCTATAGTTTTTCAATGGCTCTCTCGGTCATATCGACGAAACCTGAGCAGTCGGCTGCGCATTTATTGAATGGACAGAGCAAAAATGTAAGCATACGCACAGTTCCATTGATTGATAAATGTGTTTTCGCAATATCGTTCAACAAATGTACGAAGGAAACTGTTAAAATAACCACAGCATTAACAACCTTGAAATAAGAGCGTGAGGTTTATCTGTTAATCAGATGCATGAAAGTAGCATTCGTTGCTATAGCAAACAGACATCGGCGCTTTTTCTTTCAGAATCATCATTCACCGATGGAGAGGAAAAGTTAAATACTATAGCATTTTATTTTATGAAAATGAGATAAAGAAGTTTTTGCACTGAAAGATAAGTGATCTCGTGCTCATAGAACTTAAGACATGCCAGGAAATGCCTAATATGGACAAAGGCAGCTGCAGCTAAGCTGAATAAAAAGCAGAATGAACTGGTGAAACGTTAAGACAATAAACACAATAAATAAATAAAATTTACGAATGATGCAGTGCTAATTGACATATCATTTATTACAGTACAGAAACTATAAAGTATATTTTCTACTTTATTCTGTGCATAAAATTGAAATAATTGTTTGTATAAAATAATCATAAAATTGCCATTAGGAAAAAAAAATCATAGATTACAAATTATTTATTATTGTCCAGCGGTGTATTTGGTTTCTTATAGCAAATTCAAAGTAAGAGATAAGAAAATAATTTCTTGTAAAAAAAAAATTAAATAAAAAATACATACATAAAATTATTGTATTTGACATTTCTGTCACTTCTGAAATGATGGCTACGCATCTGGTGTGACAAAATGTTAGCCTATACATAATACTTTTAAAGCTCTTTTTTAAAACCTTGGCTTACATAAATTTCTACATACGCCATAGCATCATTAAACGAGCATCTAGCAGTGGACAAAAGTGTTTTGTTTTGTTTTTTTCTCTAACCTATGGTTCTCTAACCATAAAGGCCGCTGCGTAATTTGCCCTCTGACATTTAAAGAATTTAGGTGAAGCATTTAAATAATGCTGTGAATGCACTTAAAGAATGCAGAATTGAATCGTTAATCGAATCGAATCGAATTTAATTGTGAATCGAATCGAATTGAATCATTCTGAATTTGTAAAAATCGTTCTTGAATCGAATCGAAAACCTATGAATCGTGAATCGAATCGATTCGCTGTCTACCCAAAGATTCACAGCCCTAGTATCAATGTAATCCGAGCATACTACATCCGTAATGTTCTCATTGTCATGTGACCTACCAACATCAGTGGTCTTGCCATTGCCAATTACAAATCCTCTCCCATGGCCTCATGGGAT
Organism: Spinibarbus caldwelli; assembly: GCA_039654775.1. Classification (NCBI taxonomy): domain Eukaryota; kingdom Metazoa; phylum Chordata; class Actinopteri; order Cypriniformes; family Cyprinidae; genus Spinibarbus; species Spinibarbus caldwelli. The sequence continues at coordinate 21,073,544 of CM077249.1, forward strand.
TCTTCAGAAGCACCACCCCAGCCCCAAAATGCTCTCAGTTACCTAGCTGCCTTGCCCCTGATATCATGAAAGCCCTCAGTAGCACCTCACCAAAGAAAACGTGACCATTTAACCTAAGCATCAGGCTTTGATGAATCACAAGTGCACACAGATAAAAAGGCATTATGGGATAAAAAAATTATCTCTCCTTCAGGATACTTTTTGCCTACTGGTTTATGAATACTGTGAATACTGTGATGAATACTGTTTGTAATGAGCCTCCATCTATGCTTTCTATCATATTAGACCTTTACATCAGTACAGACATCAGCAAATAATTGTCTGATTCATTAATATCTGTCTTGCTCGTCAAGTGGTGAATTATGTTATCATTTCCTCTTCCCTTATTTCATAAGAGCATTTCAGTTATTTCAATATCTCCAATTTCTGAATGATTCACAATGCTTTTATTAGCCAATTGTGGAATGTGAATTGGTCACTTCTCATGTCACTTCTGAAATGATGGCTACGCATCTGGTGTGACAAAATGTTAGCCTATACATAATACTTTTAAAGCTCTTTTTTAAAACCTTGGCTTACATAAATTTCTACATACGCCATAGCATCATTAAACGAGCATCTAGCAGTGGACAAAAGTGTTTTGTTTTGTTTTTTTCTCTAACCTATGGTTCTCTAACCATAAAGGCCGCTGCGTAATTTGCCCTCTGACATTTAAAGAATTTAGGTGAAGCATTTAAATAATGCTGTGAATGCACTTAAAGAATGCAGAATTGAATCGTTAATCGAATCGAATCGAATTTAATTGTGAATCGAATCGAATTGAATCATTCTGAATTTGTAAAAATCGTTCTTGAATCGAATCGAAAACCTATGAATCGTGAATCGAATCGATTCGCTGTCTACCCAAAGATTCACAGCCCTAGTATCAATGTAATCCGAGCATACTACATCCGTAATGTTCTCATTGTCATGTGACCTACCAATATCAGTGGTCTTGCCATTGCCAATTACAAATCCTCTCCCATGGCCTCATGGGATTCTTCAGAAGCACCACCCCAGCCCCAAAATCCTCTCAGTTACCTAGCTGCCTTGCCCCTGACATCATGAAAGCCCTCAGTAGCACCTCACCAAAGAAAACATGTGACCATTTAACCTAAGCATCAGGCTTTGATGAATCACAAGTGCACACAGATAAAAAGGCATTATGGGATAAAAAAATTATCTCTCCTTCAGGATACTTTTTGCCTACTGGTTTATGAATACTGTGAATACTGTGATGAATACTGTTTGTAATGAGCCTCCATCTATGCTTTCTATCATATTAGACCTTTACATCAGTACAGACATCAGCAAATCATTGTCTGATTCATTAATATCTGTCTTGCTCGTCAAGTGGTGAATTATGTTATCATTTCCTCTTCCCTTATTTCATAAGAGCATTTCAGTTATTTCAATATCTCCAATTTCTGAATGATTCACAATGCTTTTATTAGCCAATTGTGGAATGTGAAGATCAGATGAAGGTGTTTTCCACTGGTCAAGCATTTTCCACTTTTTTGTAGTAGCAAAGAGGAACATTAGTGATGTACAATGAGCAACAAATACGGTTTTATTCTTCATTCTGTAGAGTGGGTGCTAGATTTACACATCTTAGGTCACGCTTTGCAGAACATTATGAACATTGTGTAGCCTGTAACCTCTTTCAGCAAAAGAAAAATATATCTTCAAAAAATCCAGTGTCCGTCAAACAACAGTTAATTAGTTTATAATCTGATGAGTCTATATCTCTGTTATTTACTATGACCACCCTCCATGTGTGATGTTTGAGCTGCGGTTGAAACGAAGGCTAGGAATTCAGACCACAAACCCAGCAAAGGGTTCACAGCTTCCTAATGGTGCAACACATCAAAAGAAAAGAAGCCTTGAGGAGCTTATTTAGAAAAACCTGGTTTACCTCAAATTTAAATGGAAAGATTAATGTTGAGGCATAGATATTGGCATGCTTGACTGATGTGCTGAATTGTGCATCTCGTGCCAATTATATATAAATATAAGCAGACAGCAATGTTATTATGCTAAGAGTTATAGGTGATTTTGCTAAGAAAGCCACAACCTTTAACTGTGCGTAGTATGTAATGCATCAAAATATGACACAGACACACAGCTGATATACCTGTATAACTTCCTTACATCTGCTGCCAGTTGCTTGGAAACTTATCTGTGGTTTCCTGTCCTGTTAACCACAGACAACCACCTTAGTTCAATCACCTAGTTATTTTGACTGGACCAATTCCAAAATATAGTACTTAGAGAACCTACATTACAACCTACCTACAACCATCATTGTCTAATTTAGCTTACCCTTTCCGACACCTCAGTAGAGTCCTAATCCCCATTTAAACAGATGTGTACTATGTATTTGTAATGTTGTGAGATTTGCATACACCTTCCATTGTACTTTATATTGACTTGTGTTGGAGGAAAGTCCTTTACATATTGTACTACCATTTTAAAATCTGAAGATTAACACATTCTCTTTTTTCGTACCAGCGCACAACATTGCAACATTTTTAGAAACATGTTTTCGACTTTGTTTTTGTGAACATCATGTTTTCTTGTAAAACAAGTAACCTACATTTACGTGTACATAGATGCAGCGTCTTGTTTCAGCTTTTAGCTTCTCTCCTTCTCTATCTGAAATCACCAGTGGTTAGAAATAGTGGTAAATACGTCAGTTACAGGGAAGATTGAAAGAGGAACTGGATGCTGTAAGTCTCTGTTTGAACCATGACTGTAAGTTTTCCAAAGGCAACGCCTTTCACTCGCTTCAATATCAGTGCAGTACGTCAGTTAAGCAACTTTTACAATCTCTCCTATTTGCACGGGACATACAGGTGCATCTAAATAAATTAGAATGTCGTGGAAAAGTTCATTTATTTCAGTAATTCAACTCAAATTGTGAAACTCGTGTATTAAATAAATTCAATGCACACAGACTGAAGTAGTTTAAGTCTTGTGATGATTTTGGCTCACATTTCACTATCACCCACAAATTCACAAATTCTCAACAAATTAGAATACTTCATAAGACCAATAAAAAAAAAACATTTTTAGTGAATTGTTGGCCTTCTGGAAAGTATGTTCATTTACTGTATATGTACTCAATACTTGGTAGGGGCTCCTTTTGCTTTAATTACTGCCTCAATTCGGCGTGGCATGGAGGTGATCAGTTTGTAGCACTGCTGAGGTGGTATGGAAGCCCAGGTTTCTTTGACAGTGGCCTTCAGCTCATCTGCATTTTTTGGTCTCGTTTCTCATTTTCCTCTTGACAAAACCCCATAGATTCTCTATGGGGTTCAGGTCTGGTGAGTTTGCAGGCCAGTCAAGCACACCAACACCATGGTCATTTAACCAACTTTTGGTGCTTTTGGCAGTGTGGGCAGGTGCCAAATCCTGCTGGAAAATGAAATCAGCATCTTTAAAAAGCTGGTCAGCAGAAGGAAGCATGAAGTGCTCCAAAATTTCTTGGTAAACGGGTTTTCAAAAAACACAATGGACCAACACCAGCAGATGACATTGCACCCCAAATCATCACAGACTGTGGAAACTTAACACTGGACTTCAAGCAACTTGGGCTATGAGCTTCTCCAGACTCTAGGACCTTGGTTTCCAAATGAAATACAAAACTTGCTCTCATCTGAAAAGAGGACTTTGGACCACTGGGCAACAGTCCAGTTCTTCTTCTCCTTAGCCCAGGTAAGACACCTCTGACGTTGTCTGTGGTTCAGGAGTGGCATAACAAGAGGAATACGACAACTGTAGCCAAATTCCTTGACATGTCTGTGAGTGGTGGCTCTTGATGCCTTGACCCCAGCCTCAGTCCATTCCTTGTGAAGTTCACCCAAATTCTTGAATCGATTTTGCTTGACAATCCTCATAAGGCTGCGGTTCTCTCAGTTGGTTGTGCATCTTTTTCTTCCACACTTTTTCCTTCCACTCAACTTTCTGTTAACATGCTTTGATACAGCACTCTGTGAACAGCCAGCTTCTTTGGCAATGAGTGTTTGTGGCTTACCCTCCTTGTGAAGGGTGTCAATGATTGTCTTCTGGACAACTGTCAGATCAGCAGTCTTCCCCATGATTGTGTACACCTTTGTAGGTGTTTTGAGTTGATTAGGTGATTGGCATGTCACCATATTCTAATTTGTTGAGATAGTGAATTGGTGGGTTTTTGTTAAATGTGAGCCAAAATCATCACAATTAAAAGAACCAAAGACTTAAACTACTTCAGTCTGTGTGCACTGAATTTATTTAATACAGGAGTTTCACAATTTGAGTTGAAGTACCGAAATAAATGAACTTTTCCACGACATTCTAATTTATTGAGATGCACCTGTATATTTAGAAGTAAAAGGGTGACATACTGCCTATGTAATCAGAAAAGTTTCCATTTTTTAAATAAGCTGTTGTTTCCTGTTGGGTTTACATTAATGTAATGCCACTAATGCTATTTATTTTCATTGGGATACGTTGAAATACTTTGGGTGAAATTCAAAAGTCAGTCTAGTTTCGTTCTTATGTGTAACGTCCACTTTTAACAATTTAGTCAATTCATGATGGATAAAATCCAGCCCTAAATATTTTTTCAATATGTTTATGTCAGTAAAATAGGTTACAGATGTCGTTCCATATTAGATATCCACTCCTTTGTCAGTTTTTTCTCAACATTAAGGTACCATATAAGCTCTTCTGATTTATAAAATCCTTCCTGTAGACCTGTTCAGTTTCTAGTAAGAAAGATGTCATATGTTGCCTCAAGAATTTTCTGTAGGAATTAAGAAATAGTAATTTAGGAGTTATGAGTAAAATAAGTCAGTTACTATATAAAGAATATAACAGTTGTCTGTTTCCTCATGTACATAAACTCTGTTGTAAAATTCCTACAAATGGATGTTGTAACTCTATTCTCTCTCTCTTTCTGTCATCTGTCCTTCAGGGCAGTAAGTATCACTGGCAGAGCCAGAATGTCAAGCAGAGTGGTGTTGATGACATGGTGCTCCTCTCCAAGATCACTGAAGATGCCATTGTGGAAAATCTCAAAAAGAGATACATGGACGACTACATCTTTGTATCCTTGATATCAATGGGACCCAACACGCTCCTCTCAGCTGATCAGTTAGCACTATTTGTGTTGTTGCTGTTGCTGTTTTTAAGACTTCGATCAGAAGTTTTGTCTTCCTCTTTTGTTTACATGCATCTCAACTATTAGCACACACTCACTTCCTGATTTTACATGACGCTTAGCAGCCACTTAGCAGTTGTTACATGAAAACAACACGTCTACTGAAATTTCAGCTTTGCTATCACAGGAATTAATTAGATTTTATGATCTTTTTTTATGAAAAAGTTGTACTGAATTTAACTGGATTGTTCATATATCCTTAACTGTGATTTGAAGACTTACATAGGGGCTGTCTTGATATCGGTGAATCCTTTCAAACAGATGCCGTACTTCACTGACCGTGAGATTGAGCTCTACCAGGGAGCTGTAGGTCAAATACATCAAACACATACTGTCATTACAGTAAGCTTTAGCATTTACCATGATATTACGATGTCAGATTCACAGCTATCTCTTTTTTTTTTTCTTTAGGCCCAATATGAGAACCCACCACACATTTACGCTCTGACAGACAACATGTACAGGAACATGATGATTGACAGCGAAAATCAATGTGTCATTATCAGGTTTGTGGTGCTCGCATGATACATGCCGCCTGTTTCAACACGGATTTGATGTTCTTCCTGTGACTTGCCACATTCAAACCAAAGCCCACTTACACATGCAGGCCACACCTCCAGATCAAACTGCTGGAGAAGAAATATCAGGGAATTCACATGACTCACTTCTGGTTTAACATTCAAAGAAATCTGGTTTTGTATACATTTCCAGTTCTGAGAAAGCAGTCTGTGACCTTTCACAGCTGTCTAACAGCTCGAGACGAAAGTTGTGCAATCCACTGCGCTTTCATGCCATCTCAGCCGTTTTACAGAGATCCACGTTTCAGTATCAGTGTCATTCGCTGATATCATTTTTTACTCTCTTCGGTCCCATTCTCACTGTTGGCAGTTCCTTCCCTTGTTTGTCCAGGGTTTCCGCGGGGTCTTAAAAAGTCTTAAATTTAGTTCTATCAAATTTAAGGCCTTAAAAAGTCTTAAATTGTACAAGAAAGTCTTAATTATGATTTCAAGAGGTCTTAAATTTGGAGACGGAAAGACTAGAATTGCGATATGGCTGAATGTGACGATTAAGCTTCAAAAGGCTATGATTTCATTAAATAAACATGAGCTCTGCAAGTTCAAAGTCCGGTGCTGCGCTGCTTTGTGTTCAGTCTTTACCGGGAAAACTCTTATATTTCAGCCAAACGCGACACCTGCTGGCAGAGAATGAATCAGTTAACATAGCTTAAACTAGAGTGCGTGCGATTCAATCTATTAAAATACATTTAGACTGATCACATCATTTAAGATATGGGGGCAGAAAATGTATAGCCTATATTTATATCATTTCATATAGTTAATATCACACGAAGAGTGCCATTTTTTTTTCTCCAAAAATCAGCATGATTACAAATGTGATATTGATTTTATGCAACAGTTCAATAAACAAGAAGTTAATTTTAAGAGACTTACATTTTAGACACCATATTGGCTGTTTTTGCTCTATTTCTACAACAAAAATAATTCCAAACACAGCCACAGCACTGTTTTGCGTCTCTGAGCAACATGACGGTGTTTCGTTCCTGAATGAATCAACCGTTTAAATGATTCGGTTCAATCGCAATGACTCCCTTATTAACGCTGACTTACTGCCACCTATTGGCCGTTTTAACTTCACATTTAAAGTATATTCATATTTTTAAAATAATTTCAAACATCAGTTTTCAACGTTTTATGTTTCAAATATCAAAACATGATTTATGCATTAACTGTGCAGGTTAGCATTCTATGTCCCTCTGAGCTGCATTAAAGAGTGTGTAAATACATCTAAATGCCATTTCAGATGCATTGCAAAGATAAATTTTGTTGATACTGATTTCATTTGCTTGGTAACAGCCCAAATGCAAGAATTTGACTTAAAAGATTATGCACACTTTTAGAAAAAATGGCTTAAAGGTAAAAATGCCCATAAAACTTGTTGGAAAAGACTAATTTCTATCACTGCTGTGAACTGACCACACAGAATATGAAGAAAGGAGTCACCTGTCCATGGTAATCTTTAAGATACCAGCACAATAACACACTCAGCAAAATATCGTCTAATTATCGTTATCGATAAAATCCCAGAAAATAGAGATATAATTTTTTGCCAATTTCGCACACCCCTAATTCATGTTATTTAATTTATATAATAATTTATTGATGATAATTGTTGAAATTAATATTATTAATACTTTTGACTTATCCATTTTCTTAAAAATGGTGTAAAGGCTGAAATGTAAAGTTTATCATTTTACAAAACTTTTTGTTTTTGTGAAAACTTGTATCTGAATTGTAAATTATGCTTTTTACAGTCATTTTACAGTTTAATATGGTACTATAGACATTGCGCTACCCCGCTCATGTGGTATTAATTTTATTTGTGCAGGTCTTAAAAAAGGTCTTAAATTTGAGCTTAAAAATCCTGCAGAAACCCTGTTGTCACACCCACAAAAGTCTTTGCAGCAGTGGTCACCATTCTTAGTATAGTTTCCTTCCTGATTTACACAGGCAGTGGAGAAGAGCTTGCAAATGTTGTTTCTTAATAGCTTTCTGAAACCAAAGGCTGCTTGCTACCTTGCTGCCCAGCTGAACACAAGTTTGTATAAAGATAGAATCACATCTAATAAAACAGAACAGATCAAGTGAGGTTTAGACGTGACCAAGCAACATTTAATAACTAAAAATACTATTTCTCAGTAGAACCAAATAAAAAAGTTGAATTAATTTAGTTCCTTTATAATTTCAACCAACCACTGATATCATACAACCAGGATATATTATAGGCACTGAAGTATGTATCTGGTTGACCAAATAGGGGCATCTTAGTGTCGCAAGATGTGTCCTGATGCCTTCCTACTTCCATTTTTTGGGTCTCGGCCAGTGAGGGTGAGAACAGCCATATGTAGGCGTACCATTTTATTCAGCTTACAAGTGCTATCATTTCTTTTTAACAAAGAATTAAATAGGGTTTTAAAAGCCGCTACCCACAGCTTCCTGTGACAGACGCTACCTTTTAAAAGCATGCTTGTGGGTTTGTGTGCATGTGAGAATGTGAATTCAAACAGCACTGATGTACAGGTGATGAATCACGATGAAATAGGGAGATTTAGCATAATCAGGGAGTTATGTTCTTCTCTTCTGTACGTTTGTGTTCAGTGGAGAAAGCGGAGCAGGAAAAACAGTTGCTGCTAAATACATTATGGGCTACATCTCTAAAGTATCAGGAGGAGGAGCTAAAGTACAGGTAACATCTGTGTTTGAAATACCTTTTTACCATTTTAGAAGCAAATAGCAGTTATAAAATTTGTGCTGTGTTTTGTTTTTGTTGTTCAGCATGTGAAGGAAATTATCCTGCAGTCAAACCCTCTGCTGGAAGCTTTTGGCAATGCGAAGACAGTCCGCAACAACAATTCAAGTCGCTTTGTGCGTTTCACACTCACATATATGCAGCTCAGTCTTATGAATTTACAACACGCAAACCTGTGTTCCATTTCTGTGAGTAACGCTAGCTCAATTGACAGGGCAAATACTTTGAGATCCAGTTTAGTCGAGGAGGAGAGCCAGACGGAGGGAAGATCTCCAACTTCCTGCTGGAAAAATCAAGAGTTGTGAGCCAGAATGAAAATGAAAGGAACTTTCACATCTTCTACCAGGTTGGAAAATGTTCTAATTATAGGAACATTTTTTGTTTAGACGTTGTCTTAAATGTAAAATATTTTAATTAAGTCACTGAGATCTAAAACAATATATTTTATTATTTATTTTTTAATTTTTTTAATTTTTTTTTTTTTTTTTTTTTTTTTTGCTTTTTTGTATTTTTTTTAGTTTAACAGAGTTTAGAAATATACAACAGAAAGCAAAAGGGAAATAAAAAAACAGCAGTCACCATCAAAAATAAATTTAATATGCAATAGAATTTAAATAACACACAGAGCTGAATCTCAAAAAATCCATAGTTATTCATAGTGTCTTCAATATAAAGTGTTTAAAATAATGGTTTTTATATATATACACTGCTGTTCATAAGTTTGGGATAAGTAAGATTTTTTATGTTTTTAATGGAGTCTCTTATGCTCATCAAGTCTGTATGTATTTCATAAAAAATATAGAATAAAAACAGTAATACTGTGAAATATTATTGCAATTTCTAATATTGGTCTCCTATTTTAATATACTTTAAAATATAATTTATTTCGGTGACTCAGCGCTGAATTTTCATCAGCCATTACTCCAGTCTTCAGTGACACATGATCCTTCAGAAATCATTCTAATATGCTGATTTATTATCTATTATTGAAACTGTTTTGCTGCTTGATTTTTATTTTTTAATTTTTTTTTTTTTTTTTGGAACCTGTGATACTTTTTTCTTTGATGAATAAAACATTAAAAAGAACAGCATTTATTCAAAATATAAATCTTTTCTAACAATATAAGTCTTTACTATCACTTTTTACCCATTTAACACGTCCTTGCTGAATAAACATATTAATTTCTTTTAAAAAAGAACAAAAAAAAATTACTGACCCCAAACTTTTGAATAGTAGTGTATATTGCAACACAAAATTTCTATTTTGAATAAACACTGTTCTTTTTAACTTTTTATTTATCAAATAATCCTGAAAAAAGTATTACAGTTCCCAAAAAATATTAAGCAGCACAACTGTTTGCAACATTGATTATAAATCAGCATATTAGAATGATTTCTAAAGGATCATGTGACACTGAAGACTGTAGTAACAAAGCTGAAAATTCAACTTTGCTTCACAGGAATAAATTATATTTTAAAGTATATTAAAATAGAAAACTGTTATTTTAAATTGCAATAATATTTCACAAAATTATTTTTTTTTTCTGTATATTTGATCAAATAGTTACAGCCTTGATGAGCATAAGAAATTTCTTTAAAAAACATTAAAAATCTTACTGATCCCAAACTTTTGAATGGGAGTGTACAGGTGCATCTCAATAAATTAGAATGTCGTGGAAAAGTTCATTTATTTCAGTAATTCAACTCAAATTGTGAAACTCGTGTATTAAATAAATTCAATGCACACAGACTGAAGTAGTTTAAGTCTTTGGTTCTTTTAATTGTGATGATTTTGGCTCACATTTAACAAAAACCCACCAATTCACTATCTCAACAAATTAGAATATGGTGACATGCCAATCAGCTAATCAACTCAAAACACCTGCAAAGGTTTCCTGAGCCTTCAAAATGGTCTCTCAGTTTGGTTCACTAGGCTACACAATCATGGGGAAGACTGCTGATCTGACAGTTGTCCAGAAGACAATCACTGACACCCTTCACAAGGAGGGTAAGCCACAAACATTCATTGCCAAAGAAGCTGACTGTTCACAGAGTGCTGTATCCAAGCATGTTAACAGAAAGTTGAGTGGAAGGAAAAAGTGTGCAAGAAAAAGATACACAACCAACCGAGAGAACCGCAGCCTTATGAGGATTGTCAAGCAAAATTGATTCAAGAATTTGGGTGAACTTCACAAGGAATGGACTGAGGCTGGGGTCAAGGCATCAAGAACCACCACACAGACATGTCAAGGAATTTGGCTACAGTTGTCGTATTCCTCTTGTTAAGCCACTCCTGAACCACAGACAACGTCACTGGACTGTTGCCCAGTGGTCCAAAGTCCTCTTTTCAGATGAGAGCAAGTTTTGTATTTCATTTGGAAACCAAGGTCCTAGAGTCTGGAGGAAGGGTGGAGAAGCTCATAGCCCAAGTTGCTTGAAGTCCAGTGTTAAGTTTCCACAGTCTGTGATGATTTGGGGTGCAATGTCATCTGCTGGTGTTGGTCCATTGTGTTTTTTGAAAACCAAAGTCACTGCACCCGTTTACCAAGAAATTTTGGAGCACTTCATGCTTCCTTCTGCTGACCAGCTTTTTAAAGATGCTTGATTTCATTTTCCAGCAGGACTTGGCACCTGCCCACACTGTCAAAAGCACCAAAAGTTGGTTAAATGACCATGGTGTTGGTGTGCTTGACTGACCAGCAAACTCCCCAGACCTGAACCCCTTAGAGAATCTATGGGGTATTGTCAAGAGGAAAATGAGAAACAAGAGACTAAAAAATGCAGATGAGCTGAAGGCCACTGTCAAAGAATCCTGGGCTTCCATACCACCTCAGCAGTGCTACAAACTGATCATCTCCATGCCACGCCGAATTGAGGCAGTAATTAAAGCAAAAGGAGCCCCTACCAAGTATTGAGTACATATACAGTAAATGAACATACTTTCCAGAAGGCCAACAGTTCACTAAAAATGTTTTTTTTATTGGTCTTATGAAGTATTCTAATTTGTTGAGATAGTGAATTGGTGGGTTTTTGTTAAATGTGAGCCAAAATCATCACAATTAAAAGAACCAAAGACTTAAACTACTTCAGTCTGTGTGCATTGAATTTATTTAATACACGAGTTTCACAATTTGAGTTGAATTACTGAAATAAATGAACTTTTCCAGGACATTTAATTTATTGAGATGCACCTGTATATTACTTTTTTTTTGTTGTTGTTTATTTTTAAAAAAAAATTTTTAAGCTTAACAGGGCTTGGAAAAATACAACAAGAAAAAGGAGTAAAAATACAACAAAAAGATCAAAATCCACATCAATCACTATCAAAAATAAATTTTATATGTAACGTTATTTAAATAATTATTTAATATAATTATTATTTAAATATATTAAATATTTAATAAAAATGTTATTTTTCCCAGAGCTGCATCTGGAAAATTCATAGAATCAAAAGACAAATTCATGTTGATCCCACTAAATTTTCAGATAATACTGATGGGCCGCATGAATAGTTATTGAATTAACCACCTCTCTCTCTCTCTCTCTCTCTCTCTCTCTCTCTCTCTCTCTCTTTTAAGCTAATAGATGGTTGCACGCCTCGGCAGAAGGAAGAATTGGGAATTATGACCCCAGATTACTACTACTATCTGAACCAGTCTGGAACATACAAGGTGGATGGAACTAATGACAGCAAGGACTTCCAAGAAACCATGGTATATATATTCTTCAATATTATCATTATGTGCTTCCCCTCTCAAACACTTTGAGAACAGTTCAGTTTTTGCTACTAAGAGCCTGATTTTTGATGTCTACAGGAAGCCATGCAGGTGATCGGCATACCGGAGACGTCTCAGAGGCAGGTGCTGCAGATTGTAGCTGGCATCTTACATCTGGGTGCCGTTAGTTTCATTGAGGCGGGAAACTACGCGCAGGTGGAGAGCACGGACTGTGAGTGATATGTAGATGAACTTTGCCTATTTGCTGTTCTGAGTAATAATAGTGACTGATTATTTTTATCTTTGGAAATGTTCTGTTAGACTTTGCGTTGACATCTTTTACCCTGCTTTCAACCCAGTACTGGCATTCCCTGCATACCTGCTGGGCATCGACCAAAACCGTCTACAGGAGAAACTCACCAGCAGGAAAATGGACTCCAAATGGGGTGGTAAATCTGAAACCATCGATGTAACTCTGAACAGAGAACAAGCGAACTACACGCGTGACGCTCTCTCCAAAGCACTATATGCCCGTCTGTTTGACTACCTGGTTGAGGTTAGTGAACGGCATATGAACACCCAATAACCATTGGTTGGGGGAAAAAATTTTAAGGTAATTTTTGACCTTTCTCTGTCTGAGCAGGCAATAAATAAAGCCATGCAGAAACCCATTGAGGAGCTCAGTGTTGGTGTTCTGGATATTTATGGATTTGAAATTTTCCAGGTGAATATCCTCTCCTTTTATTGATTTTTCTTGCATATTATGATGGCAGAATCTTAATATCCTAATCATTAGTCAGCCAATTAGGCATATTTGTCATTTTAATTAACAGTGTAAATATACACTGCCATTCAAAAGTTTGGGGGCAGTAAGAGTTTTGAAATATTAAAAAAAAAATACTACTTCAATTCAGCAAGAATACATCAAGTGACAGTAAAGATATTTATAATGTTACAAAAGATTTCTATTGCAAATAAATGCTGTTCTTTCAATTCATCAAGAATCCTGGTAATTATCATGGTTTTCTACATAAATATTAAGCAGCACAACTGTGTTCAACACTGATAATAAGAATTGTTTCTTAAGCACCAAATCAGCATATTATTATTTTAAAATATATTAAAATAAATTATTTTAACGTTATTTAAAAACTGTTTTTACTGTATTTTTAACAAATACATGCTGCCTTGGTGAACCTAAGAGACTTATTTCAATAACATGAAAAAATCTTTTGAACGTTAGACATATTTTGAGTGTGTTTTCAATGTAATATTTTCAAATGTAAAGGTTCTTAAGTAAAGTCAATTTTAACTCTATTCTATTATTAATAACAATTATCTGTTTTTCTCTAGAGGAATGGTTTTGAGCAGTTCTGTATCAACTTTGTGAATGAAAAGTTGCAGCAGATCTTTATTGAGCTGACACTGAAAGCAGAACAGGTACAACAAACAAATCTTTCATTATACTTTTCACCAGCATCTCTCCTGATGTGTAAAGTCTCAATTGGAGGACTTATTGTTCTTTACATCCCACAGGAAGAGTATGTACAGGAGGGCATCAAATGGACACCCATAGAATACTTTAACAACAAAGTTGTGTGTGACTTAATAGAAAATAAACTGGTAAGCCTGTAGAGAGATTGTGCTATATAAATTAATAGCACAATTAATGATTAATAACAATTTATCAATTTGTCAGCTGTAACTCCATTCCCCTTCAATCCCAGAATCCTCCCGGCATCATGAGCGTGCTGGATGATGTGTGTGCTACCATGCACGCCAAAGGAGATGGTGCTGATATGACTCTGCTGCAGAAGTTACAGGCTGCAGTGGGGACACACGAGCACTTCAACAACTGGAACTCTGGTTTCGTTATTCACCACTACGCTGGCAAGGCATGTTATGACTTTTGACCTTCAGTGCTTACCAACCAAAACTTTTGAACAGTAGTGTATATGCTGTTGCACTACTAAATTGCATCTTATTACCTACTTCTTTGATTCAGGTGTCGTATGATATCAGCGGTTTCTGTGAGCGAAACAGAGATGTGCTTTTCCCTGATCTTATAGAACTGATGCAAAGCAGCCAGTTGTAAGTGCTAATTCTCTCTTTGTTTATATTTAGAGAACGTAATGTAACAGAAAGCCAAGGAAACAACAGAACAAAGACAGATGAGTGTAATCAATTTTCCCTGAAATAAGATCAACTGGTTTTCTTCTCCTGGAAAGCACTAGCAAATTGACATAACCCCTTTTTTCCATAATCTCAATCAACATGTTCCAAACATCCAAAAATATTTATCTCTCTGGCACTGCAGTGACTTCATCCAGGGCCTCTTCCCAGAAAACCTCAACACGGATAAGAAAGGTAGACCAACCACTGCTAGCTCAAAGATCAAAGTAAGACCAATGTCATTAATAAACTCTTACTCTTCTGAGGATCAGCACACTTGTCACATTTCCTTTATCTGGAGTCACTCATTGACTGTCTGGTCCACAGAGACAAGCCAACGAGTTGGTTAGCACACTGATGAAGTGCACACCGCACTACATCCGCTGCATCAAACCCAACGAGACCAAGAGGCCCAAAGACTGGGAGGAGAGCAGGTGAGTCCTGCTCATTCAAATAAGACTCCAGATATTTCGCAAAGACGGTGTAAATGAGCTACAACATGTGCTATTCATAAATTTCACTTTTATGTTCCCAGAGTGAAACATCAGGTGGAATATCTGGGCTTGAGGGAAAATATTAGGGTACGACGTGCCGGGTTTGCTTATCGTAGAATCTTCCAGAAGTTTTTACAGAGGTAAGAGCAAGCCTGAAAAAATATGTTGGTCATAAAATATCTTTGAAAATGTGTTTACATAGATATTGCAGTCCAATGCTTGAATTAGCTCTGGGGTTTTCCAGTTAAGTGAATTGACCTCAGCTGAGGGAGCTCAAATAAATTAGTCTCAAGTGTTAATCTCAGCGGAAATATTGCTGATGTGTTAATCTTGACCTCTCAGGAGTGTTAATTTTAGGAGTGATTTCCCTGGTGTGTTAATCACCGTGCTAACTGAAAAGCACTTGTGTTTTACTAGGTACGCCATTCTAACAGCAGAGACGTGGCCATATTGGCGAGGTGCAGAACAGCAGGGCGTTTTGCACCTCTTGCGTTCTGTAAACATGGACACAGATCAGTACCAAATGGGACGCACCAAAGTCTTCATCAAGAATCCAGAGTCGGTGAGGCTCAGAAAAAAGTCACAAAATTAATAAAATAAGACCTAGGACACCTAAAAGAAGGCCATAAATAAACTGCTGGTAAAATCTGGACTTTCCCTTAAGTATCCTTTCTTGTTTGAACTCACGTTTCTTTTAACTGTAGCTATTTTTGCTGGAGGAGATGCGAGAGAGGAAGTTTGACACGTTCGCCAGAACCATCCAGAAGGCCTGGAGGAAATACATCGCCAGGAGGAAATATGAACAGATGCGGGAGGAAGGTGAGTACAAGTTTACGAGAAAGATAGCATCCTAACAGTCATAGGACCTCATAAGTGACTGATTTGAAGCAGTCTACATAGGCAGCAACTCTGTGCCTCACAAAAATATTCCCATTCATTTTGAAAAACTTTGCTGTTAACATTTTGCAAAGCTAATGGGAGTATCCTCTAATAAGCATAAAAATACACTGCATATACAAATATTGAGAACAATAATCTATTTTTAATTATATTCAACTATTTTAAATGATAATTTTAGATGATTTAGTATTAAATTAAATAGATTGATTTATAATCTACATTTCTGTTTTGTAATGTTTACATTGAATATGGTAGGCTATACTGTGTATGTGAGGTACTTATTCTGTCTCTCTGTCTCATTTTTAGCCTCTGATATACTGTATAACTTTAAAGAACGACGTAGGAATAGTATAAACAGGAACTTTGTTGGTGATTACCTTGGCATGGAAGAGAGGCCTGAACTCCGGCAGTTCATGGCCAAGAGGGAGCGAGTTGACTTTGCAGACTCAGTCAACAAGTTTGACCGTAGGTTTAAGGTGAGAAACTAATAAGTTCAAAAGTTTGGAGCTGGTAAATTCTTTTTAATGCTTCTGAAAGAAGTCTCCAATTTAGCGCTCAGAAAACTGATTATTATCAATGTTGAAAACAGTTTTGATGCTTAGTATTTTTGTGGAAACGGTGATTAATTTTTCAGGATTCTTGTGTAGAATAGAATAGAAAGTTGAAAAGATCAGCAATTATTTCAAATAGGTTAAATAAGGTCATAAATAAGCTACAATTATTTCTCGCTGTTTTCTTTAGTCTATAAAGAGGGATCTAATACTGACACCAAAATCCATCTACCTAATTGGTCGGGAAAAGATAAAGAAAGGTCCAGAGAAAGGCCAGATAAAGGAAGTTCTGAAAAGAAAGCTGGACATTGGAAGTGTCCGTTCGATCACTTTGAGGTAAGTTGCTGCCTCATACTGCCCGTTTTACAGTTATAAAGTGTATGCTGGTGCCACACGAATCTCTATATATATTTGTTTAAGAAACGCATGTATAATTGTAATCACAAACAAAAGGGTGGATTCTTAGTCTAAGAATATAGTGGCAGTTATTGTAGCAATTACACATTGGTTATTTAACAAGGGATGATTTGTAAATGTGTAAATATTTAACTTGTAAAAATCTCAATTGCATATCTCAAAGGGCATTACACATTTAGCTACAATCAGCTAAATATACACCTGCTTTTAAAATGATTGTCTGTTATTTATTCTCTTTATTTTGCTCTCTGGGCCTGAGCAAATGCGATAAAGCTGTTCATTTATACTCTCTACTTCATACACAATAGTGCTTACATGCAGATTTATTGCTGTGTGACAAACAAGCTGCCAGACCACCACTGCTGCTACAGCAGAAGAGCTTATACGGAAGTTCTGCAGGGTCAAACTATTTTCAAAGTGCAAAAAGGAAATTAGCAAACAGGAAATGAGTTAATATTTATGGCAGCTCAGTTCTTGTTTTCTGCCTTATATGTCAAGTCTGAGAGAGAATGAAAGTGGTTTTGTACAAGAGGGAGTGAGATGGTGATTGTCTACTCCTTATGATGGTGATTAATGATGATATATCAAAGATGCATGAAGATAATGCGAAAATCAATTACACATTAGTCAATAATAACATTTTCTGTGCTTTGATATTTCATCAGTCATGCCCTCTCTCATCTCCTTTTCTCTTTTGTCCTGAATTGCTCATAATTCTTCAGTGTATAAGTTTGAGCTGTGCACACAAGTGATGAGAAAATGTCATTTGTTGGATTTCATTTATATATAAATTTGCTGCTAGGTCTTCCTTGACATGGTTTCTTCATAATCATACACATAACTCTTTATATCTTTTATACTAAAAATTATTATACTGAATGGTATGTATTAATAAAAAAAAGTTCAAAGGAACACAATTCTGTTTTGATATCGATAAAGGCTTACAGATGGGGCTACAGGGGATTTTTAAGTTTTTTTTGAAAAAATCTCTTATACTGTTTTTACTATAATGATTAAAAATACAGTAAAAAAAAAACAGGAACATTGTGAAAAATTATTACAATTTAAAAACTATTTTAATATATTTTTTAAATGTAATTTCATCCTTTGGCGGCAATTATTTTTATTTGTATTTTTAGAAGTTATTACTCCAGTCTTAAATGTCACATTCTTTAGAAATTATTCTAAAAAGCTGATTTGGTGCTCATGAATCACTTCTTATATTTGTCAATATTGAAAACAATTGTGCTGCTTAATATTCTTGTGGAAACTGTCACACATTTTTAGGATTTTTTAATAGAATATTCAAAATGAATAGAAAGTTCATTCTTTTGAAACACAAAATATTCTAAATGCTTTAACTGTCTCTCTTGTTCAATTGAACAAATTGTTGAATGAAAATATTAATTTCTTTCACAAAAAAAAAAAAAAAACAACAAAAAAAAAATGTTTGAGAAACACTGACCAAGACCACCCTTAAAAATGCCCTCAGAAACACTGGACGAATGAAACTTTTGCATTCTTGGACAAGCACCATATTTTATTCAGGAAATGTAAAAAAAATTGTCTTCCTTCGTTTCCCTCCAGCACAAGGCAAGATGACTTCTTCATTCTTCACGAGAATGAGTATGACAGTCTGCTGGAGTCCACATTTAAGACTGAGTTCCTCAGTCTCCTTTGCAAGCGTTATGAGGAGCAGACACGAAGCAAACTCTCACTGTCCTTCAGCGACAGGTGCTGATAACTCTCTATCACTCATTTACAGCATTAGACTCAATGCAGAACATAAATTAATACTAATGTTTTGTGCAGGCTGGAGTTCCGAGTGAAAAAGGAGGGCTGGGGAGGAGGCGGGACACGTGTGGTGGTTTTCCAGAGGGGACAGACTGATTTAGCCGTAATCAAACCTGGAGGAAAGACCCTTACTATCTCTATAGGAGATGGACTACCAAAGACATCCAGTACGTGAGATGGATAGATGAATGAAGGGTGTCAGCAGTGACACAAAAACTGTTCATTGAGCTTCACTGCATGTACTTTTGTTTTTCTCCAGAGCCTACCAGGAAAGGCATGCCACAGAGTCACGGAGGAAGTAACCAGCCACGGCACAGAGGTAGAAAAATTCTTAATTTAGTTCAAATTCTGAGCTGGAACTGCTGTGTTGAACCATGTGGATACATTTTTATTTATTGAAACTCTCCATGATATGATTTTTAACAGGGGGCCATCAGAACGGGGCTGCACAGTTTGCCCGGGGTGGTACTCAACAGCACCATCAGCCTCAGCAGCAGAGGGAAGCGACATACTCCATGCCAGTGAGGAACCCTCCACCCAGCAATGCTCTTCCTAAACTGGGATCGCAGAAGAATCGAAGAGACTCCAGGCCGGCCCAGAATCAGTCCACAAACCTCGACTTCCTCAATGTGCCTGATCAGGGCATGTCAGGGTAAGAGAACTCAGAGAGAAAACATCTCAAATCCAGTTTTTGTAAATACTAAACAGTCTAAAACTTTACAGAATGCATCGGAAAAGGAGCATCAGCCAGCGGCCTCCACCGGCCCCCTCTAGCCGTCCCAAACCTCAGCCCCGACCACAGGGCCCTCGTTGCAGAGCGCTTTACCAGTATTTTGGCCAAGATGTGGATGAAATTAGCTTTGATGTCAATGACGTCATAGACCTTATCAGTGAAGGTGAGACCTGGAAATAAGAATGTTGTGAATTAGATTTAGGCTGTTGAATTGTTTCTAATGTTCCTCTGGGTTTCCTGTAGATCCATCAGGATGGTGGCGAGGGCGGATTAATGGGAAGGAGGGTCTCTTTCCTGGGAACTATGTGGAGAAGATCTGACCTCTGCATGTCAACGAGGCCACACTGATGAACCTGCACCTCTAACCTCCACTAGATCATGGAATCTCTTAGGCTCTGGGAATTTGCACTCAAGCCGGTGAATTATCAACATTTTGTAGTATTTTTGCAGAATTTTATGACATTTTTTTGTGACAAATTTGTTGGTACAGTTTTCAGGCTAAGAGAGTGCATATACTGTTTACAAAGACTCTGCACTGTCCATAAATGACCACTTGACTGCGCTGTTGTGCAGTTTGAAAGATTGTCAACTGTTTCTTATTTCAAAGCGAAGAACAATCACAGCTTTTTCCTTACCCTAATTTTCCTGAAAACTATATGTAAAAAAATAAGAAAATATTTTCTATGGATCATTTTTTTATCATTCAATTTATCCTTCTGTGTAAAATCTTCAATAATAAAAATGATAAATTGATGTCTGATACTAACAGTATTAAAGAGACCTTTGTTTAAAAGATTTCAGTGCTTTACTATATTACACCCTGAGGAGGACAAAAAAAAAAAAAAAAAAAATATATATATATATATATATATATATATATGATGGTTATGGATAATGAATGAAAAGTCTGATCAAGCTTTGTTGATTGGAGAATCTGATCAACTTTGCATCTGGAAACAGTGAAAAATTGGAGCCAAGAAAATTGAAACTTGAAGCCAAGCCTAAACAACTTTTCAATGGAAACATGTTTTTCCTTGTTATCTTTCCCCCTTGTCTAATTTCTGTGGTACACGCATTTGTTGTGATATTTGGATTGGATTTGCAATAGAATAGAGGTTATTAGCCCCTTGCACAAAAGGTGTCTTTGAAAGAAAGGTGAACGACAGAAAAACGTGTTCTTTGCAGGTGGGTGGGAGGACTGGTTGAGCAGGTGAGTTCAGACTGAAAGTTTTCTCCCTGACAGGTGCACAGAGACGCTACAACAAGAAGCTTTATGAGAGTCAGTCCTCATTTTCCATGCTAAACATTTATGCAAAAACCAGCATGTTGCTGAGTGTAAAAAAAAAACAATCCAGATTTAAGCCTGGACATTTGCATGTGATCTTCATATTTATGAGGGGTAACTGCAGCTGTTTGATCTATATGTTCCTATATGTTCCTCCGGGTTAAAGGTTGGTCTTTGTTTCTTTTAGGATATTTGTACAGGATACAATGTACAGGCCAATATAAACTTACTATAGTAACCAGTAACCAAAATAACGTTTACTGCTTTAAATTGATTAATATTGAATCTTCTTGAACAGCCTGAGCTTACACAAGTCATGTTTCTTCTTTTTTTTTGTATGCTTGTTTTTAATCAAGTTTATGAAATCTTTGTGTCTGTTTGATTTAATTTAATTTAATTATATTCATTTGTATAGCCCTTTTAACAATACATATTGTTCCAAAGCAGCTTGGAGAAAATAGAGCCTCACAAACCTGCAGTGAATGAGCCAAATGTGACAGTCGCATGGAAAAACTGCCTAAGATGGTTAGGTAGAATGAGGCAGAAACCTTGGGGAAAACTAGGCCCAACAGAGAGACGTACACTGCCTCTGGCTGATGTATTTAACTAATATTTACAAAACTATAGTCATATTTATTAAGACACAGTTGTCAATTATCTAAATGGAATCCAGCCTCATAGAATTTAGAATTTATGTATTGCCACTTAATAGTGTGTGGAGAAAATAAATAAATAAAAAGCGTACAAAAATAATGAAGGGAACAATACTGTCTCTGTAAATTAAATAAATAGTAAAATACTTTAAATTTGCAATAAATTGTATTTTTTAGAAAAGGTTACCAGTGTAGGCTTGTAACCTGAGAGCAACTGTGGCAGAAACTACTGTAGTAAACTTTTGTAAGGGAGGTGCTGTGTGAGGCCACCTTTTTCATTTTAACTTAGTTTAATTTAGGTGAAGGCATTAAATACTGAAACTGTGCATATTTTGCGGTTAATGAGTTGAATGGGTTTTCAAATAGTCGACACACAGGTGAGGTGCAGGTAGATTTGACCTCAGCGCGTGCCAGCCGTTCTCATGTAAAACGGTGCGTTTCAGGTCTGTCCACATAGCGAGCTGACAGGTTCACTGTATTATGGCATAATGAGGAATGCTACTGTTCGCTCGGTTTTACCTGAACCCTCCAGGTGATGCCACAACGCGAGACCCGAGTAACAGGATCGGAGACATTTCTCCCCTACTTAAAGCTGACACATGGAGCGCGCCGCTGTGGATGCGTTTTTGAGAGGTAAGCGACAGTTTACTGCTTTTTATCTAAACGTATGATCGTTTGGTTTTTAGCGATTTGAGAGAGTTTATATAAGATAAGATACGCAGCGTTTCGGTTATTGTAGTGTTTGTTTGCTTTCTCTGTAAGTCTGTGCTGTGCTCCCTTACCAATTAATTTATTATCGATTGACTTTTCCTGGGTGAATGATCCGTGCTCTGCTGGGTAATGATACTTACAAGACCACAGATCCAGTCTGGTCGTATGATCTTGTTTAGGTACAACTACAGCCTGTTTAAATAATTATTTATTTAAAACGACAACCATGTCGTTATACAATGTAAGCAGTAAAATTCAAATCAACAAATAGATAAATTGTAAGTGACATTGGCTAAGTGAAAACCTTGTGAGCTCAGAAAAGGTCACCTGGTGTTTAAAATGGCAACAATAAATGCGGGTTGTAGGGTCAACCGAAGTAATTTTGTTACACTTGCACGCAAAACCTGCTTAGGCAAGAACCTGTCCGTCTAAGCTTATTAGAATAGAACGGATTTTGAATTATCCCACTGAGTCGAATCTTTTGATCTGTTCACTAAAAAGATTCATTTTGTGTTATTTGAAAGAGTCATTGAATCATTTGTTCGTTAAAAGCAGTTTCGACCGACACCGTTCAACGTAGGACCGGTTCACACTGAATTCGTTTTTGCGTTAAAGAACACGAGATAGTGAATAGAAAATGTAAAGTGTTGAGATACGTTTTTAATTGTAACTTGAGCGCTGCGTTTTTAGAAAGCTGTGTTGTGCGAGAGGCTAGAAAAAGTTGAGATATGGACGAAAGAGTTCAACGCGGTTTTGTACTGTACTGCGTGATAGTAAATAAACATTATATGTAAACATACGTGTTTGACCATTTCATTCTCATCTTTTTCAGCATATTGTGCAAAACATGATGCTCAAGTTAAAAAGTTTAACCTAAAAAAAAAAGGGCCTGTACATTGCGTTTTTTCCCCCCTCTTCATTTCACTTTCTGGCTTCTCATGTTTTTAAAATGCAAAAACACATTTAGTGTGAATAGCCTCTAATGGGCCATTCACATCGAATGTGTTTTTGCGTTGAAACGCTTATTTTAACAAAACTTATTTCTTGAGCATAGCATTTTTAGAACACTGCAAAAGACATGAGCGGAATGGTCAAAAATTAGAATGCAAAAATGTGTTCTTTGTGAACATTTACCACGTTTACATTGAAAACCAGTGGAAAACAGCGTGGTGTGAATATAAAACGCGTTCTTTGTGAATGTCCCCTTATCCTTTAATAAAACTTGCATGCCTACAAATCTAATAGAGCCTCCAGAAAGGCAGAGATCTACCTTTTGTTCAGTAGCTCCATCCTGTCACAATAGAGTCTAGAACACTCCTCTCTGTAAAGACAACAAGCTTTAGCACATGGCAAGTGTTTTGTTCTTCAACACACAGATGTAAGCCACAGAATTTTTGACATGTCATTACAGTGATTTATAAAACTCTCTCTCTTTCTCTCAGGTATCCCGTCATTCCCATCCTTTGACAAAATGGCAGGTGTGTTTGCCTACGAGAGCTCTGAAGTTGACTGGTGTGAGGACAACTATAAACATTCAGAGAATGTTGTGGAATATTTCAACACGGTACGAACATAACAGATGAGCCTCAAATCCCTTTCACACTCTAGTCACTGTGAATCATTCTCAATCCAACCGCTAACACTAGAGGAGTCCTATTCAAGACATTGTTAAATGTTAACTACACTAATTGTTGTAGTCATCATACAATAATTCTCAAAGTGCCATGGTTTCATCCAAAAACTACACCCACACTAATGACACATCTACAGTGACTCAGGCACAATGTTACATCTATCCATATGCTCAACAGAGATTGAAACCTACACTAGTAACAAACTACTACAAAAAAGTAGTAAGTGTAAAAGTCAAAAACCACATTTAGAGGCATCATGGGATAGGATTTAAACATGTTTTTTCCCCCTTTCAGATGAGCAGTTTCATATTCTTTGTGATCTCACCCATAATGCTTTACCTGCTACACCCATATGCCAAGGAAAGAAACCTGGCTGTGCACCTGGTCTGGATCATGATGGTCTTTGTAGGTAAGTGTGATCGTTCAATCTAAGGGATTGTGGCATTAACAATCCAGCAGAGGGCAGTATTGTTCAATAGCCAGGTCAAATTCATAGCCAGCAAATTGAAATCCACTGATTCATTATATTTAATTCAAATAAATGAATGAATGAAACGTCAGCTTGAGTTTTTGTATGTTAGTGGTAAAATGAGCCAACAAGTGTGTTCATACAAGCTACAAAATGCTAATAACTTTCACAAAATGGGATTACATGCAAATCAATAGACTAGAAATGAAAATAAAACCGTTTAAATTTTAAAATAAACAAAAAGTATTATAAATTTGCATTATAAGTAATAATACAAATAATTATTTAAAAAAAAAAATTTTCCCGTATTTGTCAAAACTGCTATGCAGTCAGACATGCACACACTGAATAAGCTGACAATGTAGATAAATGTTTAAAAGCAAGGCAAAGCAAAATTGGGAAAACATGTAAAAATCATGCTTTGCTTAAATCACTTATGCTGTTGCCTAAAGCCAACTTTAATTGTATTCACATCCCTTTTGACTATGGTCTGTTTCTCTCTCTCTTCAGGTATCTTCTCCATGTATTTTCACATGACTCTGAGTTTTATGGGCCAGATGCTGGATGAGCTGTCAATCCTGTGGGTATTGGCTCTTGGCTACTCCCTGTGGTTCCCACGCAGACACTTCCCTTCTTTTATCAAGGACAGGTAGCAAATTCTTGTTTTTCATGTGTCTGTACCATGTATGTGGTCTGTTTCTATGTAATGGCATGAACTTGTCTTCCTCTTCTAAAAAAAATCTGTCTTAAGTTCTGTAAAAATAGGAGCAATTAAAGGATCTGTTTACAGTCCTTAGTTTGTGTAACAGTAACCCTGTTTAACTTGCAGCATGATATTCTGATCTCACTGTGGGAGAGATGGTTTCCACAGCTTTCCCAGTGGGGTCCGACCAGCCTTATATTAATATTTAAATGGTTGAAAACTAGATTAAACAATGTTTCAAGCTTATAAAAATTATCCCCCGGTTTCACAGGCAAGGCTTAAGCCTAGTCCTAGACTAAAATGTAAGTCTGAGCTGTTTCAACTGAAAGAAACTTGCACTGACTTATCGTAAAATATATCAGTGCCTTTGTTTTGTCTCAAAAGCACACCAGTAATGTTTTTTTCTAAGCACGTTTATAAAAATTACTAAAATGTCCTAATTGAACTATGGCCTACTCCTGGCTTAGTCTAAGCCCTGTCTGTGAAACCGGGCCTACGTCTACTGTCTTGTGGCTTAAAATGTTGGGGGTCAGTATTTTTTAATAGCAATTAACAGTTCATTATATTTAAAGACAATTATTTATTTTAAATAAATGTGGTTCTTTTGAACTCTCTTGTCAATCCTGAAAAAATGAAAAATAAATATATTAAGCAGCGACTGTTTTCAACATTGATATAATAATAAAATAATGTTTATTGAGCAGCAAATCAGCATTTTAGAATGATTTCTGAAGGATCATGTGACACTGAAGACTGGAGTAATGATGCAAAAAATGCAGCTTTGCTATCACAGGAATAAATTAAATTTTAATATATATTCAAATAAAAAAAGCTATTTTAAATTGTAACAATATTTCACAATATTACAGTGTTTACTGTATTTTTGACTAAATAAATGCAGCCTTGGTGAGCGTACGAGACTTCTAAATGGTGGAGAAAGATCCTAAAGTTTGGTCTCTCTTTCTGCGTTTTGTTTTTTTCAGGAGATCCTTCTGTCATATGGTCCTGATCATCACTGTCATAAGCACTCTGTCTTCTTTTATCAAACCTGCAGCCAATGCCTACGCTCTCAACTGCTTTGCCATCCATATCCTCTACTCACTGTTTGTGGAATTAAGGAGGTAAAGAATGTACATTCATTGCTTTAAGCTTTTTCAGATGTTGTTTTAGTCACTATCCACTTTGACTATAAAAGCTACTAAACAAGATCTGTTTTTATTTCTTGTTTTTCTATCTTGCTTGTTTTCATTTCATTCAATATGGATCTATTTCTCAACAGTTGCACAGATGAGAGAGTGCTGCGTCTGGCCTGGGCATCCATTGGCCTGTGGGTTCTGGCTATCTCCTGCTGGATTAGTGATCGCTTTGGCTGCAGCTTCTGGAAGAAAATGGACTTCTGTTATCTGCACGGTATCTGGTGAGTGAGCCACAATATCCCGCTGTATGTTTGAGCACATTTTAACCCTAAAGCCTATAAAATCATATTTGATAAGTGAAATTCTAAGACCGCTAAATTATCACTGTTGTACTCAATCTTCTGATTGATAGTAGTTTTTTTTTTTTTTTTAGCAATTAAAACACCTTTTAGTATGATTGTAAAAATGTCCACCTTTTTATTATTTATATATATATAAAATATTTAAAGGTTCAGTATAAACTGTTAAATTAAAAAAAAAGTGACTTTTATATGGCTTATTTAGTATTTTATCAGGCTTTACAGTGTTAAACCACATTGTCCAGACTTTTTGACTGTCATGCTTATCCAGATACTGTTTTTCTCTACCCCTCTTTTCAGGCACATTCTGATTGTGGTGGCCACCGCTTATGCTAGTATTTTGATCGCTTACCTGGATGCTAGTCTGGAGATCCCTCATTCCCTGCCCGATCTGCAGTACTGGCCACGGAATAACTGGTCCATTGGGCTTCCTTACATAGTCATCAAAGGCACCACAAAGACACGGAAAAGATGCTAGCAGGCACGACAAGATGAGCAGACACAACCTCATATTTAAAGCTTGGTGTAACGCTGATTTAGGAGCAGCCTTTACATTTCCAAAATGGTCAATACATTTATATGGGCAGGAAGGAGCTGATTCTAGATCAGACACTGTACGTTATGTGAACTCTGAAGAGAAACTTGTTATATGAAACAAATGCTGTGCTGAAATTGTTGCAGTTTCTTCATATTTCTCACTGAACCTGAAACTGAAGTATGTGTGAATGGTCATATTCTCATCTTTACAAACAACATGCTGTTGTTACGTGAAAATGAATATTTGCACTGTTGTGAGAAGATTGAATGTATGTACAAAACATTCTCCATTTTACTTGATTTACTTAGTACGAATCAGAGGCTTTTTAAGACAATTAACTGAAAAATTGTCACAAGCAACTACTCGATTCATGGGTGAAACTTGAATGCTGATTGTAATAGAAAATGTCAAAATGTCAGATTCTTTGTTCAGAGGAAGAAAGTCATACTGCTTGTTTGACGTGAGATGTCAAACTTTCTTTTTTTTCAAACTTTTTTTCAAAATTTCAAACTTTCTGAAATGATTTTCTCACAGCAAATGGTGCACACGTTTATTTACAAATGTAATAACTGTGATTTATGTTCATTTTGGTGTGGCATTGTTAAATCCAATTTTACTGTGTGTTTTGCTGAAAAACTTTATATGTTCTATATCTATATATTGTGTTTTAACTTCTAACCTCCACCTCAGTGTATGAAATTGTGTACATCAATGATGGCGTACCGTTCAGTGACATCACTGTGGGAAAGACTTATGTGACATGAAACTAATGATTTGAGGATTATTTTTGTATAAATTATGATTGCTGGGACATGCATTTGATGTGATTTATTTATTTAACCATATTTAAATATGGAAATATTTTCCAATCCAGGTTATTGATACTTTCTATTCCTTCTCTCTTAGTATATTAGTGTTTCTAAGAGATTTTCACGTAGTATGACTACCTTTAGTATACAATACTAAAAACCCTTTCTTGACAATAATTTGACCTATTGTTTTCTATCTCAAGAAAGTTTTCTTTGAACTTTTTTTTCCCGTGAATGTCGTTTTTTTGTGTATTTTAATTGTTTTACTGTTTTGCTAAAAAGCCTATAATAGGCTGTTAAAAACCAGATTAAAAGCCATTGTAACAACTTTTCCCATTAACCTAGTGCCTATTCAGCAAAAATACCCTATATACTATAGTATGGTAAAAAGTGTGACAACTAACCCCAGTCTCCCATATATTAAATCAGTCCCTTCAAATGGCAAGAAAAATCACTAAGCATAAATTATTTATTGTAATCTCCTTAATTAAACACAGAGAACAGAGGCATGCCCTCAACCAACCAATCACAACACAGCTGTGTAACATGCTTTGTATTCAAATGCGAAATTGAAAATTATTCACGGAAAAATAACAGAATGCTAAACAGCGCTACTAGACTGCATAAACAAAAACATCCTATCGGTTCGGCTAATCTCTAATTATTACCTACCAGTACAGGCAGCCCGTGGGAAGTCCCGCCCACCGCGCTTCGCAATTGGCTGGCCGGCGTAAAGCGCATCCTAGACGGCGTCTGATTGGCCACACGCGCTTTCTGTTTTGGGTGCATGCCAGAGGTCCGGAGAGGGGAGGGGAACCGTCTAGTTTCCGGTTTTGGGCTGGAATTGACACACAATGAGGAGTCGGGAGCAGCCGCTCAAAAGCCTTCTGTAAATAAACAGGACCTTCATCAGGCCGGCGAACTATGGAGAATCAGGTAGAGTATGAAACGCTTTTGCTGTTGCATGGAGTGAAGTCAACTTTTGTTAGCGCGTGCTTAGAGAAATCCACCATTGCAACTGAATGTGGACACTTGGGGCTCGTGAAAGCAGCGGATCGGACCCATATAACCCCCTCCCTCCTCCCTCCTCTCAGCTATCTGACTCGAGCTGGCCACGCATATTAAAGCTACATCGGTATTTGGGGACATCAGCTCAGCCTAAACGGCTGGATGCGTGCGCCAGCGTTTGCAGTAGGCAAGTCGTGCGTGCACCAGCAGAAACACAAAGGAGAGTGTTTTTGTCCTGTGCTTCTCTGGCCCGGGAGTCACTACAGTCTGCGGCTTTTATTAGAGGAAATGAGGAACATGCATTTTCATGCACTAGTGTTCCTGGCTGAAGGCTGAGGGCATTGCACAGGTCTGCTCTGAGGGTGGGGGTTCCTGACGGGCTCCTGAAGCGGGAATCTGTCTTCTTCCAAGGCTAATTAATTGCCCTTTTTATGCAATATGATTTATGAGCAGCAGCAGTGATCATATGCTGTAGATGAATATCATTGCATTAACATGCTGGCTATTTTTACACCTTCTGTCTTGTGGCTGTGGTCTGCAGTAGCTTAATTGCATTTGCTGCTACTAAATAAATAATTTTTAGAAATAAACCTTTATTATTATGAAGTTATTTATTATTTTTTATTTAAAAATTTTATTATTATAAACTACATTAATATGGAGTCTTTCTTCAAAAATTTTTTGTTTACCAGTTTTAATGCAAAAGCTATAGTTTTAGTGGTATTCTGACATAAACTATGGCTGCCATTGTAAATAGATTTTATTACATGTTATTACATGTTTATTGTTTTTACAAATAATATGTTTAACGTTTATAAAAATGAACAAGCATAACATTAGTACTGTCTTGATAAAGCTGTCTCTATGTAGATAATTTTTTTTTTTTACTTTTTTTTGCTTATTACTGCTTTATAGTATTACTATTTAATTTTAATGAGCTGTTACTTCCATTATCGGTCCGGTTGTATTGTTTTTGTCCTTTTAACTTGCTTGATCCAGCTTTAGACTACTAATTTAGCTAGATTCTTAGGCATGAAGACAAATCTCAAACCAAACAAATGTGTTTATTTAATTAATATGAGTTTAGAAAGGCAAGTTGTAAACTTCAGTTTCGTACCTCAATTTCTCAAGTAATGAAAGATTTCCTTGAAATATAGTTGATGAGCTTGTTTCGTTCATTCATGTTTTCCAAGCTGGATCTTTGACAACAGCATTGCAGCAACTCTTCAGAGACTTGTTGTTTTGTTGTTTGCCTGTTGGCTTCCACGTGACCTGCTTGTATTTTTACCGTGCTTGACTGATAATCTGTATCATAGCAGTGACCTGAGAGAAATCCAGTCTGCCACTTTTGTGTCTGTTTTGTGTTTTATAACAAAACGTGATGCGGGTGAGTGTGTTTTATGAGACCTGGAGCCAGCAGTGTTTGCCTGTCCTTCTGTTTAATCTACTCCTTTTCAAAAAGGCCTTTTGATCTTTTTACCCCCCTTCACCGGGATTATCGTGGTCATGTGTTGAACCTCTTATTGTGTACGTCTCCTGTCTGTCCCACATCGTCTTCATATTCGGGTGGTCGTGTTCTTCTCAGGCGGGGTGGAACAGCTTTTATGTCGGTAGCGTTTGTAATCGTTACCTCAAGGCAAAGCTGCTGTTGCTGTGACAAATTACAAATGGCAAGTTCAGGAAAAAGAGCGGACTAAAGCTGCGTCGTTCTTGCTGTTGAGGGTAGCCAGGCTTTTGTCTCGCTGTCTGTCTATGTATGTGACTCGGCTGGGGCTTGTGGGTGAGTGAATGAGAGATGGACTCACAGGGGTTATTCTGATGCCTGGCAGCGTCAGGATCTTGGCATCAGAGAAGTGGGAGTGTCGGCCAACGCAGAGAGTTAAAGTACATTATGGTGACAGGCCAGACGGCGGCCAATAAGATTTTCCTTCCACTTGTCCTTATGCTTACAATCTTTCAGAAAAGTAAAAAAAAGCACATCTCAGTCTTGTTCTTTATTCTGGTTCTTCAATGTCCAGTAGTTCAGGGACTCGAGTCAACAGCAGCTGAGCATCTCTGGGCACCTGAACCCAGTCTGGCCCGTCTCCACCCTATGTGGGCAGTGTTCATTTTTCCTGGCTGCTTTTCAAGGAATTCCCTTGATGGCTTTTTCTGGCCATTTGGCAGAACCAGCCGATGATACAGATGATTAGCTTGAGCATGTGTATGAAAGGTATTCTTACTTAGATTTTGGTGCCTAGAGGCCTTTTTTTAGTAACTCTTCTCTGGTATATCAATAAAAGTTTTCAGCTGTATGAATTCACTCAATTAGAACAGTCTTCTTACAAAGAAAATAGCCTACAGCTTGATTATTTGCCAACGTTATGTAATCCTCAAGGACATATTACATTTTTTTGTCTTTTGTTTTAGGAGCACACAAAAGTCTCATTCCTAAAAATCACCATTACATAAAAGTATTTTCTTAATATGAAAGTATGCAATGCATATTTTAAAGTAAAAACATAAAATATGCATATAAAATGATACAGATGTTTATATAAATAATAATATATTATTCTATATTATATTATTATACATTATATTTATATTATTTATTACTTTTTTATTAAAATATTTTTATCCTTTTTTTTTAAAGCATTATCGTAATGGAATATATAAATAAATAAGTTTCTTATGCTCACCAAAGCTGTGTTTATTTGATCAAAAATACAGTAAAAACACGAATATTGTGAAATAATATTAAACTTTAAAACTAGTTCCTATTTTATTACATGCAATTTGTTGTAATTTAATATAATTTGTTCCTGTGATGGCAAAGCAATCATTACTCCAGTCTTCAGTGTCACGTTTTTTTCAGAGATCTTTCAAATATGCTCATTTAGTGGTCAGAAAAACATTTTTGTGATCACTCACTGTGATTAATAACTGACAGTTGAAAACTGTTGTACTGCTTAGTATTTTTAGATTTCAGGATTCTTTGATGAATAGAAAGTTCAAAGCATTTTTAAATAGAAATCTTTTGTAATGTTTTATTAAAATATTTTTATTATGTAAATAATGTTTTATTATTAAAAATCATATTTTACCTTATATTGCATGACAGATTTGCAGTAGTCTGTGATTATGAATTGCAATGAAGGAAAGTGTGCACTACTCTCCGCTCCTGAACTTGAACTGAGCTCTGTCTTATTGAAGGGTTTAATTAATATGTGTTTCTCTGTTTGCAGTGCACGGTTCAGGTAAAGCTTGAGCTGGGTCACAGGGCCCAACTGAGGAAGAAGGTGACATCAGAGGGCTTCACCCACGACTGGATGGTGTTTGTGCGAGGCCCTGAGAACAGCGACATTCAGCACTTTGTGGATAAAGTCGTCTTCCGGCTGCACGAGAGCTTTCCTAAACCCAAGAGGGGTAAATTTTATCACAGATGAGATATTGCACCACTCACAGTTCAATCTTCAGAAACCAGCATGCGTGAGATCCACACGACATGTTGCGTATCATAAGGAGCAGTATGCTTCTTTCTTGTAATATTTATAGGTTGGCTCAATATTAAAGTTTTGGCTTAGTACCACACCAGCTTCTAGTACTTTGGTGTCAATACTAAATCAATACTGAAGGCTTCAAATAAACAGCTTTGGATGAATGATGAAATGAAACTGCTGTCAGCAGATTAAACAAAAAAAAAAAAAAGGCACAAAATCACTTTCACAGACTTTTTCATTCACTGTTCCCACCTGGTGGAATGACCTGCCCAACTCAATCCGAGCAGCTGAATCCTTAGCCATCTTCAAGAAACGGCTAAAAACACATCTCTTCCATCTTTATTTGACCCTCTAACTTTATCACTCTCTATTCTAATTCTATTTTATCTATCTGTCTTCTTTTTATTTAAAAAAAAAAAACACACACACACACACCCTTGACCCTCTATCAATTGAATATTTATTCTCTAACTGCTACTTTTTCTTTAAAAACTAACACTAGCTTTCTTTTTTCTATTCTATCTACTTTTTTTTCTTAAAAAACCCCACTAGGTTTCTTTTTTTCTATTCTATCTACTTTTTTTCCTTAAAAAAAAAAAAAAAAAAACTTGCTATGTGTACTGATTTAGGCTAACCAAGACTTGTCATATCGCTTGCATGTTGTTGCTCTTTGTTGGTTTTGATTGCTTCTATTGTCCTCTTTTGTAAGGCGCTTTGGATGAAAGCGTCTGTTAAATAAGTAAATGGAAATGTAATGTAAATGTAAATTAAACATCAACCCATTTCACTTGTCACATGTGTTAGATCAACAGTGCTGGTCTAAGATCAAAGTTAGCATTTTATATCCACGTTCCTTTATGATGATATGGATGGAGGGATATTTTGAATATGTACCATTTATTTATTTTTTTGTTTGTTGTTGTTGTTGTTGTTAATATACAATCAGTTCTTTCACACTGTGTTTCAGTGAATTGGTTCAAAACACTGATTGCAAGATTTGTTTGCAAAATTAATTTAAAGTTTGTGATTATTAATTAGATCATGCAGATGTTGCTTGGTAACATTCCTGGAGTGTCCAGTCAAGTAATTTTAATAAATATTCATGATTGTGTCTTCACCATAGTCAGATTCTCGAATTGACAACTGATTAACAGCACACTTAACAGCATGTACCTTTCAGCCAATCAGTTAGGCCTACAAAGCAAACATGATGTAACATAATTAATATGCATGAGTAAAGCCTTCATTTTTGTGTTTGTAAATGAAAGCTCTAATAAAAGTATGAAATCACTCTTATTAATAATAACTTAATGATCTATATGGATACATTACTGTTCAAACGTTCAGGGGTCAGTAAGTTTTTTTTAGTCACACTTTATTTTAAGGTGTCCTTGTTACAGTGTAATTATACATATAAGTATTGAGTAATATTAATTAACTACATGTACTTACTATATGGATAGGGTTAGGATTAGGGTTTGGTTTAGGGTAAGTTGCATGTAATTATGCATAATTTATTGTCATTATAATAGTAAGTACATGTTGAATGTGTAACAAGGACACCTTCAAATAAAGTGTTACCATTGTTTTTGGCAAAGAAATGATTGCCTTTATTCAGCAAGGAAATATTAAATTGATCAAAAATGACAGTAAAGATATTTGTAATGTTTCAAAAGATTTCTATATTTCACATAATCACTGACTGTTCTTTTGAACTTTCTATTTATCAAAGAATCCTGAAAAAAATGTATCACTGTTTCACAAAATATTAATCAGCACATCTGTTTTTCAACATTGCTGAAAATAAGAAATGTTTCTTAAGCACCAAATCAGCATATTAGAATGATTTCTGAAGGATCATGTGACCCTGAAGACTTGAGTAACGACTGCTGACAATTCAGCTTTTCCATCATGGGAATAAATTGGATTTTAAAATATATTAGAATAGAAAATAGTTATTTTAAATTGTTAAAATATTTCACAATATTACTGTTATACTGTATTTTTGATCAAATAAACACAGCCTTGGTGAGAATAACAGACTTCGTTTTACAAACAATAAAATCTTATTGACCCCAAACTTTTGTATGGTGTATATGAGTATAAATACTTACATTCAGAAAGTTATGAATATTATTTTTAATGATTTTTGCTCTTTTTTTTAGTAAAGTAATTCAAAATTTCGTATTATTTGCAGTGTGTAAGGAGCCACCGTACAAGGTTGAGGAGTCGGGCTATGCTGGTTTTCTGATGCCCATAGAGGTCTACTTCAAAAACAAGGTGAGGTGTCTGAGTCTCTTCCTGCAGCTCTTCTGTCCTCTGTTGCTGTTCTCTCTTGTTCTCTAGTTATTTCTGTTTTTTCACATTTTCATTCGCATACGTCCCCTCTCTCTCTGACTCATCTTAGTATCAGCTTCTCTTCCTCTCTCTTGTCATTTGTGAACTTCCCCCCCATTGGCATTAAACAGGCAACGTAGAGTACGCAGAGCAATTTGCCTTATGATCAGAGCAGTATAATGCGAAACAATTACACTCTCGTTTTCAAGCCCACCCGCTGACTCACAGGCTTGTGATATGTATCTGTGTCTGTCATATCTTGTCTGAAAAACATCCCCAACCTTTTCCTATGTTGTTTTCACTAACTCACAGATTTCAGCATGCTGAGAGACAGAGATAAAAAGATGTGTAGAGGTGGAGAATGTGCATCTGGGGGTTTGATTTGTATCTCTGATCTTTGCTGATGTTTTGCCCTGGAATCTTGAATGAAACTCTGGCTGTGCCGCCCATGAAAGAAGTGCTAGAATCACTGTAGTTGCTGCTCTGTTGGCTCACTTTAATGCTTGTCTTCGGTTGTTCAGTTATAAGAGAGGATTTAATGGAATTGCTCAATAATGCAAATTTAATACAGGAGGAGCCAAAGAAGGTGTGCTTCAATTACGACCTCTTCCTTAACCTGGAGGGAAACCCACCTGTCAATCACCTGCGCTGTGAGAAACTAACCTTCAATAACCCCACACGTGACTTCCGCCGCAAGCTGGTCAAGGCTGGAGGGGTGAGTGTTGCATTATGGGAAATGGAGTTGTTTGTTGCACAGTTAAGTCAGGAAAATTGTACATTTTTGGTGAATGTGCTCTTATCTTTCGTTCATTCTGTACATATCAGATCATGGTGGTCCCAGAAGGGGCAGAGGTGGTCCCGAGACCCAGCCCAGATTACCCCATTCTTCCAACCATCCCACTCTCTGCCTTTTCTGACCCTAAGAAGAGCAAGACCTCACAAGGATCAAAGGTCTGAAAAATCATTTTAAAATATTCCAAATGTGCGAAGTGCTGTTGTCATTCTTTTTTATACATTGGGGTCCCAAATTCTGAGATCACTTGGGAAATCTGTATTTTTTTTTCCTATTAAACCTGTGGAAAAAAACAATGTTTTAGGATTTTTTAAAAATCTGAGAAAAAAAAAAAACAGAAAAAGTTTGATTTAAAATGAAGAAGATATAATTTAGGGTCAGTACGATTTTTTTTTTCCTTTTTTTTTTTTTTTTTTGTTTTAGAAAGAAAAATGGTACTTTTATTTAGGAAGGATGCATTGATTTGATCAAAAGTGAGAGCTAAGACATTTACAGTGTTACAAAAAAAATTGAAATGCTGTTCCTTTGAACTTTTTGAAAATAAGAAATGTTTCTTAAGCACCAAATCAGCATATTAGAATGATTTCTGAAGGATCATGTGACACTGAAGACTGGAGTAATGACTGTTGAAAACTTTTTTTATTTTTTATTTTTATTATTTAATTATAACAATATTTCAGAATATTACTGTTGTCCCCCCCCAGTTAAATAAATGGAGCCTTGTTTAGCATTAGAGACTTCTTCAAAAACTTGAAAAATTCCTCAATCCTCTAACCCCAAACTTTCGAACAGTAATTTTTCACTCAAATGTTATTGTGAAAATATAATTTGTAATAAACAATTGATATCTGATAATAGAGTATTGAGAGATAAGGGATCACAGCTTCCTCTATTCACTCTTTTGTTTACTTCTAAGCAGCAGATTAGATCGTTTCAGTAAGAATTAAGAGTCCATTATGTAGGACATGTGTCATATCTCTATTAAATGAACTTCGCTTTATCATATCTGAGCGCTGGTGCTTTGTCTGGGTCACTCTGCGGCATCTTTCATTAGTGCAGTAAAGAGGGTCAGTCGCTCGCTGCTGATTTACTGTGATCATCCAGAGCTGGATGTCTTCCAGCATCCCCATTATCCTTAACAGTCCTAATCTCAGCACAGCCTCATTAATACAGCACATGACCTTTGTGTGAAGGTCACAGATGGGTTATATGATTGTAGTTAAGATATGCTTTAATGGTCTTTTGTGATTATTTTATTATTGGAGGTGTCAAACTTTATGCTTTATCCTAATAGGGGATCTGTTGTGTGGTTGTATTTGACAATGTGCACCACAGTAAATGGTGACAGATGATAACAACATGGTACTGAATGATTATTATATTAATATTAGGGTTATTCAAAATTACATATTTTCCAAAATGGCTAGTTGGATTATTATGCATGTACATCCGTGTCCAAAAATAAATAAGGGTGTATCTTGATATTCCTTAGTACTTTGTATTACTTTTTTGTAAGTGTACACTACTGCTCAAAAGTTTGAGATCGGTAAGATTTAAAAAAAAATATTTTTGAAATAAATAATAAGTCTCTAAAGCTTACCAAGGCTGCATTTATTTAATCAGAAATGCAGCAAAACAGTAATATTGTCAAATAATATTACAATTTAAAATAACTGTTTTCTATTTAAATATATTTTAAAATAAAATTTAATATATTTTAAAATAATATTTATTTTCATCAGCCATTACTCCAGGCTTCAGTGTCACATAATCGTTCAAAAATCATTCCAATATGTTGATTTGGTGCTCAGAAACATTCCTGATTATTATCAATGTTATTAAACTGCCTTATATTGTATTGCTTAATATTTTTCAGGATTTGAATAGAAAGTTCAAAAGAACAGCATTTATTTGAAATAAAAATATTTTGTAACAATTGTAAAGGCCTTTTCTGTCACATTTGATCACTTTAATGCATTCTTGGTGAATAAAAGTATTAATTTCTTTAAAATTCTTAAAATGCAAAATTCTTAAAAATTAAACCCATTTTTTTAAATGGAATTTTATTTTATTTTATTTTATTTTATTTTTACTGTGCAATAATGATGCAGCTGAGAATCATTCAGCTGCATCATTCTTTCATAATAAAAAAATAAAATACAATAAAATTCCATTCAAAAAAGTGGGTTCAGGTATGCAGTACTTACTACAATTCAAAATTATCTGTAGTTTGCAGCAGTCATTTCTTGGGTAACTGACAAATTCCTGTTTAACTCGGTGAATAGAAATGATATTTTTAATTGTTAACACTGTTTCTTTTCTGTAGGAGCCCAGTAAAGAGGGAAGCAAAGTGTCCAAATCCCACAAAATGGCTAAGGAGCATCGAGAGCGGCCACGAAAAGACTCTGAGAGCAAGGCCACATCCAAAGGCGATGTTGAACGGGACGGCAGCAGCAAAAGTAGCCGTGACCCTTCCTCTTCTTCATCTTCATCATCCAAGAAAACAGAGATCAAAGTGAAAGATGAGAACAAAGTCTTGCCCAAAGCTGCTTTCAAGGAGCCCAAACTCACGCCGAAGGAGTCCAAAATGGAAGGCATGTCTCCTAAAGGAGGGGGGGCGGGGTCAGCGGGCGGTGGAGGGGGAGGTGGAGCGGCTGATGGAAAAGCACCCAGCAAACGACCTTCCAATGCAGAGTCACCCAAACCTAGTGTCAAGAAGCCAAAGAAGGGGGGTTCAGAGGGGTCAAAAGGCTCCAGCAGTGGGGGGTTCACCGGCACCTCCCCCCGAACCGCGTCTTCCTCCACGGCCTCCTCGGGATATGTGGATAAGAAGGCCTCTAAAGAGAAGGGCCGCTGGGCCAAGGGCAAGTCAGAGGCCCAGGAGGTCAAGGAGTCCAAGAAGCCTCCGGAATCCGATGACTCCAACTCAGATGATGAGGCCTCGTCTAAGTCTGAGGTTAGAATCAAGTGATAATAGTTTTGTTTATAAGATCTGTTTTGGTTTTTAAAGTAAGATAACACTATTTATTTATTTATTTAAAACAAGTTAGGGGTTGGCAGCCTTTTAAAAAAAAAAAAGGTTTAAACTGAATGTTTTTTTTTTTTTTTCCCTACAATAATTAATTAATTATATTAATTAATTAATATGTGAAGGTTGGCAAACTTTTTAAAAGTGTTACACTTTTACACAGTTACACAGAGGTAACACTTTTTATTTTTTTATTTTATTTTATTTTTTTTACAATAAAATGTATTTATTCATTTATTTAAAATAAGTGATGGGTTTTCAACTTTTTTTATCAAAGTGTTAAAGGGATAGTTCACCTAAAAATGAGAATTCTGTTATAATTACTCACACGTCGTTACAAACCTGTAAGACCTTTATTCATCTTCAGAACACAAATTAAGATATTTTTGGTGAAATGCATGTGCATTTTCATTTTTGGGTTTTCATGTATTTATTTGAAGTGAGGGTTGGTCAAATTTTTAAAGAAAGTCTTAAATTTAATTGTATTTATTTATTTAAGTGAGGGTTTGGCAACATTTTTAACGAAGTTTTAAATTTAATTTTTGATTTCATTTACAATATTTATTTATTAAAAAAACAGTTCAGCACTTGTTAAATTAATATATATATATATATATATATATATATATATATATATATATATTTTTTTTTACAAAAAAGTTATTTATAATTTTTAATGAATTAATTAATACATAGATTCTATTGTGAAAAATCTACAAATTAAAATTAACAATGTTAAAAAGGTTGCCAACTCCTGACCAAAAGCTGACTTTCATTTGTGTCCTGTCCATTCCATCCCACAGCGGTCAGCACCTTCCAGCCCGTCTAATTCCAGCTCCAGCTCAGAGTCCAGCTCCGACTCAGACTTTGAGCCACAGCAGAAACAAGGCCAAGGTAGGATCTGCTCTTTTACTGCAGAGAGTGTCCTGATAAGAAGCGGTCAGATCCTTAAATAGATTTCCCTACTACACTTTAACTCAAGGTTAACAGTCTGCTGCTTTGATCGATTACCGTGGAGAGGGTTAAGGACGTGTCAGATCAAGGAACTTCCTTAAAATGAAGGAATGAGGGGCATTTTGTAAAAAGGTTATGTGTGCAATTTGTCATTGTCGATAATAAGAATCCTTGTTCCTTTCCCATTTCATTTTGTAACATCCAGTCCAACACAGAACATTGGCTTAACTAATAAAATGAGTTCGGGTGAGACATTTTCTTTGTCTAAACAGTGGCAGGTGGGAGAAGTTTTAAGGAAATCTGTTTGAAAACAGTCATTATTTTTCCAATTCTGTTTGGTCAAGCTAGTGGCACCGAAATGACACACTTTACCTTTAAAGTGGGAGTTTGAAAGTTTAATCAAACCACCGTAAATGTTGCAGAAGCTCATTCTGGACTTTGGTCTTTAGGCCCGCTGCGCTCTATGGTGGAGGACCTCCAGTCGGAGGAGTCTGATGACGACGATAGCAGCTCAGACGGAGAGACGCCAGTCAAGAACAACCTGCCCAGTCGAGACTCCAGGTCATTCTCCCTCTTTCCTGTCAATGTTTGTTTAAGCAGGTCTTTCAGATGCTTTAAGTCCCTGTAATCAATGTTAGCAGAGGCGGAGAACGGATTTGTTTGCTCAGAGTAAACACTTCACTTCATACGCCTCTCTCTATTCTTCATCTCACTCAAGTGTTGCTGAGCTGCTTTGAAAGACTTATTTTTGTCAGACTGGAAGTATGAGATGAATAGTAGAATTGAATTTTCTTTCAGTGTTTATTGTTTATTATAATTATTCTTTAAAATGAAATGTATTCATTCAGATTTAATTAAAAGTATGCAGCAAATTTAAAGGAAAAGCTCATTCAAAAAAGAAGTTAAAAAAAAAATTTACTCTGTCATATTGTTCCAAACCATTATGAAATTTTCTTCCTATTTTTTTTTTTTTGTGAAAAATGTGTATTTTTAATATTGAAATTGAGGTCTGGTTCTGTCAAACTGCAAATTGTCAAAAAGTATTGTAAAAACGTGGTTCATGTGACTCATTAAAAGAGGTCAATGTGGTTCATGCACTATATTTCATGCCTTCTGAAACCATTATAGATTTGTTTAAAATTTAAATTATTGAAAATCTTGAGCTAGTTCTTCTAGCGTTAAAAAGAGAAATAGTATTATCTGATTTGTGAATGAATCATTAATCATTTTTTGCATAAGATCTTTTCAATGAATCTGTTCATCCACTTCACAGAACTGGTCTGAATGATTCTGAATGATGACTTTTTCAAAGCTTTCAAAGCTTCACTCCCCATTCATTGTAACTGCATGGAAAAGAGTGACTAGAACATTAAAAACTGTTATTTCATGAAAAGTAAACATCCTTAAATTTACGTATATGACAGAATTTTCATTTTTTGCTTGGTTAATCATTTAATTTCCTCTCGGAGTTTAACTGTTTGATGTTTGCTCTTCACAGGCTGAGCTTAGACAGCGAGAGTGACTGCAGTGACGGGCCGCAGCGTCCCAGTCGAGACCCACCACCTCAGCCACCGAAACACAGCACCACCAACAACAAGGTGAGCTGATACTCAGGACTTTGGCGGCTTCTTGTTAAGCCTTGACAGTCATCCAATTGGTGTGTTTATTCATTCAGGCATGCCGATCATTCAGTTTGCAGCACACACTGTTTTGCTCCTTTGTAACTTGATTGTTGACTGTCGGATGATGGACGATTGGCATTAGTTCTTGGATTACGCTGCGCCCAGTGCTGAAATGAGGTGGCGACATGCAGTTTTTGATCCAATGACTGTGGAATGCTGTTTAACTGGGTGCTGCCAGTCAGATCACTGGGATTTGGAGCAGCGCTCCAGGCACTGGTCCACTCTTACTGGAAAAACACTGCAATAGATCAATGTCTTGATTACTCATTCTTTAAACCTCTGCTTTAGTCCATTTGCATGATTTTTTTTTTCTCTCTCTTGTTCCTTTCCTCTCTGTTTCCTTTTGTCTGTCTGTCATATAGGTGTCAGGCAGAAAGAGTCCAGACTCTTGTATACGACAAGAAAAGGTCCTGAAGAAGGGATACGACAAGGTAGGAAGGGTAAATCAACCTTTTAATTTTCCACCTCTCACTCCCATAAGTTATTTCTGTTTGTTCATTTTGACCCAACTTCCAAAACCTTATGAGCTGCTTTACTGTCTGCTGCCCACATATCTGCCCTCTTAAGAATATTAACTGAAATGGAACTTTAGTTGCAAGTGGTTTCAGTAGTTTTCCATTAGCATGTTGCTAAGCTACTAAAATGATACATTACATTACATTTACATTATCAATTTGCTGCTTTCATCCAAAGCACATTTTCTTGCTTTCCTTGGGAATCAAACCCATGACCTTGGCATTGCTATTGCCATGCTCTACTGAGCTACAGGAAAGTATGATACTCTAATAAGCATAAAAAATACATAACACAGACATTTTAGGCAAAATTTTCAATTAATATTTAGTTTAATTAGATTTAAACTACATTTTTTATTTTTTATATTTATATAATAATAATGATAATAATAATAAAGCAATAACAATGATAGTTATTGTTATTATCATTGCTACCATTTTTATAAGTTAAAAGTATAATTCAGTTGTATAAATTGTTATATAAATAATTGATATAATAACAACTGTTATTAATTCAAAATTAAATTATGATAAAAACATATGAATATTATGATAAAAACATATGAATAAAATATAGAATAACAACCTTTACATTTATTATTAAATAACAGCAGTTCATCTTATTATAATGTAATTTAAAAATACAAAATAAATACAATTAAATTGTACAATTACAAATACAATTAAATTGAAGAATAAATAATAGTTGTTAATAATAATAATAATAATAATAATTATTATTATAAAAATATAATTAAATTCTTTTAAATTAAATTGATTATATAATAACTAGTTAAATTTCAATAAAATATTATATAAATAAAATAAATACAACTCTCACGTTTATGGTTTGTTTTGGTTTTGTTTTGCCCCTGTTTCTGTTCCTGTTTCCTTATTTGGTCATGTT
Source organism: Spinibarbus caldwelli (assembly GCA_039654775.1). Classification (NCBI taxonomy): domain Eukaryota; kingdom Metazoa; phylum Chordata; class Actinopteri; order Cypriniformes; family Cyprinidae; genus Spinibarbus; species Spinibarbus caldwelli. The sequence continues at coordinate 21,115,893 of CM077249.1, forward strand.
CCTTTTCTTATTAATGTAATTGATTGTTCCTTGTTTAGTTAATTCTTTATTCCACGCACCTGTTTTGTTAATCAGCCTGTGTATATTAGTTCCTGTCTGTGTATTTCTCCCCTGTGGGGTCTACTCGTTGTGTTACGTGTGATTGCTCCAGCGTCTGTTGTATGAATTTCCCCTGTGTTCCTTGGATTAAAGACCTTGTGATTGTACTCCTTGTGTTCCTTCCATCAGAGTTACCGTGACAACAACAACTACTTTTATTGTTATATAACAACAACAATGGTTTGTTTTATTATTATGATTATTTTATTTATTTATTTTTTAATAAGAAGTCATATTTTGAAACTTGGGAGGCAGTTCACTAGTTTTGTACCTAAGGTCCATTCAGTCAGTGCACAATGCATGACATCATGCTACTAGTAGTAGTTTATAAAACTGTTCTTTCCAACTAATTTAAGTAAATATGGATGATGTTTACAGTTTCAGTGCTAATACAAGCTTTTATGTGTTTCTATGCATCGTTTAGAGTAAAAACAGACCTTCTGTTCTCTTGTTCCTGACATCTTCCTGTCCTCTTTTTTTTTCAGGCGTACACTGAAGAGCTGGTAGACCTTCATCGCCGGCTGATGGCGTTAAGAGAGCGCAACGTTCTACAGCAGGTGAGTGTTTGAGTGTGATTTAAAATATCTTGCGTTTGTGTAAAGGCTTTGAACAAAAACCATTGACCCGTTTCCTGCCTCCAGATCGTGAACCTCATCGAGGAGACGGGCCACTTTAATGTCACCAACACAACTTTTGACTTTGACCTTTTCTCATTGGATGAGTCAACTGTCCGTAAACTACAGAGCTACCTGGAGGCCACCGCCACATGACAGGAAGTCCACCGAGACTGGGGGGAGGGGGGAGGGCTGCCCTTTTTCACTTCTTTTGTCCTGAGAGAGGGCTGCAAAAGGTGAAAATCTGTTCACAGGAAATGAAAACAGTGGGAAATCACAAAAAAGAGTGAAACGTACAGTATTTTGAGGAGGAAGTGCAGCTATGTACCAACACTACAACACTTCTTCTCTCCTCCTCAGTATCCTGTTGGACAGAAAGTTCTCTTCTTAACGGGGCCAGAACTGCTAGAGGGTCTTAATCGAATCAGCTGGAAAGAAAAAAAAAAAAGAAAGTCTCTCTGTAGCCATACGCACTGATGCATCAAGGGTTGCAACCTTTTATATTTTATTTTTGTACCAATGTTTTTCAAGGTATTTTTGATTGTGGTCGGAAAAGGAAGCCCCGCACGTCATGAATGTATCGCTTTTTAACCTCTAGGGCTAGTCTTAGTGCCTTTTTCACACCATCTCATTTGTGCTCTTAGGAATTACAGCAGTGTTATCTTTCACTCCGACTTTAGTCAATCCTTCTATATATGTGGGATCCCTGGATATCGTCCCGGCGAGATTCCAAATTGTATGCCAATATGTATCAATCCTCATTTATGTGTTTGCCAAACGGGCCTTAGAACTTAAATGTTGTGCATTGCTAGTGCAGCTTGTGAAAGTATTTGGAAGTCTGTGTTGATCTCTGTGTTTTCTGTCATCATATCTGGTTTATTCATTAGACTAAGCGGGAGAGACAAAAGGAAAGGATGAGACGCACTGTTTTCCTCTCATGTGGCCCCTGAAACAGCAGTCTGTAGATTCACTGTGCTTCTGACTCCGACTCTCTCTCAGAGCGACTATATCTCGACTTCACTGACTTCACCTCTGTGTCCATTGTTATGCTAATAGCTTTAAGAGGCTCCGTGGCCTGAGCTGCAGACCACATGCCCTTAACTTCACCCTGCGAGAGTCTGGGAGTGTCGTTTGCTCTGGTTTAGAATCTCCAACTGTTTCATCTGAATCCTAACGAACAAAAATCTTTATAACTTCGTACTGATTTAGCATATTTGTGCGGTTTTCCTCTGCTTGTAAACAAAGCGCAGCGCATCCAGGTTCTACGTCAGAATGCTGGCTCGCTGGTACTCTCTTGAATGCACGTCAAAGACTGACACGGAAGAGAAGAATTTGTTGAATAAAGTCGTTTTTTTCTTTGCGCACAAAAATTATTCTTGTAGCTTCATAAAGTTATGGTTGAACCACTGATGTCACATGGATTATTTTAACGATGTCCTTACTACCTTTCTGGGCCTTGAACGTGTCAGTTGCATTGCTATCTATGCAGGGTCAGAAAGCTCTCAGATTTCATCAAAAATATCTTAATCTGTGTTCTGAAGCGAGAGAATGATTGAGTGAACTTTTAACTCCCAGTTCTTGGTGTGTGAACTTTAACCTTTGACCGGGCACTGGTTCAGGTCAGCCTGTCATAAAGGGGTGGGGCAGAAGGCAAAGGGGGTGGAGTTCGGTGAACTTGAGTAGCAGCTCTGAAAAGAGCACACCCAGTTGTTGCTGTTTTTTTAAATATTATTTGAGGGGGTTATTTTTTATTTATGTACCTCTGCACTTTTGGCTTTGTTGACTCAAGTAGTTAATTGTCTAAATTCTATTTTTAATAATTTTATACAATATTTACATGCAATATGATATTAATTTGTCAATTTTTTTGTGTCAAGAAATGCCAGTTTTTAAGGAATTTTAGTTATTTTCTTTTTTTTCCGCTGTATCAGCACATTATAGACTGTAAACGTGACCAGAACTTGAAACTGTTACTTCAGGCCAATTTATGAGTTCATGGCAGGGTGTGTTTGTATATCAGAGTTGAATTTCTACAAGTTGACATCTAGCATCTGTTTTGTTATAGCCTCATTATTATTCACTACAAGGGGAGGACTGCAGATTTGCGAAACGAACAAGTATTTGTTAATGTATTTGATTTAAACTGTGCTGAAAAGCTGGTTTGTTTGTCTTAGAGTGGTTTTGGGCACTTGTCACTCGGTTAAACCAGCTAAGACCAGCTGGTTTAAGCGTTTTCTCTCTGTGTTTTGTACATGGGATGCAGCAAATTAACACTAATGGAGGGGCAAATATTTCAGTCATATTACACAGTAGACAGTGGAGTCTGAGGAAACATTAATCAACGGTTAATACAGCATCATTTTCACACACTTCGCTTGCAGGTTCAGAAAGCTGTCTTTTGTCGGTCAGTGGTGGTTTTATTTGTGTTTGTGGGCGCGGAAGAAGTTGCTGTATTTATGCGTGGGGTTTGGGGAGGTCTGGGTTTTGACATGTGCTCTGAGACCGTGCTGGAAAACCTTCCGTGATCTGAACAGAAGAGCAACCTTTAGTATGACGTCTTAAACTTGGCATACAGCGCCACCATGTGGTCATTTGATGCAAGTTGTAATAAGGGCAAAAGATGTTACTTTTTATGTTTTTATTGCAAAATCATATTATGAATAAAGTCATTTGAGTACTGTTCACAGCGCCTTTCATTACTAGTTTCATTGTTAGGAGCCATCTTAAACACGTAACAATCTTTATAAAGCTCAGGTTAAGCATTGTTTTACAGGTATATTTTTTAGCTTCTTATTTGATAAATATTTATTTGATGAAAATACAGTAATATTGTGACATTATTAGGATTTAAAATAAATGTATTTTAATGTTTTATTTATTTTTTTATATGTAATTCATTCCTGTGATGGGTAAGCTGAATTTTCAGCAGCTATTAGTCCAGTCTTCAGCGTCACATAATCCTTCTGAAATCATTCTAATATACTGATGAAGATTTTGTTGTTGTGCTGCTTAATGTTTTTTTTTTTTTTTTTTTTTTGTAGAAACAGATGTGTTTTTTTCCAGTTAAAAAAAAAGCATTTATTTGAAATATTCTTCTATAATCTCTGTACTGTGACTTTTGATGAGTTCAGAGCGTCCTCGCAATTTCTGTTAATTTGTTTTAAAAAATAGTTTTTAACCCAGGTTTATGAAGCCCTGCTCCACATTGTTGTGCCAAATGATAACCTGAGATCATGTTAACAGGGTTAAAATCACCCTGGGTTAACAATTCCTATTACAAGCCCATCATCTGATCTATTTTTTTTTTTTTTTTATAATGATCTTTTCTTTTTAAACTAATCCTAAAATAATCCTAAAACATTAGCGGAAGCATCTCAAAGAATATTTACTACCTGTATTTCATTGAAATGGCATTATACACGATACGTGCCTAGCCAGCTGTGAGCTATTTTTGATCCTGGTTACCAATTAATATTCATTTCAAGTCAAAGGACAAGAACTTTCAAGATTTGATCATGGTTATATGACATTTATTGTCCAGTAAAGGGATAATACACACATACATACATACAAGTAGAAACCTGGAGTTCCATCTCCCAAAATCAACTGTTCTGTAATCCAGTTTCAACAATGACATGCACGTTTCAGAAACCCTTAACATCACACTACACACAACAAATTGTCACCCAGTTCAAGAGTTTTCAGAGTCAGGTAAAACCAGGCAAACCTTTCACAGTCTGAGACTTCACATCATGTTCATGTTTGCACATTTCCAAATAGACTGCCCTTCAAGCTGGTCCAGACTTGCATTAAACGGTCACAGTATTTTTGTCTAAAAATAAACAATTTTTTTTTTTTTTTTTAACAAAATGCAAGTGGATTTTGAAAAAGAATGAGAAGTAATTTAGTTGAAGCCATAATAAAAATCCCAGACAGAAGAAAGGAAATCACTTACTAGCTCTACCTTCATTCTCACCAAATTCTGTTTAAGCAAACAACTTTTCACTCATTTCATGCACAAACAAAAAATCTTCCTATTTACAAAAAGGCCTCGCTGTGGTCATGCTATGCAATCAGAGAGTATACACACTCGCAGTAACAGGTCCAGTATTTGAGGAAAGCTCTTTAGTGAGATAAAACTAATCTATTTACAGAGGGTAAATCAAATCTTTGGATTTGCAAGTCATTTGCAGTTACGTTTTTTTTGTATATTCAAACACTTGACTGATTAAATAGCACTTGCCAATTCACAAACTTTCCAAAGTTCGATCATTTAACCTCTTTGATCAACCCATATGCTTTTTCTAAATTGCATTGCAATTATTTTACTATGCAGTATACAATATAAATAAAATCAGTCACATTTTTGGTCGAAATGTCCTTATTGCACATGCAAAGCAAAGAATGATGCAACATAGCTTGGCGAATCAAATTCTGACCTCTGAACAGATCTATTACTCACACCAGCTCCTTCATATCCCTTTTTTCATAAGATGAATATTAACTGCTGCTCTCAATCCAGATTAAATGGTTTTTCATAAAGCTCATGCTGACATGAAACTGCATGACATCCAACCTCTTGCTACTTTGAGGATTGTCAGTGACGCAGCAAAGCATCAAATCAGAAAAGCAAATGTATGCAATACATATTTACACTATATAACAGGTTAATTTTACAAAGAATTCAAATGACAAAATTAACCAACTGCATAAGCGAAACATACATTCAAATGACGCATTTGGTTATGAAAAACAAACAAACAGAAACATTTATGGCTTACATGGAACGCGATTCTTGCTAAATGATCTTCACTGAACGTCTTGTTGTTCCTCTGCAAACATCAATTTCCTTTAAACAATCAGTGTTTTTGGTGGCAGCAGTGCTATTGATGAACGAGCACAACCGCCAAACGCTTTTCTCAAAGAATTCAGTCATGCCTAATGTTTAAGTTTGCTTGTTAGATATTAAGATTTCTCAAACTTTGTTGATAAATTTAACCATAAATTAACTGGTATCTTTGAACACAGATATTCAAATCACCTGCACTTACATATAAATCAAGAACATGACTCAAAAGACACTTCATTATAACTAGGCAAGAAAATAAATAGTAAATTACCTCAAAAATACAAAAATTAAATTCACAAATGGCTTTTTGTTTCAGAAACATTACAATATTTCATTACGTTTCTGTATTGCAATATAATACAGAAAAATGTAAACAGTATGAAACAAACAAAAATTACAAAACCCTGAACAAATATTAACTCAAAAATGGACACAAGCAAAACACAAGGTCTTGAGTGGTGTTCCTATGTGAGTGTGTGTGTGTGTTTTAGACCATGTCAATCCCTTTGTCTCCTGTCTCTGAAGTGGGTGACAAGGCCTTTTGTTGGACACCTATTTAGGAGGCAGAGGGCTGTCTGGGGTGGTTGGGGTCAAGACTTCTTTGTAAAAGTTCTCAATTTGGTCTTTGTACATCTTCATGACCACTGGCCTCTTGAGCTTCATTGTGGGCCCTGCGAGTGAGAATTTGAAACTGCTAAACAAACAGCCTATATAGACTTTAATCAACATAATTACTCACAAAAGCCTTAAATAACACACAAAAAGTTAATTACTAGGAAACTTACCCAGCTCTCCGCCAGGGATAGAAAAATCCTTCTCCAAAACAGTCCATTTCTGGATGCGCTGGGCGTTAGAGGTGGCTTTCTCATTGACGCGGTTGATGCCTTCTTGAATAGCCGTGTATACGACTCGGTCACGGCCACCGGCGATCTCACTGACTCGTGTGGCGTTGCTGCCGAGTTTACGACACAACTCCACCGCCTCAGGAGTCAGCTCGTCTTCGGGAGCGCCCGTTTCGTTGTTTACCTGACACTGAGAGCAAAAAAAAAAGAAGTGTTTTTAGCATTTTCTAACTATAAGTTATGTATATGAGACTAAATACGTATTTTATTCAAACGTTTCCCTGTCAATATTTAGATAAATCGCAGTTTAAGTGTGCAAAACACTCTGGCATGACGCTAAGGTGTTGTTGGTGGTTGCCAGTGTGCAAATATGTGGTTATTAAGGTGTTCCGACGGCTTTTAATCAGGTGTTCTGAATGCTTGCAAGGCAGTTGCTAGGGTTTCTCTAATTTGGTCTATAGAAATGACGCGGTTCCCTCATTTTCCACTGGGTAAAAACTATAAATCCAATGTCTTAGAGAAGTAATATCACAAATGTACTCAAAAACTACACAATTTCGAGTCATTACACAATGGTGCGGGAGTTACACACCTAAGTTTACTACTCATTGTTAAGTATGAGGAACAATAAGTATTTATTAAGTATATATTATAATAGTGCTCACTTGCCTAGGCAAACACCAATTAGTTAAACTTTTCAATTTATAAACGGAAAAGTCTTTTAGTACTGCAACCAGGGGGCGCAGTGATCCCGAGAAAAACCGCAGAACATGTTGTTACACACACTGACCACTTTTTAAGTTTATGAATGCTGTTTGATAATATTTAAACATTTATCACTTGATCGTACCGATATGATCTCATTAGAGTGTAGTAAAAATGTACTCATGCATCTTTAAAATGAGCGTTATCTCTCAATAACTTCACATAACCCAACTCTATTTCTGTAAGAGCACTCGAATGAGATGTTCTGATTAGATTTACAGTATTCACATTCAGGAGAGCATGACATAGGTCAGGATTACACAAGAAGGCCATTAAAAATGAATCAATAATGTTGAATAATCAAAGTTACAAACTTTTTCCTTTGGTCATGAACTATGTTTGTTTAACAATGTTTCCTAAGCAGGCACAATTTTGGTGAAAGAGTCACATAGTACAAGGCCACAGAAATATAAACCAACAATGACACTCATCAGTCGTGGTTGGTTAAGAAAAAAGCTCAGATTTATGGATAAGATCACTTGTTGCTTTATCACATTGTGTCTGGTTAGGTTAATAGTGGATAAGTTTGACAGGTTTATATTGGGGTCATCTGCCCTGTACTGATACCTTAATCGTGAGCAGCATGGAGAGGAACTTTCTCTTGTCTCCGATAAGCATGGCATTGCTGATGAGCAGAAAGGCCTCTTTAACAGCATCCTCAATGGGCACTGGGGGAATATTTTCACCTCCGGCTGTGATGATCAGTTCTGGGACACAAACATAAACTTCATTACATGCACCAGACTAAATCCCATTGAAATCTGTGGCCACTTTATAATTAAAAATCTTACGAACTGCAAATGCTCATAAGAGGAAGCACAAATCTGTTTTCGATTGATGGTCATTACCTTTAATGCGTCCGGTGATAAACAGGAAGTCGTCCTGGTCGTGTTTTCCGAGGTCACCCGAGTGCAGCCAGCCATCTGCATCCAGAGCCTCTTTGGTTTTATCGGGCATATTCAAGTAGCCCATGAACACATGACGACCCCAGAAACAAATCTCTCCATTGCCATCAGCGTCAGGGTTGAAGATCTTCGTCTTACAGCCTGGAATTACCTTTCCACAGCTGAGAAAGAGATGCAAATGAGAAATAAACAAGAAGTGAATAAACTAGCTATAAATAAATGAAGGTTTCAGTACCTGGTGAGTCTGAAGGCATCGGCCAGTGAGATGGTGTGTGGTCCAGAGCTCTCACTCATGCCGTAGAGCTCAAACAGAGGAATGTCCAGACTGAGGAAAAACTCCAGCGTGTCTTTGGTTATGGGAGCTGCTCCGGTGTAGCACCTTGTACAGCGATCTAGTCCCAGTGCCTTCCGAACCTTCTGGAACACCAGACGCTTCGCCAGTCGATAGTTTAATGGCTTTCTGGAAAGGCTGCCATTACCGAGGACACAAGATAATTTATCTTTATTAAAACATAACCTAGAATTTATACTAACATTATTTCAATGCCACTAATTGATCAATATTCATAACTAATCTGGTTAAAGAAGCCATCTTTTGTAGCATTTCTTTTTCTCAGTTTGTGTCAACTTACTTTTGGGTTGAAAAATGTGACCATTTCTATTTTGCATTTTTCTTATTTAATATAATTTTATTAGCAGAATAACAGTTTGATTAAAAAGTTGAAAAAGTCTTTAATTTATTTGTATTTTATTATTTAGGAATGAAATCTGTCATCACAAATATTCTTAATATAAATAAATATTTTATTTTAATATCTTATATTTATTGTATTATTGTATTGTATTCATTGTTCTAGAATGTTTTTTTTTAAATGTTTTAAATTTAAATTAACATTTTATAAATGTTTCAAATTTCTAAAACCAGGTTCAAAATAAATTTTGAATCCCAGATTTTCAATAAAGAAGCCATATTTTACTTTTTTGACTTACCTGGGGTCCGAAAATCTGAGCCCACTTTTATTTAGATTTTTTTCTAATTTATTACAAATTGTTTTATTTAAATTATATTATCAGAGTAAGTTTGATTCAAATTGTTTTTATTTATTTTTATTGTAAGGAAATCTGCCATCACAAGTATTTTTAATATAAATAAATATTTTATTTTAATAATGTATTTTATTTCTTAATTTGAAATGTTTCAAATTTCTAAAAACAGGTTTAAAACAGATTTCTGAAGAATTCTGCATCCAGCTGTATATGTAAAATAAATTACAGATAGTTAAAAACTGGTGTCGTATGTTAATGACTGATAATCATGTTTATGTCTAAATGTTTCCACCTTGTTTTGTGTGTGTATGTGTGTGTGTACATACAGCTCCATTTTGTTGAGGTTGGTCTGCAGGCCCACGTCTTTGGCCCAGGATGCCACCTTCCGGCGCACGGTGGACGATTTGGCTCCAATCGACTTCATCTTTTCCTCCATCTTCTCCCACACGCGTGGGACACCCATGAACGCAGTCGGGCGTATCTCTCGTAGAGTGTTAGCCAAGGAACCCTGGAACATACAGTAACTTCTATTAATACGCATGTAAGCAGTCTCAGCATGGTTTGCCAAAGGGCTCATGTTCACATGTACATGCCAACATCAGCTGACACACCCAAGGTTGCATCAGGTGATACAAGCAGGTATGTCATGTCAATTTCTGTCCCTGTGATCCTAAATCAATGACTCCATTATAAAACAGCACTGTGATGCTACATTGAAACCCACTGATTGAGGCACTACAGATATCACATGCTCAGCTTCTGCAGATCACAGGAGGCACAACATACACCCGTTTTAATAAAACATCAGCAGATCTGCAAACAGCTTTGACTTGTTTTCTGGAAAGGGATGAAAATGAAACACTTCTGAACATCACAAAAGCCTTTCTGTGTAAGAGAGCTGCATGACTAAGGCTTATGTTTCATCAAAAGACTCTCTTTAAAAGGATTATACAGTTGGTTTAAACTAATAAGATTGTCTTTGGAAGAATCCTCATTTACGTACACAAAACGGAGATTGGGGAGGAAAACAGGAAGTGCCTTCACTAACATACACTAGATTTTTTTTTTTATTATTTATTTATTTTTTATTGAAGTTTTTAGTCTCTTATGCTCACCAAGGCTGCATTTACTGACTCAAAAACAGTAAGAATAATAATATTGAGAAATATTATTACAATTTTAAATAACGGTTTTCTATTTTAATATGTTAAAACATGCTATTTATTCCTGTGAAGACAAAGCTGAATTTTCAGCACCCGTTACTCCAGTCTTCTACAGAAATCATTCTAAAGTGCTGATTTGGTGCTTAAGAAATATATTTGATTAATACAATTCTGTGCTGCATATTTTTTAAGGACTCTTTGATAAATATAAGAGTACTTTATAAGAGTATATAAGGGTATAAGGGTTATATATGGGTACCTTCAGTGCATCAGGCTGTGCAAAGTATGTGACTCCTCCTGCTTTCATGGGAAGCCAGATGTCAATCATCTGTGCAGCAATATGGCTGAGTGGCAGGTAGCTCACGATCACTTCCTGTAGCTTATCTGCATCTGTCAGGCTCACATCTCGGCCAGTGGCAAATGCTGTCCATGTGAGCTATAGGAGGAGAGAGAACATTTTAATGCTGAGAATGACTGGTGGCTCAGTTCTCCATATCGCATGTAAACCCTTGTTTCTGAGTTATTATGGATGTTGTGGGTTAAATATGGGGTATGTTTTGCATTCAACTCACATTGTCGTGACTAAGCATGACTCCCTTCGGCTGGCCCGTGGTTCCGGATGTGTAGATCAGTGTGCAGCACTGATTGGGTTTCTGGGAGCTGATGATATCATCCAGCTGAGCATCAGGCTCATCGCGGCCCAGCTCCATAAACTCTGCCCACTATGTGTATTAAATATTTACATAGCAAATGTCAGATTTCAATTAGTGATAGAGGGGGATTAAAACAGAAAGATTAAGGTCTGAGAGCTGAATTGAAAATATTTGACTAATCAAATGTACCGTGTAGAGATTGGGCTTTTTCTCTTTCAGCTCATCTTTGTATTGGATAATGGCTTTTAGGTGCGGTAATTTGTCCTGGACCTGAAATGAAGCACAAAGACAAACAGAGAATAAGAGATCATCAGAAAAAAGCCTACAGCAGATGGAGGCCTAATTTTGATGCGTTTAATCAGCAGGTACTGAATATCTGATTAAACTAGAGAGCCTGAGGATCAGTCTCAGGATCTGAGAACTGGCACCAGAAATGACCAGCTAAATGAGTAGTATTGTATTTTTTGTTTTTATTGCTCTTTATCTATATACTTCATACAATCATATTGACATGACTTAAAGGCAGGACATCTAAAGGTTCTAGATAGGTTTATTTGGACATAGTTCCTTCACTTTCATTACCTGCAAGATCTTCTGCAACTGTTTGTGGTTTTCCACCACAAGGATGTTGGCCTGGCAGTTCTCCGCCACATACTGGCATGCCTCGGGAGAGTTGGTGGTGTAGATCCCCACAGCAAACCCCCTGCCAACGACATACAGAATCCCTCAATAAACATCCTCAAACGCTGTAACCAAAGACTGAGCACTTCTACAGCAGGAAACACCTTCAAACATTCCCACCATTCTGACTCCACCTATATGTTTATCAACCCGAGACTACATGATGCTTTTTAACAAGTGCAGGTTGTGCCTTTAACCATCTGTCTTCACTAAAGTCATAAAGGCAGCTGGACAGTTTATGGCACAGCAGAGCCACTATTTGACTCTGATGAAATGAATAAAGCTTTGTTTGGGACAAACATGAGCTGTGTGCTGATCATGAGTTATGACAGCAGAATGCATGTATGTTTATGGTTATTTTGAAGGACAGAGTATAAAACATCCTAACAATAAACACTTACCCAGCTAAAATAGCCCCGATGTCAGCAATAAACCACTCGGCTGAGTTAAACCCGAGGATACCGACGCCATGGTACCGTTCCAGACCAAGCTGTGAACATATACACACAGTTAGCATGTGTACATTAACATTTCAAACCAAAATTTCAAATCGCAGGCCCGATTCGAAGCATAATGTATTGTTCGCATGTAAAATGAAGAAGCCCTTCTTATGAGTTGTTTGAGTCATCACTCATAAGCATTCCCAGAAATCCCACATGGCAATTTACTTGTTCTTGTACTTGTTGCAGTTAAATAAATGTTTAGTTAAATACTGCCATTTATCTCTGTTTAAGATGTTCGTTAGTTCAGTAACTCTAAAATGTCATCCAGTTCTCAAACAAGGTTTTGCAAGAAGACTTAGAGGTAAACAATTTGTGAAACAATTCAATTGAATCAGTAAGGAGATCCAGTTTAAAATAATGATTCTTTTGCAAATCAGAAAAAAAATTAAATTAAAAATGGTAAAAAAAAAGGGCTTATTTTTCTTTATTCAAAATTTTTCTTATTTGTCTTTTGAAATTGTGGTGAAATAAGACCAGGACTCGTCCCAGACACCATATCACACAGTGCACTAATTGCTAGCACTTTCTCCCTGAGGTCAAATATTTTACTCAAGGACACAACAGTGATTGCATGAGGTCTGTCTGTGAGTTCAATAACAGTTACATCAGTTTATATGTGTTTATTAGGCTTTAAGTGTTTGTTAACGGGTACCTATGACGTAAAAACACTCCTTTTATCAGGGACATTACCGAGTCATTTTAGATAAGACTAATGCTAAACAGCCATAATCTCAAAAGCAACGGCAAGAATATAATGAAAATTACTAGTTACTCAATTGCTAAACAACAGAAAGACATGGGTCAAATCTGTTATGCTACCTAGGTGCTAGACTCAAAACTCAGCCTGTTAATGCTTCTCACCTTTAGTATCTTTGCCAACTGTATTACAATTAGGGCTGAACAATACAGCCCAATGGCCCGGGATCAGTGTGAAAGAGTTTCAGACTAATTGCAAGTCCGTCCCATTTGGTTTTGTGTAGGGGTGCTCCGATTGATCAGCTACCGATCACTATCGGCCGATAATCGCTTGGGGACGTTTGATCGGGGGTCTCTAAAAAGGCCCATCTCAAGCTGATGCCGCGCCTGCTGTGAGAGATTTGGCAGGCCATGCAGCGGCACCGTCTGAAGGTGAGGTACAATTCATATTTCTTCATTAAAGCTGCAGTCCGTAACTTTTTTTGGTTAAAAATGATCCGAAATCAATATCTGAGAAAGTACATAACCAGCCAGTGTTCAAAACTATCGCCTTACTTTAGCCCGATTCACAACGGTTAGCTTATAATAATGTTTTCTAATTTAAGTGGCACGGGTAGGTTTCCGCGGGAAATTCGAGCATGGCACTGCGTCATTACGTCACATCTGTAAACATGAAGAAGTTGTCCCAGCTACTAGGCTATGACACGTGAGGATCCTGCAGGTGGTGGATCATTTATAGCCTTTTCTCACAGCAGCTCGAATAATTAAACATCATTTTGATGGCGGATTGTTATCCAGAAAGGATTATGTGTTTATGAAACACATGTGAATGAAATTAAATTATATTCCAGTTTTAAATGTGGTTCTGATTACAGATAGCCAACGTGGGATTACACAAGTTTTTGTATTTTAAATAGAACCAGTTTGAAGGAAGATTAAGTTTTTTGGATTAAAAGAATTTCTTAATTTGAAATTTGAATGGTATGACAATTAGACATTAGACTGTACAGAAATTGAAATCTACACGCTAATACTATACTCATAGTCATGCAATGCTGATGTTGTTAACATTAATAATTTGAGAACAAAGTATAATAATAATTCTTTGCACAGATGTGATATGAGCTAAATGATCTTTAGATTTAATCACTGTTGGTAGCGCGATTTATTGTAATGCTTTTTTCCTCAGTTGGGCAGAACAAACGTGGCAGACTTGTTACTTCCCAGCAGGCACCAGACGTCTATGTAACATCAGGTTGACGTTGGACATGACGTCGGACAGACGTTGCATTTTGGTTGAAAATGAAAATTGGGTTGACGTCAATATTTGACGTCAATTTGACGTTGACTTAACGTTGGATTTTGGTTGCACAACCTAAAAACAACAAAATCTCAACGTCAGCTGACGTCGGTATTGGACATCAATTTAACATTGACATTAGACGTTGAATTTACGTTGAATTTTGGTCACCCGACGTCGCAACCAAAATTTAACCAAATATCAACGTCTTATGACGTTGTGTGCCTGTTTTATGCCTGCTGGGTTACTTGTTAAGATGGCAAATTACGGTGAAAATTCAGATTTGGGTCATATATTCCAAGACATAGGCAGTAAATATCCACACCTGTGCAGTGACTGACAACTACACATTCACTTCAAAACATTAGATTCATCCGCGCTGGAGCCGTGCCGGTGTTGTGCCAAATTCTGACCCCCGCCAGATTACTACCCCCCTAGTATTGGTAGTTTAAGGGTTATGTGTGGGGGAGGGGTTAGGATTAGGGGTGGGGTTAGGATTAGGCAATCAGGTAGCGATTTCAACGAGAGGGGGTAATAATTTGGCAGGGGTCGAAAATGGGTATAACACCGGAACACTGGATCACAACCCCGCGCACTGAAGATAATTCCGCAAGAAACTGCAATTCCAGGTTTTCAAACATAGAGGGCGACAAAGAGGTAAAAGTTACGGACTGCAGCTTTAAATAACAAAGTAATTTGAAAACCTTATGTGAGAGGTAATTTCACAAACAGCGTGAGTGAATCACCTCGCTCTCTATCTTTCCTTCTCAAAATGCGCAAATGGCTTCAAACACATCGCGTCTGCACTATAAGCGAGCTGCACGCTGCACAGTTGACACAGGAACTGTCACTTGCACAATCAAGGCAGGGACGTGTCGTCACTAAAGTTTATAAATTGCATTTCTTTTTAATCCTTGCCAGTGTTTAAACCATTAAGCGCTCACACGCTCTCCTGGAGACGGTGCGCTCATGCACACTCGCAGCGCACACACATAACGCCAAGTCCACACATCTGTTTGCAGTGCGTATTTTTTTCCGCGCTCATCATTAAGCGTTCACACTACACGCGGGTGCGTTCCGGGAGCGATGCGTCTGCAGCAGTGCAGAGATCATTTCCACTGCTCGAGCTGAATTAAAGTGACAGCGCATTGTTTGCAGTAAATATGAACATGGATTAACACGAAAATGTAGTAATAACACCATAAATGCACATAATTAAAGTCTACTGTGTTTCAGTCAACACATATGGCTTTTTGGCTAGGTTTAAAGGGAAAGAGCACTTTTAAACAATTCAATAATTGATGGCACTCGTTGAGGTAGAAAAAGTTCATATGAACCTCAGGATTGCTTGTAATAAAGAATTAAATGCAAAAGGAAAGGCAGTAGAGCTGACTGTTTCTGTCAATGGTAAGTTTGTGATAACGTAAGAAAAGTAGTTTAAATGTTTTGCCACTTGAACAACTTAATATATAAATCTAGAAGTAAATGCAAAAGTAAAAAGCATTGAATAATGTGTTGCTTTGCTTATATTTATTGTGTTTAAACACGTCTCTGAAAGATTGTATTACTGTACTGTGTAAAAAAAGATTCGCAATGCTGAAAAAGCATTTTCAGTGACAATGTTTGGATTTTAAATCAAAATAATGGATAAATGTTGTGTTTGTGGTAAACAGCCATGTATCAGTTGCAGACTCCTGTGTGAAAGTACAGTCATTGCTGCTTTTGCACCGCTTACGTACCGCACATGGACTGTATACACCCTGTAAACGGAGTAGGCCTATGTGTGAACCTGGTGTAGAAGGCCACCTCACATACAGCTCACAAAATCAGACTTATGCTGTGTAAGCTATTTCACGATTGTTAAAAACAAAAATGCACTGCATGATCAAACATTTAGGTGAGATAAACATCTATTTTTGAAAAATGTCAAAAAAAAAAAAAATGCCCCCTCCATCCCTCAAATGAAAAAATCCCCTCTCACAAGAGTCACCTAAGAGGGGAATTCCCCCCATTTTCAAACATGAAATTTAGGCCCTGACTAAATGTCTAAAAATCCTGATTGAAGTATCACTATAAATAATTCTACATGATAAAAAGAAGGCTTTAAAAAGATTGGTATCAGTGATCGGTATCGGCAGATACTGCTTTCTGTGATCGGCAATCGGTGATCAGCCTCAAAAATCTTGATCGGAGCACCCCTAGTTTTGTGTGATGTATTGAAGACTGATGTGATTTTTGCTTGTTTACATGTCAGTCTAACTGAGTGATTTTTGTTTTGCATATTTTTTTCTGTTGTTTTCAATGTGCTTTCTACGATTTGATTTATAGCAATGCATAGATCTAAAGCAGCTTTAGAAAAGCTTTCTTATTTTAGAAAAGCAAAAATTGTATGAATTGATAGTTGTGGTTTTAAAAAATATATAATTCATAAAAATTGTTATTTGTAAAAGAAAAAACTTAAGTAGTGGTAGTATAAAAAACCTGATTTAACAGTCCTCACCTTGAGGAAGCTCTTGGCAGCAGTGCAGCAAGACTTGTAGTACTCAGTGTAAGTCATGGTTTTCCACTGCTCTCCCTCTTTCCAGCCCAAAGCGTTGTAATTGCCAAAGCGTTGGACCGTAGAAGTGAACATCTGGTTTACAGTCAAGGGGGGTTCAGCCTCAGGGCCGGACTCACCCATCCTGAGCTTCACCTCTCCATCCCTGTGTGTAGTCCAGAGCTCTGTGCCCTTAGTGGGCAGGGAGAGTGAGTCGGGCCGAGGGGTGGCACCTACAAAAGGAACAGCCATTTATTGTCATTAATAGCTATTTATTTTGCACAGTGTTGTCTGGTTATCATTTAATCACACATTTGTAACCAAACAACCCTATAAAGCAGTTCTGTATGAGTAACATGGTACAGTTATGGTATCAGTATCAATTATGGTATCTTGGAGATATAACATGATGCTGAATGATTAACAAATTCATAAACTATTGTATTCAAAGAGTAACATGGTAAAAAAGTATTAGTAAAATCAGTCACACTTTATTTTAAGGTTCAATCCTCGCTATTAACAAACCATTAACTAACTATTAACTATCACAATTTGCTGCTTATTAATAGTTAGTATGTTAGTTGATAAGTTTAGGTATTGGGTAGGATTAGAGATATAGAATATGGTCATGCAAAATATGTGCTTTATAAGTACTAATAAACAGCCAATATGTCAATAATAGGCATGCTAATAAGCATCTAGTTAATAGTGAGAATTGGTCCTTATACTAAAGTGTTACAGTGAAATCTGTTCTAGTATCTATGTTGTGTGTTTCTATGTGCTGTTTCTAAAGTTTGAAGTGTCTGTGTGGTCTTTTCGTTTGCACAGACGCTAAAGAATTTCTGCAGCAGTGTCTGTTTTAAGTCAAATGTTTTAGCGACACTCTATCAGGACGTTTACTCGCACACACTTTCGCCCCATTCATCACTAGTATCTCATACACACACACACTAGCACAGAGTTTCTGATGAGGCTTCAATAGCAGAGAACATACCAGTATGCAAACTTTTTCAGAAAGTGACACCCTATTTTCATGCTAACAGCTAGGGGTGTGCAGCGGAGCCATTATTTGTATCTGTGACAATCTCAAAATTATTTGTATTCGGATAGATCTGGAAGTGGGCGTGGCTTAAACCGGAAGTTCGTCAAATTACATGAAAATACCATTTTAAATACAAATCTGTTCGATTCGTAGTTTTCATTTAACAAATATGCCTTGTATAACTAAAAGAAAGTATTTTTTATTAAAATTATAAATTTGTAAATATCTTCTATTTAAAACTTTATCAAAAAAGAAAAATTACTTTATTCTTCTAATTTTCCAGTGAAACTGTGTACAAATTTGACAAGAGACAAGCATCCATAATCTTAAATAAGAGCACTAGTAGAAAAAAAAAGAAGCTGAAAAAAAATTTGAAATGGAAAGAAAGTGTTCAGTAGCCGATCATAGCAGAATGACAATAAAGCTCGCTTGAACTTTAAGTAACTTAGATCATGTGTTGCGGGAGTCTGTGATCATTTACGAGTTATTTTTTTAATCAACAGAGCGCAACAAATCATTTGGACCCTCCAAAAGCCTTGCTCAAACATCGCTTTTCTTCGTCTTGTATAATTAAATCTAATGCCAATCACGAAAAGGACTAATGTAATGCGTTTTTACAGTCACTGTAAGCAGCAGCGAAACGCAGGAGTGAAGGAGTTTGGCGCAAGTGCAGCCTCCTCTCCGCCATGTTGCCAGATCTAGTTATTATAAGCGTCGCTGGATTTGTTTTAATGCTTAATGTAACAGTGTTAATAAAGTAATTAGGGCATTAATAAAGTGGGAAGATGAGGTTGAGATTAGAGTTTCTGTGTCCTATTTGCAAAATACAAGATTTAAACTTATTTTGGTGCATTTTTCATGAGATTGGTTGTGTTTGTTTTTTTTGTAGCAATATCTGGCAACACCGCTTCGCCGGCACAGACAAGCAGCAATCAAAACAGGAGCGCGCGGATAGTTTATTGCTGAGGAGACCACATTCATTAGACAAACGCAATGATCACCATTATATTATCTGTACGAAACTGTGTCAAACGCTATCAAAGCAGTATTAGCCATTATTATTGCACAAATCTTAACAACCGCAGACCTCACTAATGTAGTGCTGTTCCAGCAAACATGTGATTGTGTCTGCCGAATATTTTTTCTGTTATTCGGATAAATCCGTTATTCGTTTTGAAGCCATGATCCGTGACTTTCCGAATAAGGTATTCGGCTTCGGGCACACACACCTACTAACAGCACAACTGTTTTGTGAACAGTTTAAATTTAAAGGTGCAGTGTGTCATTTTGTTTCTTGAAAACAAAAATTCAATCTATTCATTTCACCAATGGCAAGGGTTTATGGCAGGACTACTTGTTTGGAAACAGTTCCTGCTTTGGCCGCTAATGGCGCAGAAATTACACACTGCACATTAAAAATTAACAAAACTGTTGAAGAGAATAATTTGAACAGGAATTTATCTTGACTGATTTTGCAGCTGTGCATAAAAGGGGAAGAAAGCTACCCCAAGAACTGTACAACGTCCTGTGCGGCGTCCATTTGATGAACCCATAACTATATGCTGACTTCTGCAAAACCATTCGAAATGAAAAACAAAGCCATCACAGCAGCTTGACCTGTAATCCAAGGTCATGTGACTCGATGACCTCATTCAAAGCTCTGTTATCTTATGTAAACATGACCGGCAACAGCAGAGCCATGGAACTTCTGGAAGTTCATACATTGGTTGTTTTCAAATTGCTCTGCAACTGTTTAACTCATATGATTCCTGTAAAAACATTGTCATCCTACTGTGTCTAAAGGAAAGGGAAGTTAGTTTGCATAGGACAGCAGCTTCCTTTTCAAACACTTCCTCTAACTGAGCATTTAAAGGCCCTACTGATCTCAAGTTCTCAAAATGTTCAAGTTACATTGTGATGAAAACACAGGGGAACATTGAGGTGCGAGTTGCGGGTTAGTGCTCTGACCAGCTTTTCATCGCTCTGCTCTTTATCTGTGTAGTGCAGGACTGAATGCACACATGGTGGTTTTGGGGCCTCAAAAAGACATATATGGCATGGGTTCAAAATGGTGGTTATGGTCATATGTGTGCGTATGAGCGAGAGTAAGTGAGTATGTTTGTTTGTAAGACAGTGAGAACATGTTCTAGACTTTTCACTTAAGTGTTTGTGAGTTTAAGGTGATTTGTGAGTGTTTGTAAAACAGCGAGAGTGTGTGATCTCACCTGATTCTGTGTGCTTGCTCTGTTCGGCTTTGGTATCTGATTGCTCTTCTCTGGCACATGCTGATTCCTCCTCCGATGACTCACTGTGAGGAAAACAGGAAATCGAATAATGACTTTTCCAGACAAGCAGCATTCTGGAGTGGAAATAGTTTCAACACTCTCACAGACACCCATGAGTATCACCTTACATTACTAACATTATTCTGTGAGCTTCAGAATAAATGAGTATTAATGTCTTTCACCATAGTGCAAAACTTGTGGTCTTTTATGCTGAGAGAGAATTTTAGCCTTTGACAAAGTCACATGACACACTTGTTAGTGCTTTTAAAATAACGCTGTTAGTGCTTTTAAAATAAAGTCTGAAGATGTTCTGTATATCATACAGTTCAAACTAAAGGTTAATGCTTTTTATTTTTGGAAGGAAATTAATAGTTTTATTCAGCAAGAATGCATTAATATGATTAAAAGTGACAGTAAAGACATTTATAATGTTACAAAAATATTTCTATTTCAAATAAATACTGTAAAATATAAAAACATTATTCCACAAACATATTAAGCTGCACAACTCTTCAACACTTAATAATTAAGGTTCTTGAGCATCAAATCAGCATATTCAGAATGATTTCTGAAGGATCATGTGACACTGAAGACTGGAGTAATAGCTGCTGGAAATTCAGCTTTGCCATTACAGGAATAAATTATATTTAAAAAAAATATTATAACAGAAAATACTTATTTTCTATTTTATTTTACACAACAACTGTAAAGGACATAAAAAGTGTACTCAAGTTGATATTTACGATGTAATGAATCTTTTTTGATGTATTGATGTTATTCATTATGTTAAAAGTATCTTTATTTTATGAACCTGGTATGGCAGAGTCAAACATCCAGCAGTAATACAACCAGTTTTTAATACAATGACAATTTTCCCACATGCTTTCGTTCTCGTGTTTACAAACACAAAACTAACATGGCTAATCAAGCTCGTCAAGCTTGTACGTATAAATAACCATGGGAATTTAGTCACAGACCTGATCTAGTATGCATGCATGTTAAGTGTATTTGTACATAAAACAAGAAATGAAAAGGAACTGACTTTGCTGTTGACTCGGCAGTGGCATCTTCCAGGGAGGCGAGACTGTCTGCTGTTCCACAGGACTGGAGGAGGCTCGCGTCCCCTGGATGCTCCATCACTACAGCTGTGGACATGGCCGTAGGTTCACACGCGGTCACTAATGAGAACAGACACAGAGTGTTAGCAGTAGCACTCAACCGTTTTTTTTTTTTTTCAATAGCTAATGTCAATATCTAGAGAGAACAGTTATTGACTGCAAATGAGACATATATAAAAATTTTATTAAATAAACGGAACTAAATAAATGCTTACTTTACATAACATTTCAACTCAGTTTATTTAAAATATCTGAAAAAATATATAGAAAATTCATGTTCAAGTTAATCGCTCAGGTAAGCTTGGTCATCAGCTAATTTTGGACTATACAGTTCAACCGTGAATAGCATGTAAAGTTGAGTCAAAGCCTAAATCTAAAAGCAAGCACATGAAATGAGTATGTGACAGTCACATGACCAAAAAAACATGAAAATTATCTAAATTAAACAGACAGGGCCTTCCCTTTTCTTCAGTAGGGTTTCCCCACATGAAATTAAAGTTTTCTTCTCTTCAATCAAAGAAGATCATTCACTATTATATCAAATTTTGGGAACAAGTTGTCCAAAATCAAATTAGTCTCCCTTCACTTCATTTTATACAACCTTTTATAACAACCCTGAATAAACAGTCTTATTGAAAACCATAAAAAGGTCAATTGCTCAGCCAGATGACCATATTATTCCACAAAATTTCCAAACATGGCCTCTGGCTCCTTATCTCACAGGGTGGACTAAACAGTAAGGGTATCATTTCTGAAAAAAGGAAACGTATCACTACGTCCAGAAAAATATTGCTGCCCACCCATAATCTCTTTCCCTCTCCATTCCAAAGCCTGACCTCGGCACCTTTAGAACGGCATGTTGTTTTTACACACCTCTGCCATGAAAACACATGCCAGCGACGCTGCCGCCCTTCTGTAATGAACTCTGGCAGCAGGGCTCACATGATGAGAACAATCAGAAATGGCCAGCAGAAAGAAAAACAGGCTTTCAGATGTATTGAACAAAGTGAAAGAGCCTGAAATAAACCCAGGGCATGAAAAACAAACTTGGTGCTATTCATCAGCCTCGTGCTTCATGACCTCTTGCAAAAAGGTTTTGGTTTTGTTTTGGTTTTAGGTGCTTTTATGGATGAGATAATGAATATGGTGTTTTATTATAATTATGCGCAACAAAAAGTACTGTGGTAGTACTGACAAGATTGTTTGGTAGATAAAATATTTTTACACTGAATGACATCTTAGTGGGTGTCTATGGTTTATTGTTTTGAAGCTTGAAAACCCATTTTTGTCTTTAAGGTTTTTTTTTTTTTTTTGTAAAGAATGCCACTGTATTTACATGTCCAAAAAAACATTGTCTTTTACTTTGTCAGTTAGTAGAATGATTTAGCCTCTTCCTTCCCCTCTTTTTCAATCAATTCACCTTGGCAACTTCCCTCCCAGCAGAGCCGTCCTCATCTGCCCTCAGCAGGTGCCATGGCAAGAGATTCTTACAGACACTCTCTAACCTCTTCCAGCCCCAACTGACTCTCAGTATGCACTCAACAAAAAGGCAAATGCAAATCCTTGTCGTTGCTGACGTCAGCTCGCCTGATAACATCCTCAGACTCCCTTGTCTGGAAACTCAAGGCATAGTAGTAAAATTCGAAAGGGTTCATTTGAGATTTATGAACCCATGTGACTGCACCTCATTGCTGGTTTGACTGATGTTCCCTTGTGTGTCTTGTAGCTGGTGGGTGAGGAAGGAACCGATCAGCATTTTAGAATATTCATAAGATTCCCACACGTTTATCTGGCTTTTTAGAACTCAAGCAACCTCTGCGTTAAAAACTTGATTTTCCAAATGCTTGAATAGTACCAGTCATTTCATTATCTAGAAATACACATCTTCATTCTGCACATACCAGTTTAGTCTCTCTTCATTTTACTTCTATCTTATCTTAATCAGTCATCTGCTGTCATTTGATCAGTCCAAAGCTGTGAATATGTGGTTATGGCCATGTTCACGCTAGAGAGAGAGAGATATACTGCATTCATAGCGCTACTGGCCTTCAAATGTGACAGCAAAAACACAATATTTCTTTCCTAATGAATAATATATCAGCTGATGTTCAACTGGTTGAAATTTCATCCTTGAATTAATATCTATCATATCTCAAAATTATTGTACAGTAATATATATATATATATATATATATATATATATATATATATATATATATATATATATATATATATATATATATATATATATATATATAGCTCAAAAAGCCCCATGTGATGTCCAGGATCATCTTTGATATTTGTGGGTTCCAGTAGTCCCCATTTTCTACTCTGGGACTGCTGAGGGACTTTCTGTCAACATTCCTGGTGAATTTGCATCAGGAGAACTGGCCTCAACCCGAGATCTACACTAACAGTTGAAGTTTAGATTTATATATATATATTTTTTTAAATAATCATTTTATCTGGAAGGCTGCATTAAATAGATTAAATATGACAGTAAAGACATTTATAATGTAACAAAAGATTTTTATTTCAAACAGATGCTGTTCTTTTGAATCCTGAGAAAAATGTGTCACATTTTCCACAAAAATATTAAGCAGCACAACTGTTTTCAATAATAATAAATGTTTCTTGAGCACTAAAGCAGCATCTTAGAATGATTTTTGAAGGATCATGTGACACTGAAGACTGGAGTAATGGCTGCTGAAAATTCAGCTTTGCCATCACAGCATTACATTTTAAAATATATTAAAATAGAAAACAATTATTAGAAATTGAAACATTTTGCATGACTGTTTTACTGTATTGTTGATCAAATAAATACAGCCTTAATAATAAAAAAAACCTATCTGAAAATTAAAAAAAAAAAATGTACAGACCCTAAATTTTTAAAGGGTACTGTTTGAGCATCTTCTTTGGACACAATTCACAAGGAGCCACGATTACTGCAGGACTACACATTTAAGTACACACTTAATAATATGATTCACCAGCAAAACAGTGAATGACTCATTCAAGTATAATGGGTTGATGATAAGTTCTTGATACACTATTAATAATGGTATTTTGACACTCGGCTGGATGGATTTATAATAATTAATAATAAATAGTGATTCAATTCTCAAATCACTAACACCTCACAATTTGACAAGCTTGGTTTAAATTTTCCTGATTTTGTCCAATTTTTCAGACACAGTTACAACTGTTATTATGACAAGCGTGTCTACCCAGCAGGATAATGGGAGAATATGAACGCAGCATGCCCTAAAACCTTGAGTGCACACAAGGGTTTCGCAAACCGCGTCAGCCACACCTCAGACAACACAAACATCCTGTAATTTACTGCCGATGCTTGCACCATCCAAGCCGGCGTTAATATACAGGACTCAACAGGAGGACAGGAGAAGGAGGGGTTTCCACAGCTGATGCTGGCAGCAATTGTCGGCTACACTCAGCCCCCACCCGAAAAATTACCATCTGTATGCCGGCACAGAGAGCTGCGATCTTGCTCTGAATAACAAACGGATGAAGAGGATACTTAAAGTTTCCAATGCCCATTTTTTCATTTATTTAAATGAGAAGCTCGAGTTTGACAAATATAGGCATGTAACGTTAAATTTCCAGTGAAACCAAATGGCTCATATGCAAAAATCATCTCACCCAGCATAAACGTGGCCACGCCTCTAAATTCATATCACAATTCAAATCCATTAGGATCTAAACACATCAAATACCAATAATCATGCACACATCACAAACACAGATCTGTTGCTTTAGAAACTAACTCCCAGTGTTCAGGGCTTTGATTCATCCTTACCAACTCCAGCTGCTATGAAACCATCATTTAACATATTAAAAACAAAAATAGACTTACAATGCATCTTTACAGGCTGGAAAACGCTGCTGTCTTTGGCTTTTCCGTATCAGAAGCTGAAATGCCGGTTCCTTAACGTCTGACTCCAAAATGATGGCCGCTTACTCACACCCTACAAATGTGCATGTAGCACATTCATTTTCAAACACAGAGCTTTCCCCTCCTCCGTAACCACACCCTCAACCGGCACCATCACCCCCCTCCCAGTATCCTCCACCCTCCCCTCACCAAAAACACTCCTCGTGCTCTGATTGGCTGAAATCTCTCACACCACAAGACTCATCCCCCATATATGGGCATACCAACCCACTGATGGTGAGGAGGGGGAGGAGCTTTAAAACGTGCGCGCCACTCTTACTCTCATACGTACAAACCAATGCAGATACTGTGAGGTTACTACAGTGCAACTTTGAGTGAAACATCAGCTTACAAAAGCCAGCACAGCTGCACTGACATCAGTCTATAGACACGTAACCCACAAACACACATCTGTCCCGTTTACACGCTGCCATAATAACGCTGACATTGTGCTGCTGTGCATTTACATACATGGGCCTACTTGAGCTTTCTGCTCCAATTTGTCGCATGAGGACCCACAAGTGCAGCTGAGCTTCAAGAATTCGAAACCAAAATCTAATTACGAAAGAGATGTGCATGCAAATGTTTTCTAAAATGAGCTGTTCTCATATGAGAAATATAAAAAAAGCACTACATAAATATGTATACGGTATGCTGTGCAAGTTTAGTAGGGGTTGAAACCAGAACAGAATTAGGTCAGAATAAACTTGAAGCTGGTTTAGATGGCCTAATTTTAGTTGATAAATGACTTTGAATACTCAAAAAATGTACTGTATTTGACTGATAGCTCAGTCCTGTATTTCTTATTTGTTTCTTTTACAAAGCTAATGAGATGAGGTTCTGGGAAGGAAGAAATAAAAGTGACACTTTTTCAGCCATTGACAAATAGGAAGTTATTGTAGTGGGGAAAGTTTGGTGTAATTTCAAAGATGATCCGCTCTATTTACATGTGTGTCACTGGTATGCAAATTACACATACTTTGCTCTTCATTTTTTTTTTTTTTTTAAAGAAATTGATACTTTTCTTCATCAAGGATGCATTAAATTGATTGAAAGTTAACATTACATTGTTAAAAAAAAAATCTATTTCATATAAATGCTGTTCATTGAAGTATCATGGCTTCCACAAAAATGTAAGCAGCACAACTGATTTCAACGTTGATTATATTAAGAAATGTTTCTTCAGCACTGAATAAGCATATTAAAATGATTTCTGAAGGATCATGTGATATTCAAGGCTGGAGTAATGATGCTGAAAATTCAGATTTCCATCACAAGAATAAATTATATTTTAAAATATATTCAGTAGGAAACAGTCCTTTTAAATTGTAATTATCTCTCACAATCACATTCTGTTTTACTGTATTTTCATCAAATAATGTAGCCTTGGTGAGACTTTTGAACTTCAATGTAAAAAGATAATAAACATGTGAAGTGCAGGCTTCTGACCCCAAAGGTTAGTTTAGTTTAGCACAGGCATGTCGAAACTGCATGTAGCCTATATATCACCAGATCTAAATCTTAACTTCAGAAGTGAAGCAGGAAGCTACATTTTCTTAATAAAAAAAGTCTCAGAGATTTATGAACGTTAATGTAATTTGGCAGCAACAGAAAATGACACAACGATATGCACATAACTATAGAGACGTGCTTGTTTTGTCCTTGTGCACAACGAATATTGTTATTTAATGCAGGAAAATGTGCAATCTTTTTATAATGTCAAAAACAGTAGAGTCCATTTAACAGTGACTAGTTACAGCTAAACCTCACCCCAATTTCAACAAGTCATCTTAAAACAGTTCACTAATATATGAGTTCTTATTTGATCACATATGACCCGAAAGTAAAAGCTTTTAAAAAAAAAAAATAGTAATGTGAAAACATCAGGCTCTGAAACCAAATGTTCAAACTGTGTATTACAGTTAAGCACATCATGTAAAATACTGACTGATGTAAAAACTTTTTCTTTCAGCCTGAATTTTGTGTCATTATCCCATGACAAATTTCCCAGTTTCACTTAGAGGAACAGGAAATTACTGCTTTGGCACACACAAACAGGAAAAGCGCAGTTTCCTTTGAAACAGGAAAGTTCACATTTACATCATTGTCCCCCCTTCGATGTCCTTCCAAATAAATCAAGGCACAAGATGTAGTCAAATACACACACACACACACACACACACACACACACACACTACTACAAACTACTACTGGCCTTTTCAAATTTCTTAAGATTTTAATGCCATTTACGTTATTCGTCTATAACATAGCAGTTTTCAGCAGACATGAGATAAGAGTTAATGTATCTCTGTATAGGCTTTCTTCCGTGATTTCCGTGTCTAAGAAAATGTTTAAAAACTATAAAAATCATTCTCAATCTTACTCTAAAACATTGTAAATCTGAAGACTTTTGCTTTCGAGTGCTGTGCATAGAAAGTGATTTATATTATAGGCCTAATAAAAATATAATTTGCTTATTAATTCACATGCATTATTTTATATACACACTGGTGGTTAAAAGTTTGAAATAATTAAGGCTTTTTATTTATTAATTTATTTGAAAGAAGATTGAATTTATTTGATCAGAAATACAGAAACAATTATATTATGAAATATTACACTTAAAATAGTGGTTTTCTATTTAGGATATTTTAAAATGTAATTTATTTCTGTGATCAAAGCTGAATTTTCAGCATCATTACTCCAGTCTTCAGTGTCCCTTCAGAAATCATTTTAATGCTGCTTAATTTGCTGCCTAATTACTATCAGTTATTATTTTTCAATGATCAATTATTAATAATGGTTTTTATTATTAGTATAATGGTTCTCAGTTAAAGAACAGCATTCATTTGAAATATAAGTACTTAGTAATAATATAAGTATAAATCTTTACTGTCACTTAAATCAATTTAATGCAACCTTGTCGAAGAAAAATATTATTTTAGCCTTATTAATCTTAAAAATATTTTTTAATCTTACCCAAGACTGAATGTGAATGGTATCACATTTTCCACAAAAATATGAAGCAGCACAACAGTTTTCAAAATTGATAATAATCAGAAATGTTTCTTGAGCAGCAAATCAGCATGAATGATTTCTGAAGGAAAATCATGTGACTCTGAAGACTGGAGTAATGATGCTGAATATTCAGCTTTGATCACAGCAATAAATAATATTTTACTATATATTCGCATAGAAGACAGCTATATATTTCACAGTACTGTTTACTATATTTTTCATCATCAAAATAACTCTTTTCCACAACTGTAGCTCTATTCCTTAAAATGATAGATGTGAAGCTCCTGCAAAAGACAAATACTATATATGACCAATAGAAAGGCACCATAAAAACAGTCCGCATTCTGAATTCAAGCCTTCTAAATGGTACCAGAGCATTGTGTCATATTGACTGATAATATAGGTATTTAAGTTTAGTGATATTAAACTGTCCCTCATAAAAATTCTTTAAAATTATTTGCCATATACACCAGGAAAGACAAATTATAATGTAAAGAATGCCAGTCATTTATGGTGTGGTGCGGTGTGTTGTGCACTGGGTTTGGTGGGCCGCTCTGTGGCAAAAAGTCCAGGGCCACTTTTTGGCCCCAGTCCACCCCTGTATATGTATATATATGTATATATGTGTGTATATATATATGTGTGTGTGTGTGTATATATATATATATATATATACACATATATACACACACACACATACACAGTATCTCACAAAAGTGAGTACACCCCTCAAGGTGTACTCACCACTTCTCAAGGGACAATACTATAAAAATGAAACTTGGATATATTTTAGAGTAGTCAATGTGCAACATGTATAGCAGTGTAGATTTACTGTCCTCTGAAAATAACTCAACATACAGCCATTAATGTCAAAATAGCTGGCAACAAAAGTGAGTACACCCTAAGTGAACATTTCAAAACTGTGTCCAAAGTGTCCAAGTGTGTGAGCAGCACTGTTATCTAACACTGCCTTAATCCTCCTGGGCATGGAATTGACCAGAGCTGCACAGGTTGTTGCTGGGATCGTCTTCCACTCCTCCATAATGACATAACGGAGCTGCTGGATGTCTCTCCACCTTCCACTTGAGGATGCCCCACATGTGGTTAATAAGGTTCAGGTCTGGAGACATACTTGGCCTCTCCATCACCTTCACCTTCAGCTTCATCAGCAAGGCATTTGTCATCTTGGCCGTGTGTTAGGGGTCATTATCATGTTGGAAAACCCAGTTTCTTAAGGGAGGGCATCATGTTCTGCTTCAGAATGTCACAGTACATGTTGGCATCCATGTTTCCCTCAATGAACCGCAGCTCCCCAGTACCAGCAGCACTCATGCAGCCCCAGACCATGATCCTATCACCACCATGCTTGACTGTAGGCAAGACACAACTTTCTTGGTACTCCTCACCAGGGCTCTGAACTGGTTCAAGGAACGAAAACCAGAAACGAACGAAATTTTGACTGGAACAGAACCAGAAACGAAATCAAATTTTATAGTTCCGAACAGAATCGAAAATTTGAAATGGCCATTAACTGGTTAATAACGTTATTTTATCGTTCCATTTAATATTTGAAATTTGCTGTCAACCAATCAGGAATTCAAGTAGCCAGACAATGCAAATGTGACACTGACCATCCAGCGAGTGAAATGCCCGCGCGCTCAGCTGTGAACTCTTCATACTTAAGTCGCAATGCACCGGCGTTAGAGTTTATCCGAGGACAGTGTATAAGATTCAACAGATCTTACGCACCTGCAGCGCTTCTGTGAACGGAGAAAACAGAATAAAACTATAGGCTTACATAAAAAAGAATATATGTGCCTATACACTAAATATATTTCACTTAAATCATTGACAGATTAACGAAACGAAAGAAAAAAAAAAAAAAAAAAAAAAAAAATATATATATATATATATATATATATGCTGAGTTAGGCCTACGGTTCATTGTGACGCATTCCAAAGTTCTCGAAAAGGAAAACGAGACCACAGAAAGTATTTTTCTTTATTTTGCAAAAGCTTTACAGTTTTATTTATTTTACAGTTTTATTTGTTTTGCAAAAGCTTGACAGTTTTGAACGATGTCGCATCTGTAACCGTGCGTTCACACCGCCGGCGTCGAGAGCGTCAGAAGTCGCTCTGGACGCGCTGCCAGAAAGATTCGCGGACGCTCTGACGCTCTGACGTAGATCGAATGCTTATCTTGTAATTAAAGGAGCCGCAAAGCAAACAAGCTTGTAGATCTTGTGCAGACTGACCACAAGGGTATAAGTTAACCTCATGAAATATTTTAAATGTGAAAGTAAAAAATTGATCGATGGAAATAACTTTATTGTAGTTACATGTTTGCTAACGAAATAAACCAATTAAAAGCCATTTGTGTGGTGTGGCTTTTGTGTTCATGGTTAAGTGCTAGTCTAATTTCAACATTATAGGAGACATTTACTAGCCTTGATCTTTAATTAACATTAACATTAATTTGTGTGGACGAAGTATTAAGATTCTTTACTTAATAATGTATAAAGCACTAATACCACACTGTAAAAAACTCTGATGCAACTAAAAGTCCTGCATTGAAAATGTTTCTTAAGTATAATCAGGTATAAACATTAATTAATGTAAGTATAATCAAGAAAATTGATTTAAAGGTTTAAAAGTGAACTGGGACTATTATACTATTATATCATTAGACCAGTTATAGAACACACTTGTTTTTCCTTGTAGAAAAAAAAATAGGCAGAAGTGACTGCTTTCATTTTAAAATATGTGACATACACCTCTGGTCTCCATCAGATGTAAAAAATAAATAAATAAATAAATAAATAAAATAAATAGTCACAGCTCTCTACAAGACCTGTTTCGTTTAATCCAATATGTGTCGATATGTCAGAAATGTTCTGCAGCAATAACACTGTTTTGCATGCTCTGGCGCTGAAATCAGCATGAAATTCCCACTTATTTTCAGAAAATATATAACATTAATGCACATCATCAACTCACCAGGAACACGCATTTATTTATTTATTTATATATCCCTGTACACAAACAGGGACAAGTCGTAGATTACTGGGAAACCCGCCACAGGAATAATCAGCCTCTGCTCCATTTCGCTTGGGAACTAATGTGGTCGGAACCAAAGATTACAGGGCTGCGTTCTCTGGACTCCTCTCAAGCGGTGGACTTCTACACTCCGATTGGTTGCCGCCCAACCGCGTCATAGCTCATTACCATAAAGTTGAGCTGATTTCAACTCTCCTCGCCGCTCTCGCCGCTCCTCGTCGCCGGCTCTCATTGAAAATGAATGACTTCCGGCCACTTTGACGCTCTCGACGCGTTCGGTGTGAACACACGGTAACCAACCAGCGTTGGTATGGCCATATCGCGCCGGCGCCTCACGAGCACAAAGACACAATACTTTTGCGACTTTGCAGTCTGTTCTGTTCGTTGTCAAAATAAAATACAGTTAAAGGAACGTATAAAAAAAGTTACAGTGCTCCGTTATCCAATCTGTTGCGTTCAGCGTGACCATCGCCTCACTGTGCTGATACAGCCTAGCCGATGTGAAGGATGATGCTTTACGTCGATGGAAGTACAAAGCCTATAATAAATAATATTGTAGCATCCAGATACGGCGCGAATATGGAAACATTTGGATTCGTGCCGAATGAGAGAGGTAGGCATCAGTTTCACCTTTAATTTGTTTTTGGATTGACGTTTTTATAGCCTATGCAATAGCCTTAAGTTTAGAGGATTTGTTGTGGAGAGAAACTAATAACTTTATAATGTTTGTAAACGTTTCTGATTTACCGCATTTTAGCCTACATCATTTCTGAATGTAATAGCCTAATAAAATGCGACGCATTTAGTCTGTTTTTTTCCCCCCCTCAAAACGCAATGTAGCGTTTTTTTTTTTATAACAATGCAGCAAACATTTTTAAATATCTTTAAAAAAAATACTTTAATGTCTTTAAAGCATATTATATATATATATACACACACATACATACAGTGGGTACGGAAAGTATTCAGACCCCCTTAAATTTTTCACTCTTTGTTATATTGCAGCCATTTGCTAAAATCATTTAAGTTCATTTTTTTTCCTCAATGTACACACAGCACCCCATATTGACAGAAAAACACAGAATTGTTGACATTTTTGCAGATTTATTAAAAAAGAAAAACTGAAATATCACATGGTCCTAAGTATTCAGACCCTTTGCTCAGTATTTAGTAGAAGCACCCTTTTGATCTAATACAGCCATGAGTCTTTTTGGGAAAGATGCAACAAGTTTTTCACACCTGGATTTGGGGATCCTCTGCCATTCCTCCTTGCAGATCCTCTCCAGTTCTGTCAGGTTGGATGGTAAACGTTGGTGGACAGCCATTTTTAGGTCTCTCCGGAGATGCTCAATTGGGTTTAAGTCAGGGCTCTGGCTGGGCCATTCAAGAACAGTCACGGAGTTGTTGTGAAGCCACTCCTTCGTTATTTTAGCTGTGTGCTTAGGGTCATTGTCTTGTTGGAAGGTAAACCTTCGGCCCAGTCTGAGGTCCTGAGCACTCTGGAGAAGGTTTTCGTCCAGGATATCCCTGTACTTGGCCGCATTCATCTTTCCCTCGATTGCAACCAGTCGTCCTGTCCCTGCAGCTGAAAAACACCCCCACAGCATGATGCTGCCACCACCATGCTTCACTGTTGGGACTGTATTGGACAGGTGATGAGCAGTGCCTGGTTTTCTCCACACATACCGCTTAGAATTAAGGCCAAAAAGTTCTATCTTGGTCTCATCAGACCAGAGAATCTTATTTCTCACCATCTTGGAGTACTTCATACGGGCTTTCATGTGTCTTGCACTGAGGAAAGGCTTCCGTCGGGCCACTCTGCCATAAAGCCCCGACTGGTGGAGGGCTGCAGTGATGGTTGACTTTCTACAACTTTCTCCCATCTCCCGACTGCATCTCTGGAGCTCAGCCACAGTGATCTTTGGGTTCTTCTTTACCTCTCTCACCAAGGCTCTTCTCCCCCGATAGCTCAGTTTGGCCAGACGGCAAGCTCTAGGAAGGGTTCTGGTCGTCCCAAACGTCTTCCATTTAAGGATTATGGAGGCCACTGTGCTCTTAGGAACCTTAAGTGCAGCAGAAATTTTTTTGTAACCTTGGCCAGATCTGTGCCTTGCCACAATTCTTCAGGCAGTTCCTTTGACCTCATGATTCTCATTTGCTCTGACATGCACTGTGAGCTGTAAGGTCTTATATAGACAGGTGTGTGGCTTTCCTAATCAAGTTCAGTATAATCAAACACAGCTGGACTCAAATGAAGGTGTAGAACCATCTCAAGGATGATCAGAAGAAATGGACAGCACCTGAGTTAAATATATGAGTGTCACAGCAAAGGGTCTGAATACTTATGACCATGTGATATTTCAGTTTTTTTTTTAGTAAATCTGCAAAAATGTCAAAAATTCTGTTTTTCTGTCAATATGGGGTGCTGTGTGTATATTAATGAGGAAAAAAAAATGAACAAATGATTTTAGCAAATGGCTGCAATATAACAAAGAGTGAAAAATTTAAGGGGGTCTGAATACTTTCCGTACCCACTGTATATGATGCCGTAAGCACAGCGGGTTAAAATACCATCTCTTCCTGTTTTTTTTTCTTTATTTTTCTTTTTGTGTAAAGAAAACATTGTACTTAATAATAATAATAATAATAATAATAATAATAATTATTATTATTATTATTATTATAGGCAAAGACAATTTTAAAAAATAACGTTATTAACTGTTATTTCTTCTACTCAAACCGGTTTCGGAACGGTAATAATACAGAGGAACGCAGGAACAGAAACGTTAAAATATCGATTCTGCTCGGAGTGAACCGATTGACTTTTTTTTGTTTTGTTTTCAAGCCCTGCTCTTCACCAGGCCGTCACCACACATGCTGGACACCATCTGAGCCAAACAAGTCTATCTTAGTCTCATCAGACCACAGGACATGGTTCCAGTAATTCATGCTCTTGGACAGGTTGTCTTCAGCAAACTGTTTGCAGGCTTTCTTGTGAGCCAGCTTCAGAAGAGGCTTCTTTCTGGGACGACGGCCGTGTAAACCGACTTGTTGCAGTGTGTGGTGTATGGTCCGAGCATTGACGAGCTGACCTTTCACTTCTGCAACCTCTAAAGCAATGCTGGCAGCACTCATGCGTATGTTTTTTGAAGCCAGCTTCTGCACCTGATGCACACCATGAGGACTCAACTTCTTTGATCGACCCTTGTGAGGCCTATTCCGAGTGAAACCCGTCTTGGAAAACCTCTGTGTGACACTAGCCACTGTACTGTAACTCAAGTTTCAGGGTGTTACTGATCTTCTTATAGCCTAGGCCATCTTTGTGGAGAGCAACAATTCTAATTCTCAAATCCTCAGAGAGTTCTTTGCCATGAGGTGCCATGATGAACATCCAGTGGTCAGTATGAGAGAATTATACTCAAAGCACCAAATTTTAACTGCTCTAATACAAGATACACAAATTTGTATAGTCCTGTCAAGCAGACAAAAACATGAACATGATGAATAGGATATGTGGCTTTGCATGGTTAAACAACGTAGAGCTGTTATCACTTAAGGTGTACTCACTTTTGTTGCCAGCTATTTTGACAATAATGGCTGTATGTTGAGTTATTTTCAGTGGACAGTAAATCTACACTGCTATACATTTTGCACATTGACTACTCTAAAATATATCCAAGTTTCATTTTTATAGTATTGTCCCTTGAGAAGATATAATAAAATAGTTGCTGAAATGTGAGGGGTGTACTCACTTTTGTGAGATACTAATATATATATATTAGTCAAGACATTTACAAATATGATTAAAAGATGAATGAGACAAAACTACAGAACGTCACATTTTATTATTGGGTGATTCAACACATAGATGTTTTACCAGCTAAGAAGTTCAGCACTTCTAGAGTTTCATCCCTCTATCTGATGTGAGCATAAGTATTGGAACCGTTGCCTCACTTTCTAAGTGATCAGCTGTGTCCTGTTGCATTCATTCTTCAGATATTAAAAGCAGGGAATGTGTTGTATCAGTTATATCCATTACTTCTGCATTCTGAATCTTGCATTCGATGATGACACACACAAACCAGGATGAAGATGAGGGAGCTGACTTTGAGAGAAAAGCAAGCAATTTGGATGCTAAAAGAAAAGAGGAAGTCAAATAGAGCTATAGCAAAAACAAAGGGCATGGATAAATCAAGAGTTTGGAAACCACCAGCGACACCAGCAACCAACAACTATCTGATCGGCTGAGAAAACAACAGTAGTTGATGACAGACAAATCATAAAAGCTGTGAAAATGAACCCTAAAAGCATGTCTGTAAAATCACCAACAACTTCCAGAAAGCTGGGGTGATGCTCTGACAATCTACTGTCCTCAGGAGACATTGACACAGAATTACAGATGCTACACAGCAAGATGCAAACCTCTGATCAGCACCAAAAATAGAAAGGCAAGATTAGAGTTTGCAAAAAAGCACAAAGTCTTAGAAAAGTCTTAGATTGCCCAAGTCAATCTCCAGATTTAAATCCGATTGAACATGAATTTCACCAGCTGAAGAGGAGAGTAAAGGCAGAAACTCCCCAAAACAAGCAACAATTGGAATTGGCTGCATTAAAGGCTGGGAAAAGTATTTCAAAGGATGAGACCAAGAGTCTGGTGATGTCTGTGGGTCACAGACTCACTGCTTTGATTGTACGCAAGGGATCTGCAACTTTATTTTAGTCTTTTATATCTGCTTTATGTTCAACTGTCCCAATACTTATGCTCACATCAATGAGTGGGATGAACTCTAAAAGTGCTGTTCTTTTTATTTGGTTCTTTTTATTTTTATGTGTTGAAACGGCTAATAATAAAATGTGACATTCTGTAGTTTTGTCTCATATTCATTTTTTAATCATATTTGCAAATGTCTTGACTCCACAGCCAACAGAGCAATTTTGTCTTTACTGTTCCAATACTTTTGGAGGGCACTGTGTGTGTGTGTGTGTTTATGTATGTGTGTGTGTATATATATATATATATATATATATATATATATATATATATATAAATAAAATTGATATTTCCTTCCCCAAGGTTACTAAGTAATCTGTTTACTAAAGATTATTTACATTTCACCATTAAAGCTGAACCAGCTGTCACTGTTTGAATGTGTTATTTACACATTTACCAAAGGAGTGGTGGCAGACGCTGATAACACTACCCATCATATGGTTTATTATCCAGTGTTTACTAATGCAGAACACATGACAATATTTCTGATGACTCATTAACAACCTCAATTTCTGAAATTCTGGATTCTTGGAAAATATCTGGGCATCAAATCAGTTGTTCTAAACAAATCTTTTCAATGAATTAATCATTATATTTAATTTAAACTGATATTTTTCAGCTAAAAACAATGATATTATTGGTTTGATCTACTAAACAAATTCACCTTTCACCAAAAAAACAAAAACAAAAACACTCAGAGCATAAATAAACATCTTGTTTGTAATCAAGGATCTGCTGTCTATGGAAGATTATTTCTGCCACGGAATAAACATAAAAAAGTAATTGTGACCTACAATTATGACTTTTCTGTGAGCTTTTATCTTGCAATTCTGCCTTTTCTTTTTGGAATTGCAAGTTTACATCTTGCAATTCTGAATTTTCCTTCAGAATTCTGAGTTCACATTTTCTTTCTTTTTTCTCTGAATTCTGAGTTTACATCTCACAATTCTGACTTTTCCCCTCAGATTTCTGAGTTTGCATCTCACAATTTTTACACTGTTTACACCTACCAGTTTTGTCTTTGTTCCCACCACCACCAAAATAAATGGTGTGTGTGTGTGTGTGTGTATATATATATATATATATATGTATGTATGTTTGTGTGTGTGTGTGTGTAGTTGCGACTTCTCTCACTGTTTGAACATGTGAAATGCAAGAAAGAAAAAATGTCATAATTGTGAGATTGAAAGCTGCAATTAATTAATCAATTAATTTACTTATTTTGTGGCAGAAATAAGATTCGATAGCTGACCGAATTTGTCACTGGCAACAATCTAAATCCCCAGCACTACTGTAGGTACTGAACCGAATAAGTCAAACCCTCAAACCTCAAGGAAACTACCTGATATTCAGGCAGTGATCTCATGTGGCCTGTTAACTCACTCTGAATGCAGTGGATCATTTCATTCACTGCATCAACAACCACACACTAACTCAAGATCTCACCATTTGACTATCCTAGAAACCCCATTAGATAAGAATTTGCATTTCTCGGGAATCATTGCTTACACATTGGCAAACATGTCTACCTATGAGAACCAAGAGTAGTGTAAATAATTCAGTGGTAATTTGAAATGACACTGCAGTGATGATGATGATGTTCCTCTCCACCATAGTCAGACCCATAGATATATGTCCAGCCTATGACGGCGTGGCTCTGGATAACCATGCGATCGCTGACCGAAGATCCGATCCTCGGTGCTTCAGAGGCAGAGAAGCATCTGGCGCGGTCACTGACATTAATCATCAGTGCAGGGAGTGCAGTCTATACTACAAGTTTCGCGGGGATGTTGCTGCTAGGGTTACCAGGCAATTAAAAAAAAAAATGTATTTGTGACAGTCAACTTTTTTTTTGTGATTTTTTTTTTTGGTATTTTAAGATTTATTTTTGACTTGATAAAGATTTTAAATTATATGACATGCATATGACAGACATGCACATGCTCGCACGTTTCACACTTGAGAAACCTGAGCAACCGGAATGTCTTGCTTGGTCGCTAATTAGGCTAACGTAAACACATGTAACTAGTAGCAATCACAGACTTGGTTATTAGCATCACTAATGTAAACACTCACAAATACATTCTCACTTTAATGTTGTACTCACCGTTAGTTTATAATATCTGGCTGTCCAGGTGTTAAAGTTGTCACTTGCAAGTTTTATGCAAATTTCAGATTCAAAGATAGATTTGAAGTCAGTTGTGAATCGTGATGAGAGAGAAAGATAACGCACGCTGATGTGTCTGTTTCTGTTTATGCGTGCGACTGTCACAGAAACCCACACCGGTTGACCTCATGAAGCTCACGCCTGCTCATAAACTCATGAGTGGAGAGCGCCAATTATCTATAACGAGAGTCGCGCGCACGCCCCTCAGCCCTTCCTTCAAAGCTCGCAAGCGCCACCTGTCTTTGATTCCTATGTAACTCAAGCATGCTCTTCACAGACACCGGTGTCTCCTTGGTAACCAGGTACACTAACTGAAACAACTTTATTAGGAGCGAAATTGGTCATCGTGGTGGAAATAACGCCAAAACTGAGAAATCAGTTTCACACAATATAGCGCATTTCACTCTTTGTTTAGATCATCATAGATTTGAACACGTAATATAAATAGTATCAAGAACAAACGAATGCATTTTGCAGCGTTTCTAAGACTGTTTTTAATTGGGCTTTAATGTAATAATAATAAAAAATAATAATAATAAACTTTTTTAATCGTTCAGTACGACAATAAACTTAAAAAAACGTTTAATAATAAAAAATATCCATGGGACACAGTTCTCAAAGTTTAATAAACAACAACAACAAATCAAATTCAGAAGTTGGCTGTTTGAAAAACTACTTTTATAATTTCTGCTAAAAATGTGCAGTAGACTGCCAAGAGAGACGTTTTAACAAAACCGATTTTTTTTTTTTTAATTCCAAGATAGCTGGACACCATTTAGCCTACTAAAATTTACACGTATGTACTGAAGTGATATGATGACAACAATGCAGCATAATGCAGTTAGAAATTAATTAGAGGTTTATCACCGAAATCTTTAAACTACTTCACATACATAGTTTAAAAAAATACATTATGCAATACGCTTGTATTCCTTTTGAAACGGCAATGTGTTTAATCTGCGGTGATATACCGCCACCAAGCGGTGATTGTTGGGAACTACGCCTGACATCATGGACAGTTCTAACGAAATAACTTGGTAATCCTTTAGGTTTTAAAGTTTATAGACCAGTTATAGCGCTGCGTTGTTTAGATATTACTTTGTAAATGTATTACTTATATTAAAATAGGTTATGCATGAACTAGCCAAGCTTTTTTTTTTAACTTCTCTAAATTGGCAAACCATTTGGAAAGACATGTAACTAAAGAACTGCTGGGTCGTTTTAGCACCTTTATCTGGCAGTTAGCGCGGTAAAATGACAAGTTTTTGGCGGAGAGGAGCAGATTGAAGGCGCGTTTGTGCGCCGCTCTCCGCGGGAATCAAACATCAGCGTAAAATGCGTTAGGAGGGGCTCGAGGTTGGCCCCGCCCCCTTTCGCTTTTTAGCCCTTGACGTATGAAGAGGATGGTAGCAACAGTTGCCTCGAGACCCCCGCTCGCCATAGTGACTGTAGTCGTGGAGACAGTTACTTACCAACGGGAGCAACACTCAGCAACAGCAGCAGCAACTGGAGGAGAGAGAGAGGGAAAAGAACAGGAAAGCCAGGGCAGATCTAAGCAGAAGGCTGAGGTGAATATCTTTTTACTGCTTAGACAAATCAAAATGAATTGAATGTAAATTTAACGGGCCACGGAGGTTGAGTAATGTACATCTTGACGTGTTTTCACGCCCTGATCTCCTTCGCTGTCTATTCGAGTCACATTAGCATGCTAGTTGGTTAGCTCATCTGCTTCGCTAACTTCTGTCAGTTTGTTTTGAGATCGCTTAAACTAATTAGCGGAGAAATCCAAGTGCTGTGTTTGTCCGCCGAATGCCATACATGTCGGTTATTGCGTCTGTAAGATTAATATGTTAATCAGTTGGGTTCAATTACTAGCTAACTGGCTAACCAGTTACCGTAACTAGGTAAACTTTCTTCAAAAGCCGTTAACTGTTCGAGATCTGTCACAGGAGCAGCTTAACCGCTTCGTTCCGCCGTTGCTTTGCTTCACGAAGCGCTTTAATTCTCTTGGAAGTGCGTGAGTTGATTCGGAGATACTGATGTGGACTCGCCTGGTCCGGATTGACTAACGAGCTCAAGTGAAATGTCTTTAATTGTAAGAAAAACATGCCGTTTTTTAGTCTTGTCATGTTTCTTTGGGTCTGGAAGCTTCAGGTTTGGATGCATCAACAGGTTGCTGAAGTCGGTCTGAAGAGCGGTGCCCGATAAAAGTGATGCATTTCGGATTATGTGATAATACTGACTTTACAAAGTATTCACACGCTATTTAAATGTTCGTGTGAGTTATATTTGTATTTACCTAATTTTGAAGGAAATTGGATTTAGCGTCTTGTCATCCGGTTCAAATCTGATTCTCTTATCTGCACTAATATGTTTTGCAGAGTGTTGTTAAAGGGTCAATGACGTGAATCTCGTTTTTGTCCGAGTCTATTAAGTTATTTAGAAATACAATAAAAATGCGATTTTATACAAAACGAAAAAGACATTCTGATATAGAAGGTGCCTGGAGAAGAAAAAATGTAGAAAAAGAAATCATGAAAAACATGAAAATTTTGGAAAATATTTGTCACTTGTGATGATATTTTGTTGCTATTTCATTAAAAAGTAAAGTAGTTTTGTTTTAAAACATTACTAATATTTGAAATATTTTGAAAAATCAGCTCACTTTTGAACACCAAGTTGTTGTGGTTTAGGTTGTCAACCTGCATCAAGTCATTTCATTGTGTTGTCATGTTACGAGAACCACAAATCAAAAAGAGGACCCCTTTAGACCCCAGTGACCCTGTGTAAAGGTCATTACATAAAAAGTGCATGTATGTCCAGTAACTCTAAAAAAAACCTCTTTATATTCATGTCTATTCATGATATTTGTATTGAATAGAAAATAATTTTGTATTTTCACTGTGAAAATATGTTTGAAAATATCAGGTAATTTTATTGCATTTTTAAGCCATTGAAGTGCTTTTACCAAAAAGTTTGTAGAAAAGGCTGTTTGTTTATTTATTTATTACAAAACCAACATGCATACAGAACTAAATACATGCAACTAAATTTTAAATTTTCTTTTTGATTATTTTGGTCATTCTTATTTGTCATCGACCCCCAAAAACAATCTGCAGATCATATTTTAAACAGCATAAAACAGATAATCAGTACAGTTTCTATTTCCTATGCTTCATAATCCCACATTTGTACATGGCATTTCCAAATATAATCTAAATTAGTCTGAAACATTAAAGTTTCGATGCTTTATTGACAGCATTCTTCAGGATTAATGTTCCAAAACTTTTTTGTGAAAACTTTTATTTTTCTTTCATGAGCAATACATGTGTGTATTTTCTCCACCTTTTTAAATGTTGTTTGTAAGTAGAGCTGAGTGTCAGTGATGTGAAACACTGTACTGTTAATTGAGAGCAAATGAGATATGTATTTGCATTATCCTCATAATGAGATCAGGGGTGGCTGTTGACGCTAACAGTTTGACAACAGCTTGACTGTGCTTATCCAAAGCTGCTGTAATTTTTCTAGAGTTGCATCGTGTCGCCGTGGCGATGTTACACCTGCTCAGCAGAGAGCCTGGTAATGAGCCCTCTTCATGACAATAACATGCTGTCCAGGTGTCGCCCCTCATTGGGCTGTGCTTCTCTATTGATCTCTCTTTAGCTGAGAGTGTCCGTGCCACTGAAAGCGCAGCTGATAATGAGGGTAATTGGCATAGAAAGAGAGGCAGATCCTGATGCAACACACAGATCATGTTGGCCGGCCCATTCCTCACCAGCTATAACATCACGCTTGGGTAGTTTCGATTATTTCACCCTTTCTGTTTCTGCAGCAGCGGTTCGAGGATGTTTGAGATGAGGCGTTTTCGCTTGTCAGAGTGGGAGTGTGTTTGTCGCTGTGTGTGACCGGTCCCTCCTGAGCGCAGCTGAAGGGGTTGAGCAGCAGAGCTTGCATCAGCTGCCGACGTGTCTGTCAGGTGCTTCACTGAGCTCTGAAATCCTCCCCGAACGCATCTTCACTACGCGACATCTCCAAAGCTCTAAGATCCGGTTTCTGTAATGAAATATGTTGTTACAGGTGCATGTCTAGGCTGGAGGAGAAATGAATGATTCATGTAATTGAAGTTAATTATTGATGGGGCAATCGCTGCTTCCTGGGCTGTGTGATGTCCAGTTAGCTTGTTTTTGCGGGGTTTGGTTTGCAGTTTGCATGCTACGCTCCTATAGCCCAGACCTGGCCCTATCTGAGTGTGGGACGGTAGACTACACTTTGTTCTTGACATGACTGACTCCACCAATTGGAATCAAGCAATTTCATTGTTTAAATGTAAATTTGCATATGCTTCTGTCAAATGCTATTGCCAGGACTGCTTTAACCCAGTTGGCAAATT
Source organism: Spinibarbus caldwelli (assembly GCA_039654775.1). Lineage (NCBI taxonomy): Eukaryota > Metazoa > Chordata > Actinopteri > Cypriniformes > Cyprinidae > Spinibarbus > Spinibarbus caldwelli. The sequence continues at coordinate 21,158,349 of CM077249.1, forward strand.
TGGATGCAACCCAGGACCCAGAGCACTAGGGGGCCCCTGTAACAGAAGGTGTGTAATTTCTGTGCCTCCAAATGGAATTTGAAAAAAAAAAAATATGATGATTTCCAAACAGGTTTCCGAAACACTTCTTCTTCCACTCATCTGTTATTTTTCAGGTAGATCGTCCTGTCCTAAAACACCACTGGTTCAGCCACACACTACCATTCAAAAGTTTAGGGTCAGTAAGATTTTTTTATTAATTGAAAGAAATTAATACTTTCATCCAGCAAGGATGCATTAAATTTTAAATTGATCAAAAGTGACAGTAAAGACATTTGTAATGGAAAAAAAAACACTTCTGTTTCAAATAAATGCTCTTCTTTTGAACCTCTCCAAAGAATCCTAAAAAAAAAAAAAAAAACATATCACAGCTTCCAAAATCTTTCAAAAGCATTGAAAAATCATACTCACTTCAAACTTAAACAGTAGTCTAAGTTGACATCATTAAAGCTTCAGTTAATTCAAACCGACTGTATTTGCTTTCGAGAAGAGAAGGAAGAGGACTTTTGATAGTGCTGAGTGATATTTAATTAATTTTAGATTACTGCTTAACTGTTTCTATGGTTGTAGTGTGAATGCATGTTAAATTTAACATTAGTGAAGTGGGCTATTCTTGTATGCATCCTTGCTTTGTGTAGCATGTATAATGTACTTTCAAGGCCTCATGTATTTACTATGTAATCATAAAAACTGGCATTTTTCTCATTTGCGAGTTTGCTGTTCTTTTTGCTGGCTCTTTCATCAGGGCGAGCGTGGTTTACCTGTTGAACAGGTAGGCGAATTTAAGAAGATTAGCTCATGAATATTAATTAGTTAATTTTGATGGAACTTAATCTTAGTTGTGCTCTGTCACGTGATTAATTTAATATTAACGAGCCAAAAGTTAGCTCCAGGTCCCTCACAAAAAACTAAATCTTATCATGCTGAAATTAATATTTGGCAAAGTTTCACCTCAAAACAGTTTTTCAATATACCACAGATGTGTAAGTAATTATATAGCACTGGTCTTGTAATGCACATATGAGAAACAGATTAGCTGTAAACCTGTGGGCAAATTCAAAACCATTTGTTCACTTGTTTTGACAAAGCCCCGTAATGCAGCGTAGTCCAAATCAAGCTTTTAATTTGGTTACACACCCACCGCAAAGAAAAATAAAGGAATGGGAATGGAATTCTGTGCAACCCAGATCCAAGCAGCTGTTATGTTTACATGGCAACTTGATACACAAATACAGCCTGGGTTATGGAAAGAGAGGGGCTGGGTCGGGGGTGCTGTGTTATTCTTTCAAAAGTCTGTGGTTTTTAATCAGCTCTCTTCAATCCGTGTCTGTGGTGATGGACGTGCACAGTCTCAGCTTGCAAAGCAGGTGAAGGGCCAAAGGAGAACAGAGAGGAAATGCAGGTACGGTACCACTTTTAGCCAAGTGACTCACCTTAAGGCCATGGTTTTACTCAAGATATGACTCTGATTTTCTCTTCCACTTCCTAGTGAAGCGTCAGTTTGTAAACTACAGTCAAGTCGCCTTTATTTATATACCTCTTTATACAATACAGATAGTTTCAAAGTAGTTTCATGGTAATAAATAGGAAAAATAACAATCAAATTTGTCTGTAAGGCAGCTCTAAAAAGACAATAGTGTTATTATTCAGCCAAAGTCTGTTGATTTAGTTTAATAAAAGTTCATCAATTATGAAACAAGCTCTATAGAAGAAATATAACGTATGACATTTTCTTCTGTAGATCGCAAAGTTTTTTTTTTTTAAAAAGTCAAAATATTTTTTTTGTTCCTACAGTAAAAGTCAGTGGAGTCCAAAGTTGTTGTGAATTCTACTGACTTTCATTGTATAGACAAAAACATTTCTACAAAATATATATGCTTCACAAAAGAAATAAGGCTGTACAGGTCCAGAACAACATTATTGATGACAAAATTTCCATTTTTGGCTCAACTGTCCTTTTAAATCATTCAAGAAAAGCAAGACACCAGTGTCTTCATTTACATACAAGGAAGTGATAGGTGTGATATTATATACCTAAATGTGTACACACACAGATTTTCTTGTCCATTGAATAACCTTTTTAAATCACGTTCATCTATCAGTGCCCATGTTTGTGTCCTGTGGCCGGGTCAAAGTTCACCTCCAGTCATCTGCCATCCTGGAGACTTTATGATTGTTGTAGCAGCATCTACTGTAACCTTAAACCACACTGAGCTTTTAATGGACTATAGTAGAGTGCGGCTCTCAAGCAGACAGCTGCAATGGTCCCCTGTGAAAGGTATTTGTGCGTGTGCACCGATGCACCATGGGGGGAAGGGTGTCGCAGATGACCAGATACAGCTCTCCTGTGTATGTATGTGCGCATGATTAAGCCTGTTCTGTATTTAGCCCATGTGGAAGAAGCTCGGCCTGGAGCAGATCGCTGATGTACCCACCCGGTAGCTGCCCTTGTGCTGTAAGGCGTCATAATACTTGGATCAAAAGCATTAATAAATTATACAAAACATGCTGAATAAGCTGATCCGAGTTGAAATGTGCATACGCTGTTTTGGCACTGTCAAATGTGTATTTAGAAATCAGGATTTAGGCCGTCCTGGCAGTGTGAGCAGCACTGTTGATGACTGAAAACTTTCACGTCTCCATAGATATTATCATGTTTTGTTATTGTGATTATATGGCTGTAATTATCTCTTTATCTTATCTCTCACACTAACGTGGCAGAAATGGCTTACTCCTGTAACTTTACACAAAACTGACAGGTTGACATGGAGCCAAGAAGTTTCTGTTCGATAATTGCGTACAAATAGTTATTTTAGCTCTATTGTTATTGTCATAAATCGGCTTAGGGATTTGAACAAGCTCCTAACTCTTATTATTACATTTTGATTCATAACTCAACCCGTTTCATTTGTGCTACAAACATGAATGATGGCTCAAATCATGCGGGAGATTTGTTCTATTACTAAATAAGCAATTATCAAAGCAATCAGACTTTCAGTTTTCTCTGTCTGGAGGAACACTGGATAACTTTCCTGTAGTAAATGCAGTGTTAAGTAACATTGTTCACAAGCTGTTTTATCGACAACGCTGGCTTGAACTACGGGTGATTCAGAAGGTCAAACAGAACCTGCCTAAGTGTGCTATTTTTTTATTTATTTTTTTTTTTTAAGTGAGATTGCATTAATGTGTTATCGCGTTAACTCCTACAGCCCTAAATTCTGTATGAGACATTTTACTCACATACGTCTGCAGTCTGACACGTTTTTCTGTTCCCTTTTGAATGACAGGATATAATAGGCCCTGATTATTGACTGTTAAGCAATTGGCCGATGAACAATATTGCAGATATTGAAAAGTATTTATAGCCTTTGCCTTTCTGTTAGACGGAAAAATGAATTGTCTGATATTTGCCATTTTTTAATTATCGGCACTGGCTGACAAGTGTTGGAAATGGGACTTTAAATGGATAGTTCACTCAAAAATTAAAATTCTGTCATCAATTAATCACCCTCATGTCATACCAAACCCGTAAGACCTTCATTCATCATCGGAACACAAATTAAGATTTTTTTTTGATGAAATCCGAGAGCTTTATGACCCTCCATAGACAACAACACAACTACCATGTTCAAGGCCCAGAAAGGTAGTAAGGACATCGTTAAAATAGTCCATGTGACATCAGTAATTTTATGAAGCTACGACAATACTTTTTATGTGCAAAGGAAAAAAAAAGACTTTATTCAACAGTTTCTTCTCTTCTGTGCCAGTCTTCGGCGCGTGTTCCACAACGCAAGTGTGAAGTGATCAAAAGCTCTCAGATTTCATCAAAAAAATCTTAATTTGTGTTCCAATGATGAACGAAGGTCTTACGGGTTTGGAACGACATGAAGGTGACTGATTAATGACAGAATTTTAATTTTTGGGTGAACTTTCCCTTTAATTTTGACAGCACTGAGAACCCAGTGCCTGAGCCTAGATAGACGAGGCAGTGTTTTTAACAGTTCTGTCTAACAGAAAGGCAAATGCTATAATACTTTTCAATATACTGTCAATGTTAAGAAAATATACATTTAAATATTTTAAACTAGTCTTCTAGTCTTTCAATATCTATTAGAAATTTAATTCCACAAAACCTTGCAAACATCAAAATTTGCAATTATGTTTGCATTGTTTACTATCTTTAAATCTTGTTATATCGTATAAATCAGTATTATATTGGCTATCGGCCACCCAGCTTTCTAAGATATCGGCATCGGCCATCTAAAAATCCACTAATTTCAGTATCATAAAGACTGTCTCCTTTGACTCAGGCCAGTAGACGATGACCCAGAATGCCCTAGTGACCACCTAGCAACACGCTAAAAGTCACTCAGAGCTCCTTAGCAATCACATAGCAACAATCTGGCAATCGATCACACCAGTGTCTGCGATGTTCACACCACTCAAATTTCCTTCAGAAAATTACACTTAACTCTAATATTTCACATAGCTCTTACAACTGTTACATTCAGCCAATCCATTTGATAAACTGATACTTAAAGGCAAAGTGCTCCGATCCCTCTCATTTTCTTTGGAAAAAAGAAAAAGAAAAGGAAACGGGTGACTTGGCTGTGAGATGTCTGAGCAGCAGGCTGAGACTTGTCTGAGACTGAAATGTGTTGCTCACGAGCCTCTCCCTCAGCATTCAACCCCCCTGTTCATCTCAAACCGCTCCTCGTCGGAGCGTTCTTTACATTCCACCTGCTTTGTATCGTAGCTCCACAACTGCTAATTAAATTTCCTGCCACAAACAGCACACTGGGCTGTGACATTTGCATCACAATGGCCTCCTCTCTCTTGCCTTCTCTCATAGTCTGGAGACATGGACAGTCCCTCTAATGTCCCCTCTTTTTACTGTTGCATATTATACGACTGGTGTTTTCCTATCCATTTTCCAGTTTTCTTATTGTTAGCCCTACATGTTCTTTTTAGTGTCCATAATTTAGGACAATGTCTTTAAAATAAATATTTACTTTAGTTTAAGCAGAAAAAGTCTTGATTTAGAACATACTCAATTTCTGTCTTCTGTTTTGTTTAATATCTGTCACTACGAGGTTTGGCACACTTTATAGTGTCAGACTCCATTCATCCTCTCATTCATCCTGTAGAAGTTCATTCCGGCATACTCAGACCCTCAGAAAAAGAACATTTATTCAGGACTTTTCCTCCACCAAGGCTAACATCTCTGTAGTTATGCCTGTGTGCAGATGAGCACTTCAGCCTACCCATTCAAGGTTCTATATGCACCTGAATAGATACAGAGGAAGAGCTTGTTGATTCTGTGAGAGCTGAACCCTGTGTGACTCCTCCGTTGTCCTCTGTGCTATCAGTCTATTGTATGGAGAACTTGTCAAACAGTCGTTCTGCCCACTTTCCCCCCTGTCAGCCCAAGCCAGGGTCTCTTGTGGAGGATCGAATCAACTCCAGCAGAACCTGCTTGTTCCTTTTTGTTTATTAAAATGTGTACACAGCATCCAACCAGTCAAAAGTTTCGTAAATTAGAAATAGCGCAGCAGCCATTTATAGGACTACAATAAACAGTTTTCCATGCAGAAAAATGTACTTTATTCTCTTAATATTTATTATAAACAGCAGTTATGACATGACTGAATTACTCAGATGACTGTGATATCTTGACTATCACTTTTACCCCTAATGCCCATAAACAGAACATGCCTATCATTGTTTCTTGAGCCAATGTGAATCAGTAGATGCTTGTAAACACTTGGATATCATTCTTGAAAATGGGCGTATGAAATTGTAGATAAGCATTATACTTTACACATTAGACATTGACTGATATTGTCTTTCATGACTGAAACCTATACTTGATTGACATTTAATGAGGTTCTGATTTGATTTTATGTTTTTTTTTTTGGGAACAGTGAAAACTACGTTATTAGATTACAACGTTAAAGCATATTATTCATTGTTTTTTATTTTATTAATAGAAAGTAGGCTATTGATAATGAACAAATTAAGAATGACGAAGTGTAATGTTTCTAAACATTTGAAACAAAATTTTGCCATTATATGTTGGACAGATATTAAAGGATTAGTTCATTTCCAGAATAAAAATTTTCTGATAATTTACTCGCCCCTATGCCATCCAAGATGTTCATTTCTTTCTTTCTTCAGTCGAAAAGAAATTAAGGTTTTTGAGGAAAACATTCCAAATTTTTTGGAGATTTTTCTCCAAATAATGGACTTCAACAGGGACCAATGGGTTGAAGGTTCAAATTGCAGTTTCAGTGTAGCTTCGAAAGTGCTCTACACGATCCCAGCCGAAGAATAAAGGTCTTATCTAGCAAAACGATTGGTCATTTTCTAAAAAAAATTATATACTTTTTAACCACAAATGCTCATCTTGCACTAGCTCTGTGATGTGCGTCCAAAACTTCACATTACGCGATCATGTTGGAAAGGTTTGCTTACCATCGTACGTTGAAATTTCATTCATTCAACTTGGTCTTGCAAATTCACCACATGCATTGCAGCACAAATTACAATAGATAGTTGACCTTTTTTGCCTGCAAAATTGAACTGAAATGACTCACACTTTAAGTAGAAAATCTGTAAATATCTGTAAAAAATAAATAAATCAGTTAATATTGGTTATATTATGTCCTTAGCCTGGAAGATTTGGCGCACACAATCTAGATAAACCATCTGACATTGACATGACTTATTGAATTACATAATGCGATACTTGGGCAAGATGCTTGATGAGCTAGACTTCCTCTGAATCTGTCTTGTGTTTAAATGTGTTAACAGATACAGCAAAGCAAATTTAATGCAGTCTCTTGTGTCTTTAGACAGTGTCTGTCTGTTTGGTAGTAATGGCCGACTATAAATCAGGAAGTTTAAGCGCATGGAAGCTTTTGATGTACAGCTGTAGAGATCGCCACACTGGCTCATAAGATCTTGAAGGGTGTGTGATAATCCAGTTGTTGTTGAGATGGAATCAAGTCAGTCAGAGTAAGTATGGAGTAAAGGCCGTGTTGTTCTTGCTGCTTATCAAAAGAATGATTCCGCAGTCTGCGTGACTCTGAAATCCGAGCGTTGTGGTGCAGACGTAATGTGGAGACAATGTTGTGTGACAGAATCATTTTAGGAAGTTTCTGTCTTCCCTCTTAAATATATTGGCTACTGTTGACCTGATGCCATTTGGCATTTAGCATTGGTAGTCTGGTAATCTTCCTCTCACTGTCTTCCGAAAGAGGTTTTTCAATGAGAAATGGCACTGTTGTTTTAAAATCAAAGCATATTAAAGCAGATTGTGCATTTAATAGTGCTTTTCTTTTAATCGAGCATCTTATTTGCCAGCCAGAACTTGTTGCACTGTTGCAATATAAAGCCCGCAGCAGAAACTCGGCTGGCTGGAATCTCTTAGTTTCTGAAAAACTCATCCCCGAACAGCTTTCCTGCATGTGTCACTGGGTGTAGTTACCAGGATGTATATTTTTGCACCCCAAACAGACACCTGCTGTGAGAGACTTCTTTTTCGCAGCACGATCCTCTGTTTTTGTATCACTATGGGCAACAAGGTGGTGTGACAAAAAAAACTGGAGTGGAGTTCCTCCATTTTGTCATCACTATTATAAAAAACAGAAAGAAAGGGCAATTATCACTATGGAACCAGACACGTTTAACAGTCTTCTCCTTCTTCACCTTCTCATAGTCTTTGTTCCAAAGGTAAGCTTTCTCTTTTACAACACACTTTTTTTTTTCCCCCTTTCGGAATCATCCTCAGCTCTGGGTTGGGGGTGGTGCGGAAATCTGGAAAGGGTTACCGAGGAGGAGGAGGAGGGGGTTGTATAGTTGTAAGTGTGAACAAACGGTCTCCATGGCAACGCTCGACCGATTCTCCCTGGCTGCAGAGCCCTTTGCTTTTGGTGTGCTGGCAACGGATGGACTAGGGTTGTGACGGCAATTGAAGATTGAGGGTTTGGCGTATGTGCCTGTTTTGGGGGGGCTGGATGATCAAGGAGCATAAAAGCTGCAGGTTTTTTTTTGTTTGTTTTTGAGGGGACCCAGCTGACCACTTGAACTGTCCACTTCTTCAGCTCAACCTTGCCATCTGCAAACCTTAATCTCAGTGGATCAGTCATTAGATATTGAAATAGATCTGAAGAACTGCCTCTCTTAGAGAATTCTCTTATCGTTCCTCGGATCTTTAATAGCGTATAAAAGTAGGGCCCTATGAAATGTTTTTTTTTTTTTTTTTCTGGATTTGTTTTTTCCCATTTTAATTTTTCTAGAGTTTTAATGTTAAATTTTTTTTAATTATTTAAAAAGCATGTCTAATTAATTGAAATCATGGAACTTACACAATTTAAAAGCAATTTATTACAAGTAAAAATATATTATTATTATTATTATTATTATTATTATTATCTTTTTTTTCTTTTTTTTTTTTTTTTTTACTAAATACTGTTTTCCATTTTTTTTTCTGGATTCCATTAAATTGGTTTCATTAAATTGTAATAATCAAAAGCAAAATTGTAGTAATCAATTTTATAAACAATTTATTTATTATTATTTTATTTATTTATTTATTTCAGAAATACTGTGTTGTGTATTTACATATTTTCTGCTAAATAACTAATTGTAAATATTTTTTTCTGGTAAATATTCCTTAAAAATAATTTTAATAATAATTATTAATAGTAGTAGTAATTAGGGATGCACGATATCGGAATCAGCCGCTTTGAAAAAATTATGCCGATATGCCTTGCCAATAAGATGGATAGCTCATATGTGTTCAGGTTGTGAGAGTGACAAGATCACGTCAGCAGTGTGTTCATTCTTGAAGCGAACTTTTGCCTAAATGGTGATTAGATTCACTGTTGGATCACGGCATTTAATGCACAAACAGAACGACGCGACCTGCGTGCGACAGAGTAAACAGTCACTAGCACGTGCAGTTGCCGTAGCAGAAGCCTCCCCCGGGTCCTAATGCCCGTGCCGTTAAGAGTTTTAATTCCTTAGGGGGCGCTGTTGGACTACTTGTAATAACATGAAAGTAAAATACACAAATATCATTAAGATACTTGTGTTTCTGAATAAATAAAGCAGTATCAATATCATAAAATCATGAGTCTGCTTTGATTTAATGCCAGAAGGTATAGTTTAAATGAATGAAAATCACAAACACGTGTAAATTAAATATTGTAATATATACAGAATTATTCATTAATATGTAATATATTTTTTTCAAATGGATTATGAAAATTTATATAATATGTAAAATTATGTAAAAAATTACTTTTGTTTATTAGTTCTGTTAGTTTATTAGTTTTGGTTTAATGTTTATTAGTTCTAACAAAGACGTTTTTGCTCAAAAATAACCAAAATTAAAAAACAATTTGTTTATAATTTCCGCACAGGAGAGACTCTGTGCTGTTTCAAAACAAAGGGAAATATATATCGGTATTGGCATCGGCTGTTGGCCAAAATGATTTGAAAAATATTGGCATATCGGATATCGGCAAAAATCTAATATCGTGCATCCCTACTATCGTTATAGTAAGTAATATATTTCTGTCACTGTTTCTTCAGGTTAAACCGAACTTTTATTTTGATGAGTGACTCTGAAGACCTTTAAGTTTCTGATTGTATATGATATGAAGATAGTTTTACTCAAAAGAAACAGTAAAATGCTCATGAAGTGACTCTCAGAGCAGTTCTAGAGATTGTTTATATGTTCATGTACTCATATTTTGAGGCAGCCGAGGCTGAAAACACCGCGAGCGTAGTATGTGTGTAGTACACGAAACTGCTCGTCTGCGCCATTCATTCAGAGACACGCAGAACATGCAGCATTCGCATTTAAAGTCTTTTTCCAGCTTAATAGTCACAGACACTAGACCATATCGTGTTTTGATTTAAGTGTAATGACCTACTCTCGATTCATTCGTCTAAAATTTGGCAAATTCCGTGACATTCCACGTTATACTGTAAATTCTGTTTATATGACTGGATTCTGCGATTCCGTTTGCGTTTTCCATGTAGGACCCAACATAGGGCCCAATATACGTCACATACATCACGCTTTCTCAATAACATCCAGGTTCAAGCTTCATATTTGCAGCTGGTTTGGATGGATGATCTATATCATAAGCGGTAGGAGCATTTGGTGTGTTTTGAAAGCTGCGTATCTGCAGAACATCAGCCCAGCTTGTTGGACACAGATGTCCAGTATAGACGGCCCTTTAATGGCAACAAGTGTCTCTGCTTTATTGCATGGCTGTTGGAAGCTTCCGGCGGGTCATAAAAGCAATCAGAGTGTATTTGCAAACTGCAAATCTGTCAGGAACGTCTGGATTATTTAGTTGGAAAAGTAATTTGAGGCTTCGTTTACAAAGTGATTGTTGTATTTGGAGTGTGTAAATGCAAGGATGACTTGTGGCGGCTTTTCTTTTCTTCTCTTTTCTTGACTTTTTTTTGTCTTTCTGATGGCTTTAGCATTCCCTGTCAGAATGCCATACCAGAGAAAGTTCTTGTAACTCCTGAAGTACGGTTTTCTGTCGATTATTCGCTATAGCAGCACATGTTTTTTTTCCCTCCCGAGTCCCTGCCTCTGCTCCAGAGGGTCAGAGTAAAAGCTTATGTATTTATTGTTCTAAGTTTCTGGTTAATGTGAGATAGAAGGATCACTTGGGGGATGGCATTGTTTGGTTTGGGAAGTATTCTGTTGGTTGCATAGCAACAGGCTCCTGGAAACGGGAGTGGACGGTGTTGCCACTAGCAACCGTTGTTGCTCTGCAAACAATGTGGGCCAGTGCAAACAAGAGCCAAGACTGTGGGCTCCTGTTTTTAATTGAACATCTGCATGTGCTCTGCCCTGATCGAGCGTTGTTTAAGTTCAATCTGTCTGTGACAGATGTGTCTAAACCCCCTTCTCAACACTCACCTCAATCACAGGTATCACTTTATGTTTTCCTTGTCATTTAGGCCTGGTTTATTGCCAGCATACTTCCAGGAGAGGATTTCGCTCTCCGTCTCTTCGCACTCAGGTTAATGAGAACAGAAGGAAATGGTTGCAATGTTGTGGCGGTCTTTAATAGCTCATTTGTGTTCGGCTGAGGTGAGCGTTTGTATCGTGCGGCGGGGAGTCTCTGCTCTACTGTAATAAACCAGAAGCCTATTGAGGACGGGCCTCTCTCGCTCTTCACACCAAAGTGCCGGGGTGCTCCTGCTGTTTTCTGCGGCCCATAGCTGTTGGTGGGGAATTTGTGTGGCTTTTAACCTTCTCTAGGAGCTTAGACGAGATTGACGTGCACAACTAACTAACCCGCTTCACACTTTCTCAATATTATTGAGAAAAAAAAAAAAAACTCCTCTAGTGGTTCTGGTAGTTTGTGATGCAAAAATGGGTCACAGGTTCTGATTGGGTCACGGACAGCGAAGAAAAAAAATCAAACTAACCTTATAGCCATGTATATTTAAGATAGCAAAATAAATATCAACTTTTCAAAAGTAGGAGAAAACATGGCTGAACATAGCACATTAACTGCATAAACTATGATACATTTCAGTTAAAGGAGTAGTTCACTTCCAGAATGAAAATTTCCAGATAATTTACTCACCTCCATGTCATCCAAGATGTTCATGTCTTTCTTTCTTCAGTCACAAAGAAATTAAGGTTTTTGAGGAAAACATTCCAGGAATTTTCTCCATATAATGGGCTTCAATGGTGGCCAATGGGTTGAGGGTCTAAATTGCCGTTTCAGTGCAGATTCAAAGGGCTGTACATGATCCCAGCTGAGGAATAAGGATCTTATCTAGGGCAACGATTGGTCATTTTCTTAAAAAAATTACAAATTTATATACTAGTTTATTTGTTTCAAACTTTGTTGGGTTACCACTTGTTCCCCAGTGTAAAATTTAGGTCTTGAAACAAAGCTAGTTGAGAAGCGCTGCTCAGTGCCCAGACTGACAGGCTGAAGTAGATTTCTCTCCGAACACCTGAAGGCACACAGTGAACGATCTCTCCCGTTCTCTGGGAATAATAGCAGTAGGCAGAATCAGCTCCAAAGATAACTGTGGCGGAGCCAGCCCAGGACGTATTTATAACCAATGCAACACCCCTCAAGCGAATTCCTTTCTTTTAAAAGATCTAAGCACACTCATACTATTTACTCTTAGAGTTCTGATGAAGCTTGTTGGCGTTATGACTTGCGTTTTACCTTACCAGTCTGGTTCAGGTGAGAGTCAGACAAAGTCTGTGGGATTTGAACCAAATAACTTCTGTTGACTGATACAGCAAGCCAAGTTGGAAAGCATGACTGTGACAATCTACACGCGGCTAACTGGTGTAAACAAACTGGAAGACTTCCAGCCTGGTGATGACTGGGTGATTACGCCCACACATAATCTGTGCCCGCAAGTCCACAGATTTCCACAGAACTTGAACCCACGTCATTCATAAAATTCTACCAGCCACCACCCTTTGAGTTTTTTGTTGATTTATCATTAAAAAGCATAATCAGATTAGCTAAAATATTTGAGTGTTGTCATAGTTTCATAGTCATTTTTGAATCTGTTTAGCAGAATTGCAAAAAAAATGTGGCCCTACTGATGATTTCAACACTGAATCTTCATGTTTTCAGATTCAAGGTCTCCACAGTCCAAGAAAAGTAATGGAAATTAGCAATGCACCAAAATGTTTTTTTTTTTTACCTTAAAATTTAAAGGGTTTATTATTATTATTATTATTATTATTATTATTATTATTATTATTATTATTTTATTATTTTATTATTTTTTTTTATTTTTTTATTTTTTATTTTTTGTTTTCATTTAGCCGAAAACCAAAAAGTTTTGCATTAGTGCATAACTAATTGTATAAGAGAAGTCATCAAAGAGTCAATTAATTTTTTTTCTAGTAATATGGTGCTCCAAAACATTTAATTCCCTATAAAATTTCAAAAATCTTACAAAGGGATCACGGCTGACTAGAAAATATAATGGAAGTGTCGAAAACCTACTGGGCAAAAGGTGTGGGAACACCCAGTGCTGTAGAATCCCCTTTTATTTGCAAAATGTTGGTTTAAAATCATGGATTTTAATGGATTTTTAATGGATTTTCATTGTATTGACTTTGTAGAAAGAAGACCGCAAATGTGTCAACTGTGTTTAAAAAAAAAAAAAGAAAAAAAAAAAGACGGATACACCCAGAGGGCATCTGAGTTCATGCTTTTTACTGAACTGACTCATCTGTTGTAATCATCACAATCCCTATATTTTCTCAAAATGGGGATAGTTAAATTCTTCTTCAATTAATTTACCTTTGAATAGAGCTTCACACTTGAGAATTCATTATTTCTATATTACTGATCTCAGAAAACACAATTAGCTTTTATTCTTTATTCTTCTATTCCCAGAGGAAAACTTTAAGTGCCTGTAATTAGCATCCATTTTTCCTGCAGATGAAATCATGCGTGTGAAGCGTATTGCTTCTCTTTTGCTCTATTTTAAACTTAAACAACAAACTGTCAGTCAAGGGGTCTCTCAAAGCGCATGAGCTCTCAGATCAGCCTCCTCTGCTGTTTGTCAGTCACAATCACTGCAGACGCGCATCATAAACGCTGATCTGGGACCTGTTGAGCGGTAAATGCACCGTTGGACTGGTAAAGAGCTTATTTAGATGTACAGAGCTCAGCGCCCCCCCGTAGCTCTCGTTCCCCGTCTCTGAGTCTGTCTGTCTCTCTAGCGCTCCGAAAGTTCCTGTGTGTGAGCTTAAAAAAGAATAGCACAAGGGGAAGGGGGTGGTAGAGTTAGGGATGGTTGCCATGGATCCCTCACCATAGCAACCGACAAACGTTTACAAAGCATTGAGGAATTTCCTCATATCAGCTGTATTATTGGAGCCCCTAGAGACGGACTCTCATTCCAAACAACCGCTGGAGATCATCAGTATCCTAGTGGGGGGGACCAGCCTCATTGCCATTTTAGCTTTTTTTTCCCCCCCTGCTTTTTCTTTTCATGATTGGGGGGTATGTTGTTTTTCCGCCCCTCCACTTTTTCCAAAGTCCCCCTGCTCTCACCCCTATTCTATCTTTTTTTTTTTTTCTGTGGGAGGCTGCCTGCTCTCCATTTGTCACTCTTTTCAACTCTTTCCTGTTGTTCTGTGCGCCATCAGCGGCTGTGAGTGTTAGTTATATCGGGATCTCGACGACAGTGGCAAACTCAAAACCCAATTCCCTGTCGACCCATCGGGGCTGCGCTGTGGTTGTGATGGGATTGTTAATGTCTTCTTTGTTCTTTTCTCCATAATAGAGTTCAGAGGTGAGCGGCCTGCTGGGGATGCGGGTGACTCAGCCTGACTTGGCTAGGTTGAGCTCCTCGTCCTTTCGAAGAAGACAGTGTGAAAAGCCGCTTTGTATCACACTTTTCCTGGCACATGAGCAGAGTTGTATTTCAGTGGGCTGCTCTTATCCTCTCCAGCAACCTGTTGGCGCTCAGTTTGATTGTGTCGTGTATCTTTAGTAGTGGTGGGAATCAGCAGGGATCTCGTGATATAATGTTTTATTAAGATTGACACATTGCTGTTCTTTATGCTTAGTGTAGTTCAAAACAGTGCAATATTTTGAACTTTTACTGGGTTTTATTTATCTGCGTTGTTTTTTCAGTGCTTCACAAAATTTTATTCTTAAGCCCAAAGTATACTTTACATTTTGCACGTACGCAAGGGAGAAGCATACAGTGCGCGTCACACGAATTTCGTCGTCAGAATAGTACACGCGATTTTTGTACCACCTGATTTTTGTAACCGTGCGTACATTCAATCACACATGCGCATTGAATTTGTTTTGCGGTAATCCGTTGTTCTTGTGAGCGAGAGGGTATAAGATAGCCCAGCTGTGGTTTAAAAGAGTTCAAAAATATTTGTTATCGGTCATAACTTATTGGGGAAAAATAGAGCAGACAGTGGACATGGATGAAGCTTTCAAGAGTGCATGTGCCGACCGCCCGTGTTCGCGCACAACATCAAATGGAGTATACTTTGAAAGTCTATGCGTTTGACTGTACGAATACGCTAGCGTACGCGTTCAGAAACGAAGTATACTTTGGGCTTAAGTTTGTTCTGATTTTGATCAAATAAAAATAATTGAGCTAATGCTAACCTCTTCAAATATTTTCAAAATTTTATCTCAAAAACATGACGTAAATAAAAAACTATACTTATTACCAATATTAACACAAGGCCCTGTTTACACTAGTGCGTTTTTGTTTTAAAACAACGTTTTAAAATGAAAACGATCCGCATCTACACTGCTGTTTTCACTGCATTCAGAAACGATCTCCATCCACACTACACAACCGAAAACGCATGTCACATGATCATTCATGCACTCTGGGCATGTGCGTAAAAGTGTAAACAGGAAGTTGGTTGCTAGTCACTTGCAGGTACAACAATGAGCATGATGTTATTGTTTACACAGTCGTCAAGGATACGCAAAGCAAATGTGGGTAACCACGCCACCGTTTTGGTCAGTTTACTCTGAAACGCAACCCCGGAGTTTTCAAACTAAAACGGGGTCTGCAGCGTTTTTGAAAGTCATCTCGAAAACGCTGGTCTAGTGTAAACAACAGGCGTAACCGCAGCAAAAGTTATGTTTTAAAATGAAAATGCACTAGAGTAATAGCCTAACACTTAACAACTACATACTAAAACTATGTAAACTAAACTGCAAAACTACCATTATTGTCATAAACTTGCATCTTGGTAAACCATGTTGCATACTTTTGCACCAAGCAAAATTTCATTATTTCAAATTTAATTTGGTTTATTTTTTTCTAACACTGCTTTGTTAACATTGAAGAAAGAGTTATTAGCATCTGTTAGCATTAGGCACAAACTACTTTTCTGTTACAGAAAGTTTTATTGCCAACATTACCCGAAAATGCATACACAAATGCACACTTTGCAAAAGTAAACTGGCTTTTGGCATACTTTTTGCTTGTTACAGTGATTTTGACAGACTAATTCTAATGTTGCATGCGGAGTGTTAAGCTATTTAATATGGATAGTATGCAAATTGGGAAGCAACAATTGTTTTTCCTTTTAATATTTTTCACTTCCTCTCTCGGTGTCTCTCGCACACTCAGGAGAAACCATGCAGCGGTCAGAGGGTGGCTCAGAGTCGGCGTCTACTGTGGCGCTGAGAACGTCCACTTCAGCCCAAGCTCCAGTGGTTCAGCCCGTTCCTGCCTCGCAACAGGTAAGCAGGCTCGGTGTGATCTATCAAACGACTGCTGCATAAAAGTAGCATAATAAAAATTGAGGAAGCTCCTCCCATATGAGCTGTTTAATATGAAAATTTGAGCTGCTTTAGATCTTCTGTCATCGGTCTGAATCTCTTTAAAGATGCTTTTCAATATGCACTGGATCCATCTGAAGCGATGAAAGATTTCTCCTCACCCACACCCTTCATCTGTCAAAGCCACTTGAAATGATTAGCAGCGACTTTGCGTGGTGCTGCTGAGGGAGATGTTGGGTTTGGATCAACCACACATCCAAAGAAACTGGTCTTTATGTAATTTCGGTTAATATAGAGCATCACATTTCCCTGGACAGCTGTAGAGGATTTGACGAAAACCAGTGCAGAATGAAATATAGACTCCTAGTATGTAACATTCGTGGTGCTTGCAGTTTGGATCAAAGATGACACTTTTATAAACGAAACTTTCCAGTGATCTTTCTCTAAATATTAAAATCTTTCGCAGTGGTTTTTCTTCTTTTTTGTGTAAATGTGTGAATTTTGATACAAAACAAAGAAATGCCCTGCCACCCATCTTCCATTATTTGGACAGACAGGTAGACCCACCCCAAGCTCACACCTTTGGTTGAAACAGACGTTTTGGAAAATGCCACAAAAATGGCTTACTTACAGTTCTCTTTCCATATTCAACTGGGATAATGGCATTCTAACATGGAAACAATTACGCACCTGACCTTTTAAAGAGAAAAGGGTCTAATTTTTACATTTGTGTGTGTGTGTCCCCCTCACCTGCAGCGTGTGTTAGTTCAGGCCACCGGTTCTTCCCAGAAGGGAGCTCAGGTGCAGCAGTTGCCAGTGCCTAGAGTGCAACAGGTCCCTCAGCAGGTACACACACACACAGGACAGTCAATCAAGCCCTGCACGCTCACTGCACATCCCGAGGACCCACAACACCTCTGGCTTATCTTTTGCCTCTCTACATATCTCTTTCGCTCTCTCGTGACTGTCTTTCCATCACGCTCTCTCTCTCCCAGCATACTGTCAGAACCCCGAAACGCAGACATGCTGTACTTTCACGCATGTCACGCTTGGGCTGTTGCGACTAATATGTTAATAAGCAGTTTCCCGGCTCGACAGGGCGTCTCTGATTGTTGAGGTGAAGCTTTGTACTCACTGCCCCCTACTGCCTGCAGCCTGCATACAGCTGTTCATCTCATTTCCTTTACAGAATCTGCATTATCATATCTCAGAACTCATGCAGTGGTCATTTAGCACCGGTCTGATCTGTATGTGTGTGTGTGTGTGTGTGTGTGTGTGTGTGTGTTTGAAGGTCCAACAGGTTCAGCATGTGTACCAGTCCCAGGTGCAGTACGTGGAGGGGGCAGAGGCCGTCTACCCCAATGGCACAATGTAAGCAATATTTTAAACCAATCTGTCAAACCTGTTTTTAGTTGTTCAGGCAACTTATTATTGAGGGTGTCCCATTGATGTTGAAATATAATGTCTTGAGTATTATGATTCTGCTACTGTCCATGCATTTTTTTTTTTAAGCAAAAATTGTGACATTCATTGATATCCTGACACTCAGTAATTAGTATAATACACCTGATAAGTAATTAATAATATTGGGCTTTTTCATGTTAGAAAGACCAGTAAATACTGGCATTCTATTTTATTTGATGTTTATTGTAATTACACAATCATATAAAACCAGGGTTTTAAACTCTTTTACAATGTCAAAAAAATTGAAAAAAAAAAAAGATTAGGGGAAAAAGGTTTGGAAAAAGAATATACAATACTTACTTTGACAGTCATCTTTTATTTTCCAAGGTTACCTACTTTTTACTAACCACTTGAGCCTAATAAAAAGGAAATTAAATTTTGTCTGGAGCCTTTAGTGATTCAGGCCCCATTTTGTACCTATTTTTGTGCAAAGTGCTTTTTTAAACCTGTATTCTGGAGTTTAATAATGACTGGCTGTGTGTTTTAATATATAGTCTGAAAACCATATCAATAATGAAAACCCTAGTAGCTTTATGTCTGTTTTTGTGAATGTTCATATCCATTGTGTAAATAATTAACTAATTAAATATTAATGAATTAGCTAATATAAATGCTCCAAAATTGTAGAATATGGCCTCTTTAACTGAAAGATGCTTATTCAGGATATAGATGGAGTCCAGATCAAATCCAACTTCTGTTAAAGGGGTAGTTCACCCAAAAATGAAAATTACCCCATGGTTTACTCACCCTCAAGCCATCCCAGGTGTATATGATTTTCTTCTTTCAGACAAATACAATTGACCTATCGGTAAGCCCCACCCCCCTTAGTTACTGTTGCTCCCTCGGACAAACAAACGGAGTTGCTCACTGTCTTACAATGACAGCTACAGTGTGAAAACCTTGTCCCATGATGTTTTTGCACAATTTTGGACACAGAAGGCCACCAAATGGGAATTAAATATTCCATGGAGGGATTTATAAAATATTTAAAAAGAAATACGAGGGTAACTCGAAGCGAGGGTTTACAGATCACAATGCAAGCGGGAGAAGTCTCATATTATGTTCAGTCATCACTATCGCGGATGACAACATGCAGGATCAACACTGTTCGTATATCTCAGGGTACGATTAAATTAAGGTACATTTAACCAGTTTAATATGGAGAGGCACTGACAAGTAGACCTTCCTTCGTTTATGTGTTTTTGACCAGTCCGCTATTTAGGTTTGTACGTTAGCATGGACTCACTAACTTTAGCGTTAGCTAGTTTTAGCCAGAGATACTTTGCTAAAGCACAAGATAACATTAACGTTCTGCTTGAGATGAAAATTGTAACTTAATGAGTGTATGACAACCAGAAAATTAACGTTTTTGTCTTCATTTGTATTGGGGTTGAATACTTATAGGACATTTTGCTCTGTTTTGTTTGGATTCAGGAAATGTAATAATAAATTATATTGCCCATCCTCTCGGGATACCTGGAATCAGTGTTACAAGTACCCCAGGCACATCGTTTTTGCATTTTTGAAGCATAAACCCCATAAAACCGATGCACGCTTCAGATCTTCCAATGTTTCTCTATGGCGCTGAAACCTAAAGATGTCCGAGTTCCGCTCCCCGTGCAACTGATACTCGACTGCCACTGGCTAGTCTGCGTTCGAGGGGAGGGGCTTACCGATAGGTCAATTGGAGTTATATTAAAAAATTTCCTGGCTCTTCCGTGCTTTATAATGGCAGTGAATGAGTGTTGAGATTTTGAAGTACAATGAAGTGCATTCATCCATCATAGAAAGTGCTCCACAAAGCTCCGGGGGGTTAATAAAGACCATCAGAAGTGAATCGATGCGTTTGTGTAAGAAAAATAACCATATTTAAAACTTTATGAACCATAAACTTACGTAAACCGTAAACCGCTTCTGCTAACTGTCATACGCACGTTCACGAGAGAGTGGTGTAACGTACAAAATCTCAACCACCATTCACTGCCATTATAAAGCTTGGAAGAACCAAGACATTTTTTAGTATAACTCTGATTGTATTCGTCTGATAGAAGAAAGTCATATACACTTTGGATGGCTTGAGGTTGAGTAAATCATGGGGTAATTTTCATTTTTGGGTGAACTGTCCCTTTAAAGACCGTTGAAAAGACATTTAAATGGTGTTCTATGAAAGTTGAGATTACATTAAAACACTCAACTTATTCTCTTTGTCTCTTTCTTCAGTCGTACTGCATACTCGTACAACCCAGAGTCCCAGCTGTACGGACAGGGCAGCGGAAGCACCTATTTTGACACTCAAGCAGGTGGTACTCAGGTTACCACCGTCGTCTCCTCTGCTGGCGGAGTGCCCACCCACAGCATGCTGGGAATTGCCATGGACGTGGGCAGCAGTCAGATCATTTCCAGCGGCAGTGCCTACTTGATCCACGGCGGGATGGAGAGCGGCCGCCACCACACCTCTCACTCTTCACGCTCCTCATCCGCAATGGTATGGTTCGCTGTGCTGAAATCCTTCAAGATTGGTCCATGACATGGGAGGGGAGTTTTTAGTCTCAGTTACTTTGAGCTCTTAGAAAGCTGTGGTTTTGGAAATGTGAGCACAGTCTTATAATGCTGTTTTATTGTTTAAATGATGTTTGGCAGGAATGTACTTTCCATGTCTTTTAACACAGAAAAAAAATTTCAACTCATCCCTTTATGAAAGCGAACAAAAATTGTACTAAAGCTAACAAAAAAGTACTAACATTGTCTATGCAAAATTGTTTTCAATATTTGAACTCCTGCCTGATATATGCAATGATACCAGAATGAGACAGTTTATGCAGAGAATGAAGTCAGTAAAGCATGACTAGACGTTTACCCGCCTAGAAAAGTAGCTAAATGGGTAATTTAGGCAAATGTGTAACTGAAAGAAGACACATTTTTATGTGAACGAAATAATACCACTGTAACATAAATATACAGGCTGCATTTCTGCTCACATCTCCTCTAGAATTGCTTCTTTTTTTTTTTTTTTTTACAAACTGAAGGATGTCAGAAAGGCTTTCTGTGGTAATCGGCAATATGTCACACATGATGTTGACAGAGCTCAACTTACATTCCTTAAGACAAAAGTGTTTTGCTATTATGTGCATTTCTCAAACAGTAACGTCACAGATTAATCATGCAAACACATTTTTTCCCTTACCAATACTCTGTAGAGAAGAGATGACACACACTGTCATCAGAGTGCAGCTTTTTTTCCACAGTGTGCTAGTTTATGAGGTGGGCTGGAAGCAGGGACAGGGCTTAAGGAGGCGACTGCCTCTAAATAATCCAGCTCTGCCTTGTTTTAGCAGTTTTCACAGCCACTTGAGTGGCCTCCGAAACAAAGCAACCCCTGGGGCTCATTACCATTTGGCCAAGGGCCCTCGGGAGCCTTTTAAAGACTTGGAAGGATGCCTGTTTTTTTTTTTTTCTCCCTGTCTCCCCCTTTCTTTTTATAAGTTTTACCACTCTGCCAAAACTTTCTCTCTCAGCCTCTTAATATCTTTCTCTCCCTCTCTAATCTTTTCTTCTCAAATCTCTTTATTCTAACTTTTGAAATAGTATTTTTTTTCATGCCCACTATGGAAGAAACCAGTCTGGTTTATGAATGCAATAGCAGAAACTTATATCCTCCTCCCCAGCTAATACCTGCAGAAAAACATGTTTATTAGAGTCAAATGAAATCTGCTTTTTCAGCATCACGCATTAAATGCGACAGTGTCTTTGCAGAGGGCACAACCCCGCTAACTGTGTGATTTCAGAAGTGGCTAGAGAGTTTGTCTCATGTGTTTGAGAGTAGCCTGACCTCACGCCCTGTGTGTGCGGCTCATTAGCATACATGAGGCTGAGACAGGAAGAGTGGCGAAACCCTCCGAGTTCCACACATTTGCATGCTTTTTGTCCACCCATAATGAATGTGGCTGCAAACACTGACAGACTGTAATGGAAATGCTCAAAGTCCGGCTGCAGCTAACAGACTGATTTCCTTTTCTGTTTTTTGTGTGTCTTTTCTCCCTCCCTGTTGTCCTCCCCAACGTTCCACCCCCTCCGTTTTTTCCTTCTCTTCCCCTGTTTCATGTCTTGCATGCTCCTACTTTTCCTCAGCTTGAAGTGGCGATTGAAAACCTCCAAAAGTCAGAAGGGATTGCCACTCACAAAAGCAGCCTGCTCAACAGCCATGTAAGTCAAACTGGGAAAAAACTTTATTGAAACTGGAACAAATCCTGAAAAAAAGGCTTAGTTCATCCTGCCTGCCTCTTCGCTTTGCTTTTCACTGCTGCTGTGAGCATGCTTTTTCCAGAATGGCCCCTCGCTCTGTGTATTTTGGGTTTAGAATGCCTCAGACCCCCTGCATTTACATGACATCACTGGTTCATTCAACATCCCAGGGATCACTGTTTATATGTGTGAGATGTACTTCTGAATATCAAACACTCAAACTTATATTTAAGGATTTTATAGTTATATTTTAATCTTAAATTGCCAGGGGAGTCATATCCAAGTAGAAATAGTTGAAGCAGTCTGAAGTGGCTCTGAGCACATGAGTCCAGCACATTTATTTATCTCGTTGTAGATGGACACCTCAACGTAAGGCTATGAATATTTACACTTATACAAGTATCTTTTTCTTGCATGAGGCCTGAGATGAGATTGACATACACTGCTAACAGTGTGTCAGTGAATGGCCTAATTTGATCCTCACAGATTGGCAATTACTGCTCCCTCAAAGTCCATAGATATCTCACTCATTTCAAAAAGAGGCATTTAAAACTCCCTCTCCCATGTTGTTCCTCAGTTATCAGGAGGCTTGTGTGGAATCTGCACCCACAAAATTGCCCAAGAATGCCCTTCATTCACAAAGTTCTGCACACGGCCCAACCCTTGCATGTTTATAAAATATTTGACTAAATTTTATAATCCATTCATCTAAACTTTTTTTTAAGGAAATGGTTACATTTTGTCATTTACCCAGCTTCATGTTGTTCCAGTGTTGTTATTGTTAACTAAAACTGTTAAAAATGTTGTTAATTGATATAAAGTGAAAATAAATTATAAATATTATAAATATTAAATATTAAATGAACATTAGGAATGTTGTTGAAATTACTAGTACTGTCACTAAAATTACTATAAAACTGAAATAAAAAAATAAAGCTAAATAGAAGTATTTAAAAAACAAACTAACCAAAAACAAACACTATTAAAATAATAAAGAATAACACAATTTTCACTTCAACTTGAATAAAAAGAAAACTGAAAATATAAAAAAAGCAAAAATTCAAATAATTCAAAATATTAATAAATACTGTATTAAGTAAATACTGCTTAAACACTTCCAAACTTTTGTGGCTTATTTTCATCTGTAGAAAAGAAAAGTAGCTTTGTAAAAAAGAAAGAGCAGCTACAGTAGCTTTGTGTGAGGAACGTGTGTGTGTGTGTGTGTGTGTGTGTGTGTGTGTGTGTGTGTATATATATATATATATATATATATATATATATATATATATATAATATTATTATTATTATTATTTTTTTCACTAAAAAAGTAAGTTATTTACTAAAAATGTTGATCACATGAGGGTGTTGCTGTCAAATTAATATGGTAATTAATATGAATAGGCAGTATGTATGAAGAAGTGTTATGTGTGGTTTTGTTTATACTATTATTTTGTGGGGAAAACTGAAAAATTTAAGCTTGCTATACTGTTTTATTCATTGCCTGTGTGTGTGTGCAGTTGCAGTGGCTGCTGGATAATTACGAGACGGCTGAGGGTGTGAGTCTGCCGCGGAGCTCTCTGTATAACCACTATCTCAGACACTGTCAGGAGCAAAAACTGGATCCAGTTAATGCTGCCTCTTTTGGCAAACTCATCCGATCTGTCTTCATGGGCCTTCGCACACGCCGACTTGGCACCAGGTCAGACTCCACCGCCAAAATATAGCTAATCTATAAAGTACATTCACAGCTGATCCACTCTCAAAAGAAAAGCACAATCCAGTCTCAAAACCACAATAGAACAGAGAAGAACATTGAGTGGATTTGCTGCAGACACTCGTCTAATGCTTAAAGAATGATCATGAGATGATTGACTGAAATAAATGACGTTCAGTCTCAAACTGTGGTGTGTTGTTGCTGGAATAAAAAAAATGTGATGGCTCATTTTGTGTGTGTGTGTGTGTGTGTGTGTGTGTGTGTCTCAGGGGGAACTCAAAATACCATTATTACGGTATTCGTCTGAAGCCTGACTCACCTCTCAACCGCTTACAGGAGGACACGCAGTACATGGCAATGAGACAACAACCTGTCCATCAGAAACAGAGGTGAAATAAGCATCCCCTTTCTCTCCTTCTCACTTGCACGCAATCTTTATCTCATATCCCAGTCACTTCTTATTTGCCATCAAGATCTGTGTGTGTTTTTGTGCATGCCTCACTCAATTGTTCATATCCTGCTAGAGGTTTTTCTTGATTTATTAACACTTACACCCCAGTTTTCTCTCCATTCAGACTAGGGTTATTATAGTTAATTAAAACTAAAATCATTTTAAAATAATTAAAACAAAAACCCTTTGTCACTTGAAATAAAATACATTTTAAGTGAAATAAAAATAAAATTCAGAGTAATTTTCAGTTAGTTGCCAAGTCAGCATTTTCTCATTTTCGTTTAAATGTAATGTACTAAAATATCCAAAAGTAAAAGTGAATATATATATATATATATATATATAAAGTGTTAGAACAACAGAACAACTTCATTTTGGACACTGACTCTGCACCCTGATGGAAAATGGTCTTCTGTCTCTCTCTTAGTCATATCCTCTATAATCCCCAGTAGCGAATTCTACATTTATTCTTCCTGTTGCTATTTCCTGTATCCAGGTTTAAGCCCTTTCACAAGATGGATGGGATGGGGGACAGTCTAAACAGTGGCTCCCAGCACCTTTCCAGCACCCCTGAGCAAAGCGTGGCGGCACAGAGCCAGCATCACCAGCAGTACATTGGTAAACCTCCTCCATGATAATATTTAATGGACTTGATTTTAATTTACATACGATCACATCAAAATCATCAGAATACATGCACAACCAACTGTAAGTGTGACTGTTTTGTGTGTTTTTGGCAGATGTGTCTCACGTCCTGCCCCCCTTCCCGTCTCCTGATCTGGGCTCCTGTCCTCTGCCTGAGCCAATCAGCATGAACGATGTGAAAAAACTACAGGGCAACTACAGGATTCATTGTGAGGTACTGCACACTGTTGTGGAATCTTTTTTTTTTTTTTTTTTTTTTTTTAGTCAAAGCAAAAAGAGTGTGATGATGCCAAGCTCCCAATGGACGGAAGAGCTTCACAGTAATTTGAAAATAGCGTGAAAGTAAAAATAAATAAATAATGGAAATGTGTATATGAATGAATCAGCATGTGAGTGTGAGTACATATCATATAAAGTACACAAGAAAGCACTGTATGATTATTGAATAATAAGAATGTTAAAAAAGTAAAATAATGAATGAAATGTAGCACAGCAAATAGTTACACTAATCTATCCAAGCCAGTTTTCTTGCAACAATTCATCATGTTTTCCACCATGAATGTGAGCCTTGTTCTTACGGGAAGCTAGGATAAGCAAAACAAAGCACCTGCAACATCTCTCAGAGAATGACCTTGTATGAACAATGTTCTATCATAGCATGTGAATATTTTTCTGTGATGTATCACAGTCTCTGTTGAAGTTAATTTATTAACTGCATCATATTTAATTACACATTTATCCATTTTGACATTTTATAATCATTTAATTCTATTTTGTATTTGAAGAACAGTCTGAAAGTTTGTAAGAACTCCAGTAGGACTGTTTATGTTAAATATAATAATGCTTTGCAGAGTGTGATGTCTCCTAAAACTATAAAAAAGAATCTGTTCTCTCTGTGACTATATTATCTTCAGAAGTTAGTAGATAAAGAATTTAGTATTCATGAAAGGAAGCAACTCCTTATTTTATGTGCTGAAAAAGGAGTGTTTTCAGGGAGATTAGATTTCTTCCCTGTGAGCTCTCATAATAAAAATGTTTTGCTTCATCACACTCCAGAAAGGGAGGTAAATTTTATAATCAATTCATAATCCTAAACCTTGTATAGAACAATTTTAATTGCAATGCCCTCTTTCTCTAAGTTTTGCTTTCAGTTTCAGTGTGTTTTAATGAAAGAATAAACAGCACTTCATTTGTTTGCAGCAGTTGAGCTGCAGGCAATGAGGAACTGTGTAAAAGGAAAAAACCCTCTCTCTGCTGTTGATAGTCTCTTTCTTAGTATTCCACATCCTTCTCGTACTTTCTGCTGACGAAGTTTCTAGTTTGACTTTCTTGAGATTTACTTTCAGAATACGGCTGGTCTCATTACAGTCAGAGTGTAGCACTGCTCTCAATATTTTGACAGATGAACTCAACCCATCTTCATTTCATAGCTCTCACTTTTAATGTCATTTCTGCCATGTTAGAGCTCTTATTTTCCTTCTGTCTCTCTCTCCATCTCTCATTCTGTCCCTCCCCGTCCACTGCACACCTTTTTGTTCCTGGGCTTCTTTCATCCCTCAGACTGGGAGTTTTCAGTTTACCCAATTAACCTTTCATCCAGCAGGATCTTTGCCGTCTGGCTGTGGGTT
The DNA here is from genome assembly GCA_039654775.1 of Spinibarbus caldwelli. Taxonomy (NCBI): domain Eukaryota; kingdom Metazoa; phylum Chordata; class Actinopteri; order Cypriniformes; family Cyprinidae; genus Spinibarbus; species Spinibarbus caldwelli. The sequence goes on from CM077249.1 coordinate 21,184,839, forward strand.
TTTGTGTGCTCCTCACTCCTGACAAATAAGTATAAAAGTAGAGAGCGTTAATTCTGCCACACAAATCATGAACTTAGTGAACTTATCATTCAAATGGAAGTGATTCTGTAATCTGAATATCATTCATTTTCACTCTCTTTAAACTAATATTGTGTTAACCAGGTTTTTGTGTGTTTAATACACATTTATGTGCAGTGGGATTTTAGACCAATGAGATTTCATCGTGTATAGGATAGAAACAAAGCGAACATAAAAATGTTGTCACTTTTAATTTGCTGCACTAGTGCTAAAAAGTTTCCAGTGTTTGTCAGGCAATGAAAAATTTGAAAAAATTTAATTTGTCCAAAATCACTTAAATCTTAAATTAAGATCTTCAAACTAGGGGTGGGTGATATACCGGTAGACTCAATTAATTGAGATTTTGGACTATCGTCTCTATCACGGTTACACGCTCACATGAAGTTGCTCTGCTATGTGGTCACAAAAACGTATCATTTGCACGTCTTTAAGCATTGCGGTCTAAAAACAAGTGATTTTAAGCTGCTGAAATGCAATCAGCAGTGAAAGAGAACTCATTTCACTATATGCGTGCTCTGTCTGTAAGCGCTGTCAGAGACCCGCGCATGTGAAGACGTTGCTCATAGATTGTATTGAACAAGTTATTTTTGTCGCTTTTTAGGCCTTGAACAGTTTAATACACACACTTGTATGTGTCAAAATGCCAGTCTTTGAAAGTATCCTCGTAAACACGGTAATTTATGTCTTAAATGAAAGCAAACACCTGAGAAAGAAAAATGCATAAAGCCCCGTTCACACCAAGAATGATAACACATCCACACAAGCGAACGATATTGTCTGTTTATTCTAAGCGCATGCTCGTCTGCCACTTTAATTTCTCAAGCTCATTATAGCAGAATGGATTTTGATTGGGTGTCACTGTTTGTATCGTTCATCAGTTGGAAAAAATCGCTCTGAAAGTGATTCCAACGATTCCAACGCTATTCTTTAATATTGAGAACAATTTTTAGAACTATATCTTAATCGTTATCTTTATAGTTATCGTCCTTGGTGTGAACAGGCCTTAACAGTATATTGGATACGGGCAGCTCTTAAAGTGACAGCAGTCTAATATTCCTGCTGTCTGTCATTCATGTTAATCAAACAACAAAAGAGAGAAAATCTCTCACTGCTTTTGACTAAATCACTTTTGTAACTTTAATAAGAAGAAATACATATTTAATGTACACAGTGAAGAATATGCAGTGTGTTATGCATTTGATTATACAATATATGTAGCATTTCTTTTATTTTTTTTGTCCTATTGCTTGTAATTAGCTTCTTATTATTTAATCGTTGATTGTTTACTTGTCTTGAGTGTTTTTTTTTGTTTGTTTTTTTAAGGCTAGTATTAGTTTTTTGTGATATTGACACTGTTGACAAGAATTATGAAATTTCTATGAAGTCAAAAATTTTGATATCGTAAAGACCTAATTAAAAAGAAAAAAATAACTATATTGTGATGTATATCGTTATCATGAAATGAAATTTTGTTCATATCGCCCACCCCTACTTCAGATTTGTAAGTAGAAGCAGAGGGCTCTGAACTGGTTCAAGGAACGAAAACGAAAACCGGAAACGAACGAAATTTTGACTGGAACAGAACCAGAAACGAAATCAAATTTTATAGTTCCGAACAGAATCGAAAGTTTGAAATGGCCGTTAACCGGTTAATAGCGTTATTTTATCGTTCCATTTAATATTAAAAATTTGCTGTCAACCAATCAGGAACTCAAGTAGCCAGACAATGCAAATGTGACACTGACCATCCAGTGAGTGAAATGCCCGCGCGCTCAGCTGTGAACTCTTCATACTTAAGTCGCAATGCACCGGCGTTAGAGTTTATCCGAGGACAGTGTATAAGATTCAACAGATCTTACGGACCTGCAGCGCTTCTGTGAACAGAGAAAACAGAATAAAACTATAGGCTTACATAAAAAGGATTATATGTGCATATACACTAAATATATTTCACTTAAATCATTGACAGATTAACGAAACGAAAGAAAATATATATATGCTGAGTTAGGCCTACGGTTCATTGTGACGCATTCCAAAGTTCTCGGAAAGGAAAACGAGACTGCAGAAAGTAGTTTACTTTATTTTGCAAAAGCTTGACAGTTTTGAATGATGTCGCATCTGTAACCAACCAGCGTTGGTATGGCCATATCGCGCCGGCGCCTCACGTGCTCAAAGACACAATACTTTTGCGACTTTGCAGTCTGTTCTGTTCGTTGTCAAAATAAAATACAGTTAAAGGAACGTATAAAAAGTTACAGTGCTCCGTTATCCAATCTGTTGCGTTCAGCGTGACCATCGCCTCACTGTGCTGATATAGCCTACCCGATGTGAAGGATGATGCTTTACCTCGATGGAAGTACAAAGCCTATAATAAATAATATTGTAGCATCCAGATACGGCGCGAATATGGAAACCTTTGGATTCGTGCCGAATGAGAGAGGTAGGCATCAGTTTCACCTTTAATTTTATTTTTGGATTGACGTTTTTATAGCCTATGCAATAGCCTTAAGTTTAGAGGATTTGTTGTGGAGAGAAACTAATAACTGTTTATAATGTTTGTAAACATTTCTGATTTACCGGCATTTTAGCCTACATCATTTCTGAATGTAATAGCCTAATAAATAAACAACGCGACTTAGTCTGTTTTTTTTTTTTTTCCTCAAAACGCAATTTTATACAAGTAGCGTTTTTTTATAACAATGCAGCAAACATTTTTAAATATCTTTAAAAATACTTTAATGTCTTTAAAGCATTAATATATATATATATATATATATATATATATATATATATATATATATATATATATATATATATATATATATATATTTGTTTAGTAGCCTACATTTAGGCAAATCTAGAAAAGATGATGCCGTAAGCGCAGTGGGTTAAGATACCATCTCTTCCTGTTTTTTTTTTCCTTTATTCTTCTTTTTGTGTAAAGAAAACATTGTACTTTATTATTATTATTATTATTATTATTATTATTATTATAGGCAAAGACAATTTAAAAAAAAATAACGTTATTAACCGTTATTTTTTCTACTCGAACCGGTTTTGGGACGGTAATAATACAGAGGAACGCAGGAACAGAAACGTTAAAATATCGATTCTGCTCGGAGTGAACCGATTGACTTTTTTTTTTCGTTTTCAAGCCCTGAACAACATTGCTGATACATGTCAGTAAGTCACATCTCTACGCCTTTAGTGCTGCCAGAATTGGCTGTAAGTTTATAAAACAGACTTTTCAGAGTTCACAAATGCAAAACACTTTAAAAATCATTGCCTTGTCCTCTAGAAGCAGAACTGTAGTGCTTTTCCTCTCTTTCGACTAAGGTAAGAAAGCTTGTTTGTCCGGGAAAGAGAATTTTCTCTCTTTTTGTTTTGGAGTGCTGTGTTTGAACTGTTGCTGGGGCAACGGTAAACAAGGTTGCCATGGTGACCTGGCTTTGGAAGCCAAAACATAGCATGTGACCGGTGAGAGGAGGAGGGGGGCTGTGTAACTGGATACAAGAGTGTGTGTCCTCATCGAGGAGAATCTGAGAGCTGAGTGTGAATCACTGAGACAAACACACTCTGAACTCACCACACTCTCACTTCTGCTCTCCAATAAAGCACCAACACCTACTTTTGTTTCCACGTGTCAGGGTTTGCTAAAATACCATCCTCGCCACACAGACTAAACTTCCTTTTTTGGACATAAAACTCAACATAAGATGACTTTTTGTATGTGGTTTGTGTTGTGTAACAATTAAACTGTTTATATAAGAAGGTAGATTGCCTTCAAGATGGGTGCTTCTGGCTGTTTTCATAATTTAAACTGCGAGATGGATGGTGATGTTGTGAGTGGGCCGTACTTGAGATGATCTAGTTGTCTATGCCGAAAGAGAAGACAAAAGACACTTGGAATAAAAGAGCACACTTATTTCACTGATCTTATCATAACTTATATATGGAAGCTTCTCAAGATCTTCTTGAAGCCTCAAAAAAAGTAATTGTGTGTCAGTGTTTTTGTTCCGACATTGTTTTGCGAGGTATTGTGGTGGTGTGTAATGTCAGACTTGCATTCAGAGTATCTAGAGGAACCGTTTTCCTGTTTGAATGTTTTTATGCATGGAAGCATGTTCAAACTTTACATTTAAACCTGATTTCTCTCTGTCAGGCTACTCTGGACGTAGTGATGAACTTGCAGTTCCATCTCATAGAGAAGCTATGGCAGACCTTTTGGTATTCAACAGCGCCATCAAGTGACGGAGCCACTACCATTCCTAACAGGTGCTGTAGACAGGGTTCCCACAGTCATGAAAACCTGAAAATGTGAAGAGATTTTTTTAAATGGTGATTTTTTTTTTTTTTTTTTTTTTTTTTTTTTTTCTTCCAGTCCTGGAAATAAGTAAAATCTTTAAAATTCATTAAGATTTCTGTAGTTGTATGTATATATTTTTGGTAGACCCACCAATGCTGCATTTCTTAGATAAAAATACAGTAAAAACAGTAATTTTGTAAAGTATTATTAAAAATTTAAATTACTATTTTCTATTTTAATTTTTTAAAATGTCCTTTGTGATAAGAGACCAGTCTTCATTGTCATATAATCCTTCAGAAATCATTCTGATATGCTGAAGAAACATTTCTTATTTTTAATATGCTGAAGAAACATTATTTATTGTTATCTGTGTTGAAAACAGTTGAGTGGCTTAATATCTTTGTGGAAACCGTGATACAATTTTTTTCAGGATTTTTTGAGGAATAGAAAGTTCAAAACAACAGCATTAATTTGAAATTGAAATATTTTGTAGTAAATGTTATAAATGTCTTTTCTGTCACTTTTGATCAGTTTAATGCATCCCTGCTGAAGAAAATTATTTATTTCTTAAAAAAATGAATAATAATAATAATAATAATAATAATAATAATAATAACCTAACTTAGCCAAAACTTGTGTAGGTATTGTACTTTCTGAGTGAAACATTGAGGGCTTCTTTGGAAATGTTTATACATTGATTAATGTAATCCTTTAAATCTTTAGAAAAAAATTAAGCTGAAAAATGTATATTGTGTATTGTGCAGTGAAGAGGATGTGGAGGACATCAGAGGATTCCCCAGAGAGAAGCTGATCGCTCTGTGTAAATATGAACCAATCAAACAGTGGATGAGAAGCTGTGATCACATCCTGTATCAGGCACTGGTGGAGATCCTCATCCCTGATGTACTGCGGCCTGTTCCCAGTTAGTATTTATACATATACACACACTCACTGTGACCTGTTCCAGGGTCAGTGTTACCGCCGTACTGATGGGAAGTGTGATGTGCATGACTGATGGGAAATGTGATCCTGCAGGCACCCTCACTCAAGCTATCAGAAACTTCGCTAAGAGTCTAGAGGGGTGGCTGACCTCAGCCATGAGTGACTACCCACAGGAGATTGTCCGCACTAAGGTATGTGTGTTTCTGAAAGGATACAATTGCTGAAAAGTGTTCTTCAAATCAGATGCAATTCTAAGAAAGCAGAAGTTCTGAAAACCCCAAAATTCTGAAAAATTTAAAAGAATCAAAAATGTTTGGAAAATGAAATTAAAAATGTAAATTTTTCTCAATATCTTGTTTGTGTATAAGAAATTGTAAAATTATATTTTTAAATGCATTTCTAAAATTCTGTAATAATTATATACCATATATGTTTTTTTCCCCCAAATAATGTGAATTAATGTGTTAAAATCTAATAAAATAAATATATGTGTGTATATATATATATATATATGTGTATATGTATATGTATGTGTGTGTGTATATATATATATATATATATATATATATATATATATATATATATATATATATATATATATATATATATATATATATATATATATATATATATATATATATATATGTGTATATGTGTATATATATGTTTGTGTGTGTGTATGGCAAGGCTGAATTTTCAGCAGCTAATTTGATATTAATTAGAAATGTTTCTTGAGGACCAATGTTGAAAACAGTTGTACTGCTTAATATATATTTTATTTTTTATGAATAGAAAATTCAAAACAGCAGTAATAGAAGTAATAGAAGTCCTTTGTTACACTATAAATGACTATACTGTCACTTTTGATCAAATTAATGCATCTCTGCTGAATGAAAGTATTAATTTCTTTCCAAAAAAACACTAACCCCAAACAATATGTGACAATATGAAAATGTTTAAGTGCTTTAGAGGCGAATCGTGTAAACTTGGTGATTCTTACCATACAGGATGTGAGGATTAGATATTTTTGTGTGTTAATGTTTTATTGTCATCTGCGCAGGCAGCAGTAGTGAGTGCGTTTGCGCAGACCCTGCGCCGCTACACCTCTCTGAATCACCTGGCCCAGGCAGCGCGAGCCGTCCTGCAGAACACGTCCCAGATCAACCAGATGCTCAGCGACCTCAACAGAGTGGACTTTGCTAACGTTCAGGTCTGTCTCTCTCATCAAAACCACTTTGACTTCCTGTCTCAGGTTCATGGATATCTTCAGCTCACTCTGTATGTGTTTGTATGTCACAGGAGCAGGCGTCCTGGGTGTGCCAGTGTGACGAGAGCGTCGTCCAGCGTTTGGAGCAGGACTTTAAGGTGACCCTGCAGCAGCAGAGCTCTCTGGATCAGTGGGCCGCCTGGCTGGATAACGTCGTCAACCAGGTGCTGAAACCCTACGAGGGCAGTACCAGCTTCCCCCGCGCCGCACGCCAGTTCCTTCTCAAGTGGTCCTTCTACAGGTACAACCCTCTCTAGAAGTACTCTTTTTACTCAAATAGTGCAGTATTTCCAATGCGTCAGTTTCATTAGGCCTCTTAAGTGATCTTCTGATTGAAAGCAGCACTTTAGTCTGCGTCTGGTTGTGGTTTTGTTGTGGTAGTTTGTAATGAAACTGTTGCCGTGGTTTCAGCTCCATGGTGATCAGAGATCTGACTCTGCGCTCGGCCGCCAGCTTCGGCTCCTTCCACCTCATCCGTCTGCTCTATGATGAGTACATGTTCTATTTGGTGGAACACCGTGTCGCCATGGCAACCGGAGAGACGCCCATCGCTGTCATGGGGGAGGTGAGGAGATCTGATATTTCAGACCTTCACGCGTGAATCTGACCGCTTGTGTTTTCAGTTGAGCACATGCAGGTGTTTCTTTTGGCTCTGTGGCTCTTTATGAAAATAAAATATTGCAGGCGTGAAAAGTGTGTTTTCAGGGAGTTTATTTAAATAACAGTGTCCAATAGCATATATACATGCGTCAGCAAAGTATTTTTCTGAAATAGTCATTCAGTCATACCTCAAATTATGTATTGTGTTTAATAGCATTCTGGGGTGGAAGTGACATTTCAAACTTTTATGGGATAAAATGGCTGAACACTTTGTTGAGGCTAATTTTCCAACTAGCATTTAACATACTAAATGCAGAGAATTATATATTTACAATACATATTTTCACTAATGCTAATAATTATATTTATTATTATTTATCTATCCATCCATCCCTATAAGGATCCATCAGTCTATACAAGTAATCTTAATAATAATTATTTATGATATATTAATTATATCCACCCATCCTTATAGTGATATTAATAATATAAAACTTCAGCAATGTAATATTTATTTATTATTATCATTTAATATTAAAATGTTTTAATATTGATATTATATAATTATTATATTATTTATTATTGTTATATAAAATTAATTATATATTACCATTTATATCCACCCATCTATACATTAATATTGATAACAATTGTATTTGTTATATTAATTATGAATCCATTGGTTATGCATACAACCAATATTAACAATAATTATTTGTTATATTAACTATATCCACCCATCCTTATTATATACAATTTTAGCAATGTAATATTTATTAAATTATTATTATCATTTAATATTAATGATTTAATATTTACATTATTGTTGTTGTTGTTATTATTATTATTATTATTATTGATTTTATATTAATATTTATACACACCTATCTATACATTAATATTAATAACAATTAAATTTGTTATATTAATTATATGCATCAATTGGTCTATAGAGTCAATATTAATAATAATTATTTGTTATATTAATTATGTCCACCCATCCTTATAATAATGATATTAATAATATACAATTTTAGCAATGTAATATGTATTAAATTATTATTATTTAATATTGATTTATGATTTAATATTTACATTATTATTATTATTATTATTAATTACTATATAGAATTATATATTAATATTTATATCCACCCATCTATACATTAATATTAATAATAATTGTATTTGTTATATTAATTATATCCATCAATCTGTCCTTTCAAATAATTATTATTCTTATATTCTGTCTGTCTTCACATTAATTATTAATGTTTATTATAATGCAATTATAATATGATTAATAAAAAAATATTCTGCTCACAAGTGATATTTTCCTGGCTAAGTAGTACACTAACTTTTGGTAAACTTTGTTGGTTTTGGTGGAAATGATTTGTGTAAACAATTTTCAAACAATTATTGAATTGATTTAACATTATTAGATTTTTTTGTTCAGTATTTATAGTTAATAGTTTCTAAAATGTAATGAAATATGAAAATCCAACATAGAAATATGAGGTATAAATGTTGTCTTCTCATTTTTCAGTTCAGTGACCTCAGTTCCATGATGCCTTCACTCATGGAGAAAGGTAATGATTGTGTTGCCAACCTAAACTAAGTTTCTGTCTCATTTTGAAGGTTCCTTTGCTCTATATCCAACACCTTCTGTTTTCCTCTCCCAGATGCCTCATTCTCAGACGATCTGGCCAGTGATGGAGACATGTCGAGGATGAGCGAGCCGGCGGTGAAGAGAGAGCGAATCGAGATTAGTCCCTCCCTGCAGGAGATCTAAGACCACCGCAGACTCAGCCGGACCACCTCAAAAGGCTGCCGGTGGCCAAGATAACACTTTTATCTGTGAGGTTTTTCTGTATCTCCAGGGTACGTAGGTCTGTTTAGGGTCAGTGTGCGTCTCTCTCTCGCCTTTAGGTTTTCTGCGACTGTGAAACAAGAACGTGCTGGTTTTGTGATGTTTTTTTCATGTGCCATAGTCTCCTTTCAGTGCCTTAGATGAGAAAAGAAACACTAGAGCAGAACTGTCTCTCTCTTTCTCTTTGATTTTCTCTCGTTCTGTCGTTCCCTCGGCCGTGCCTCTAACCGCAGAATGAATGTATCGTCTCAGAACCTCAGATGTCTAAAGCACCTTTTAAAGATGGTCACATTTTTAGACTTTCTGCCTCGGCTGTTTCCTCGCGGTTCCTCAGGCGTAGATGCAACCTGCTGACCCCAAAGCTGCCCGCTCAGCTGCATCGCAGCGTCCACCCCAACCTGCTGCACATGCAAAGCCTTTTCAAGAAATGCCGTTTTGTAGATAAACCCCGGCCATATGAGATGCCTAGTCTATACCTCAACCGTTTTTAGTTCTATTGAATTAATGACTAACTTTTATTAAGTTTTATAAAAATAAGAGATTATTCGACTCGGTTTGTTGCCCTGAAAACGGCCCGTTCTCGTTCGAAAGATTCGGGATGTACATACGCCTACTTGTATTGATGGATATTGCTCTGTTTCAGATGAACCCAAGCAGAGCAGTTCCCATCAAAATTGGTTTGTGAAAATTTTTGGTCTAGTTTTGTAGTTACTTGAGTTCTTAGTTGTTTGCAGTGGTTAAAAAGAGCCTAGTTGACTTGATATATTGAACGTACCTGTGTGTGAGCGTGCGTCTGTACACAAGGCCTTCTGAAGTAACTGGAAGTGAGTGTGCACTCAACAGGTTATGTGAATAGTTGTCGTTTTTACGTACAAGCTTTTTTTTTTTTTTTTTTTTTAAATAATGATTAAAAACTTCCTTTACATATTTAAGTAGATATTGTGTAAATGTAATTGCAAGAAAATGTAAAAGCCACATAATAGCTAAAAGCTTTTTGTCAAAAACCCAAAATAGACACGTCCAGTAACAGAATATGCAGATTCTTACAGATACGCCTCATCACCTGGTGCTGTACATCTGATGTTTTAGTTTTCACACTTGTAATGGAAACGATAAAGGTGGAAATATTTTCAGGAGAGATGTCGTTTTCAGGATCCGTTCGTAAATGTTGTGCTGAACCCGGTGGGGATCTTTACTGGTGCCTGGTAGCGGCCCGTAACAGCGCCCTACATGTCCCTCTCTGCTATTTACAAAGAGAAACTTCATTTCTACTAGCTTTGTGTTTGTTTCTGAGAAGTGATTGGCGGATGTTTTCTCACTGTGGTTGGTTGTGAGTGTCAGGCTCTGTATTTTAACGCCTGTCCTGGTTCTTTGCCTGTTGTGTGCTTTTTGGAAAGGGAATTTGCTCATCAATTGTATTTTTTCTTTTTTTGAATGCTGTTTTAAAGCTTCTTGCTAAGGATTATTTTTATGGAGGTAAATGCAATTCTTCTCACTACTATATTGATTACCTTATTTTTGTGTCTTTACAAAATTCTTTATTTAGCCTCAACCGCTTAGTTCGACTGTATTTTGTACTGGTAAAAAGTGTAATAAATTTGTGTAAACCACTTGCTTGCTGTGTAATGATTGACGCGACTAGACTCATTTTTCATAAACCTTTCTTGAATACTCGACATACATACATTCTGTAAATATCAGAACTTATACATCTTCATACTTACTCATTCACAAATTTGCACTAAAAATTAAAAGAAATATACATCCAGTTCTTCAAACTTGAAATAAATGTGTGGCTTGCGCACTGAACAAACAATTCTATACAAATAAAAGTAGAGGCTGGTTGTGGTCCCTAATTCCTGTGCATACTTGTCCTAGAGCAACGCATCATGGGTATTAGCGATTTCCCACACATCACACTGTATATACAATACGTTCTCTCCTCTTCAAGCCTGTAGCATGTGGACAGGTCCAGCAGCCCAGGGGGGTTAAAAAGTGCAAACGTTGTGCCTGTGGTAGTGAAGCAGTCACCATCACTACTCACAAAGAACAGCCAGCCATGTATTTTCCTGTAAAACAATACAGATTAACATCAGTTTTACATGTGACATCATGCTGTTATCATTATATCTGTCTTGAGTTGCTATTTCAAGAAAACAGCAGATATGGGTCAATTTTAATTTTTAAACTATCTAAACGTCATAACATTAATATTGAACATTTATTATTAATTTTATAGATTAAATGGCAAATTTCATACTTTTAGCCAGTTTGTATTTAGCATAAATTTATTTAGATATATTTTTCTGGAAAAAAAAATTAAGAAAAGCAGTGATAGTTATGATTAAAAGGGTTATTATAGTTTTTATATATATATATATATATATATATATATATATATATATATATATACACATACACAGGTGTATCTCAATAAATTAGAATGTCGTGGAAAAGTTCATTTATTTCAGTAATTCAACTCAAATTGTGAAACTCGTGTATTAAATAAATTCAATGCACACAGACTGAAGTAGTTTAAGTCTTTGGTTCTTTTAATTGTGATGATTTTGGCTCACATTTAACAAAAACCCACCAATTCACTATCTCAACAAATTAGAATATGGTGACATGCCAATCAGCTAATCAACTCAAAACACCTGCAAAGGTTTCCTGAGCCTTCAAAATGGTCTCTCAGTTTGGTTCACTAGGCTACACAATCATGGGGAAGACTGCTGATCTGACAGTTGTCCAGAAGACAATCATTGACACCCTTCACAAGGAGGATAAGCCACAAACATTCATTGCCAAAGAAGCTGGCTGTTCACAGAGTGCTGTATCAAAGCATGTTAACAGAAAGTTGAGTGGAAGGAAAAAGTGTGGAAGAAAAAGATGCACAACCAACCGAGAGAACCGCAGCCTTATGAGGATTGTCAAGCAAAATTGATTCAAGAATTTGGGTGAACTTCACAAGGAATGGACTGAGGCTGGGGTCAAGGCATCAAGAACCACCACACACAGACGTGTCAAGGAATTTGGCTACAGTTGTCGTATTCCTCTTGTTAAGCCACTCCTGAATCACAGACAACGTCAGAGGCGTCTTACCTGGGCTAAGGAGAAGAAGAACTGGACTGTTGCCCAGTGGTCCAAAGTCCTCTTTTCAGATGATAGCAAGTTTTGTATTTCATTTGGAAACCAAGGTCCTAGAGTCTGGAGGAAAGGTGGAGAAGCTCATAGCCCAAGTTGCTTGAAGTCCAGTGTTAAGTTTCCACAGTCTGTGATGATTTGGGGTGCAATGTCATCTGCTGGTGTTGGTCCATTGTGTTTTTTGAAAACCAAAGTCACTGCACCCGTTTACCAAGAAATTTTGGACCACTTCATGCTTCCTTCTGCTGACCAGCTTTTTAAAGATGCTGATTTCATTTTCCAGCAGGATTTGGCACCTGCCCACACTGCCAAAAGCACCAAAAGTTGGTTAAATGACCATGGTGTTGGTGTGCTTGACTGGCCAGCAAACTCACCAGACCTGAACCCCATAGAGAATCTATGGGGTATTGTCAAGAGGAAAATGAGAAACAAGAGACCAAAAAATGCAGATGAGCTGAAGGCCACTGTCAAAGAAACCTGAGCTTCCATACCACCTCAGCAGTGCCACAAACTGATCACCTCCATGCCACGCCGAATTGAGGCAGTAATTAAAGCAAAAGGAGCCCCTACCAAGTATTGAGTACATATACAGTAAATGAACATATTTTCCAGAAGGCCAACAATTCACTAAAAATGTTTTTTTTTATTGGTCTTATGAAGTATTCTAATTTGTTGAGATAGTGAATTGGTGGGTTTTTGTTAAATGTGAGCCAAAATCATCACAATTAAAAGAACCAAAGACTTAAACTACTTCAGTCTGTGTGCATTGAATTCATTTAATACACGAGTTTCACAATTTGAGTTGAATTACTGAAATAAATGAACTTTTCCATGACATTCTAATTTATTGAGATGCACCTGTGTATATGTATATATGTGTGTGTGTGTATATATATATATATATATATATATATATATATATATATATATATATATATACTAAAAATCACAAAACAACAAAATTACTTAAACATTGGGACATTGAAAACATTCTACTGTTTGAGTCATGGAAAAAAAAAAAAAAAACATGTACATTTTGTCATAAAACAAATTTTAGAAAAGATTAGCTTGTTGTGCTATGGTAACACTAACATGGACAAACAAAATCACAAAATAAAAGTACAGTAGGGACCAGAGCCATATTTTTACTAGAATATCATCGAGACTTTTTTTGAATTAGACCAGAAAGCACCCACCTGGCAACAAGATATCCTACAGAATAAACAATTCTGAACTGAAAGGGACAAAAAGTAGGTCTGGCTCCCACCTGTGGCAAACCTCTTCTTCACCAGTGACATGCGATAGCGGTTGCCCACCAGCTCCACGTCCAGGCCTGAGAGAGACGCCCCCGATCCCACAAACTGCACAGCCAGGCTCGGGGGAGGACCGCGGGGCACCTCCAGGCACTGCCAACTGGCGCACAGCGTGCCAGACCCTGAGACCCAGAAACACACACACACACATTCACAGAGTCAGCATCAGCTCCTGGGTTCATGTCACATATGTACAAGAGCCTTTTGAAATAAAAGAGCATCTTACGAATATCCTAATGGTGCCCATATTTTAATAAATATTTTGTTTCCAAAATGTTCACAGCACTCCCATGATGCTCTGTCTGATCATATGTATTCATAAGTTTGTTTCTTGGCCTCTTGCTCTGAGCAGCCTCTCTGCCGCCCACTTCCACTGAAAACATCTTGTGTCAGTACAGTGATCTAAACTCAGATGTACCAACGCTAAACTATATATAGTGCAATGCTTTTTTTTTCTTTGCTTTTCCCCTCAAGAAAATCAATAATCATTAGATATTCTTTAGTTCCTCCATATCACTGTTGTTTGAAAAGTTCTAAAATGAAAATGTATACAACTCTGTATGCTGCAATTAAATGGGTTAGACTTCATGAAAAAAGAACCAGAGGTGTTATAATAATTATAGAGGTGTTATAATTGTGCATTAATTGTTTGTCTTGTGAGTGAGTTTAAATTTAACTTTAAATTTAGGTCCGTTTGTCACAAACACCTATCATTATATGGCTTCTGACAGTTTGGTATCAGTGTTGTTATTGCCAAAATAAAACTATAAGAAATCAATTATTTACTACAACATTTTAGTGGCATGTTAAAATTACAAAAAAAAAAAAAAAATCCAATATTATGAGATTAGTCGTAATATTTTGAGAAAAAAGTCAAAATTACGAGAATAAAGTCAGCAATTCGAGAATAAAGTCAAAATATTTCAAGAATTTCAAGAAAGTCAAAATTATGAGAATAAAGTTGAAATGTTTTCAGAATAAAATCAAAATGACAAGAATTAAGTCAAAATATTTCAAGAATAAAGTTGAAGTTAAAGTTATTTATTCTCGTAATTTAGACTTTATTCTCAAAATATTTCAACTTTATTCTTGAAATATTTTGACGTTACTCTCAAAATATTTCGACTTTTTTTAATGTGGCACTAAATGCTGTCGTAATTATTAAAATTAAGCTTAAATAAATAGAATATAAATATTAGATGAAAAACTGGAAAGAAAATTGGAAATGGTTCCATAAAATAAATAATTTGAAGTACTAAAATTAATAAAAGTAAGTTAAAAAAAAAAAATAATAATAATAATAATATTAAATTATTATATATTTATATATTAAATATTAAATAACAAAGACTAAATATTAAAAAACAAAGACTAATAGAAATGACAAGCAGATAACATTTCTAAATGAATTATATCAATATTCATAAATACTGTATTAGTAAATACACAACACATAATAACACTGCTTAGTATACAGTGCATGAGCTGTATAGAGCATGTCTTTTGTCCTCTTTAGAGCTTGGCAGTCAATGGTTACTATTAACAGAACGACATGAAAATTATTAGGAATTTTCCTTTTGTGGAAAAAATAATGCTATTCATATTTGGAATGACATGAGGGTTGAAGAACTATTTTCTTCCTTTAAACATGAATCATGAATAAGCGATAAAAAAGAAAGGTGAGGATGAACAGGTGGTGGCAGCAGTGACCTTTGCTGTGATTTGTCGGAGAGAGGTTGGACAGTTTCCATAGGAGTCGTCTTTCCTCTGTGTTCCTGTGGGAAAAAAAACAGGTTCTATTCATCTATCAGCTTTCATCACACGACCACTTCATTTTCTCTTTTGTTTCCATCTCTATAAGCAAACACCCAAACTTCAGTGTTCTTTCCTTGGAAACTCCCGATACTGTATTATTAATGTAAGTCATTCACACCACACCCTCACCAGGATGCGGGCGGCTGGCACTGCAGGTCAGTGGCGGTGTGATCGAGGGGCAGCAGCACTTGTACAGAGGTCAGCTGGGTGGCGGGGGCGGTTGCGGGACAGCAGTGGTAATCCAGAGACACACGGGTCACTGTTCCACTGCGCTGACACTCAGTGGACAACAGGAGGGGCGCACGACCCGGATCCTGAGAGGATGCCTAGGAGAGAATTCAGTCAAAAAGCTCAGATTAACATTTCAAAGAGTTTAAAAACATTTTCTAAGATGTCAACCTAAAAAAAATATTCTGAGTTCAATGCAAGTTGAGCTCAGTCAACAGAAAAGAATAAAAAAAATATATAAACCAAATAACTAATAATGGAAGAAATTAGGGCCAATTTAGGGAGGATTTAAAAGCAGAAGCACAGACACTGTTTATATCATTTTATACAATATTAAAATTTATACAAGCACTTTTACACTTTTGGGTTGGTAAGATTTTTAATGTTTTTGAAAGAAGTCTTTTATGCTCACCAAGACTGCATTTATTTAATCAAAATACAGTAAAAATGACAATATTGTGATTTTTTTTTAATTTTTTTTTTTTCAACAATGTAATAGTCCCTCACTTTTGATCAATTTAATGCATGCTTGCTGAATAAAAGTATTAATTTCAGAAAAGAAGAAAAAATCATAGTAAACCCAAACTTTGGCACAACAGTGTACATTAATTCTTTGGTTAAAACTTCTACATTATTTGAGCTGTAAAGCTGTTTAAATAATCATTTTTACAATCAATTTAGGGTTTATGGTGGTATGTTGTTATAGCAAAAAAATTATTGACTAAAACTTGCAAAGAAATGGTATGCAAGCATGGCTTTCCACACTAAAATCATGTTAAAACATCTTGTGGCTATACTACTGAAATAATATTTAACATTTACAGATTGGCCTCATTCACCGTAACAAAGGTTTTTGCTTTTCTTTTTTTAAGAAAAGGAGGGTCAAGGAGTTTTGATGGTAACCAACATTTTGTTGACAATTTAGCATATCGTGTACTGAACTTGTAATATTCCTTTATGTACAATTAAAGCAGGTCATATTGTAATTCAAGCACTCATTAGGTTTGTGTTGACTGACCTGGTATTTTAGCAGAGCCACATTGTAATAGGAGGCCTGTGGGTTGAGCTCTGCCTCTCTCTGCAGGTGGAGCGTCAAGGCCGGCATGTTGAACCAGAAATCCTTGGTGTCTGGGTCACTCTGTGATGGATCGCTGCAGGTACAAAGACCAAAGATGCTATCCAACTTATATTGAACCCAGTACAGATCAGTTTTAATGTTTAAGGGGACCATACCTGTAGAGTAACTTCTGGTTGGGTAAGAAGTGGTCCACTCGAGCGATGTTCACCAATCTGAAGCTTAATACTGGTGCATTAGGGTTGGCGGTGAAAATGCGGATGATGCCAGCAGGAAAGGACATAGTGAGGTCACCGGTGATCTTAACCAGACAGCTGAAACACAGACACACAGCAAATCACTTTAAGTTGGAGCTACAGTGTGATAAAAGGTTTTGTCCTCCAGATAGGGTGAAAGAAGCTCAGACGGACCGGTTGTGTTCTCCTCCTTTGAAGTAGGCGTTGATGTACTCTGTGATGGCTGCGGCTACAGGCCAAGACTCCTGAGTACTCAGAGAAATGGGACTGGGCCCTCGAGACAAACCTGCAGGATCACATTCAACATTATGATTAGAAATGTGCAAAAACATTTCAAAAAAGGAGAGATGCTTCTTCTATATTAGATACACGTCTGTGGGCTATTGGACAAAATCAGTCACGGCAAAAAAGTTATGAGGACATTTCCTGACTGTCCCCTCTGTAAATGTGCATACGTCTACATTAGATTAGCATAATAAAATTGCGGCAAAGCTCCTGAGGCTGTCTCTCAGTGTAATATATGATTAAGTTGTGTGATAACGTGGGTGTTTAGGGAAATAGGAGTGCCTCGGGTCACCTCGGGCTGGGCTGGGAACACGGTTCTGCACCCCCCATTCGCTGGGGCTGGAGGAGGATGAGGAGGTGAGGGGAGGACTAGGTTCAGGCAGAGGAGACGAACACAGGGATCTAGACTGAGACACAACAGAAAAAGGGCCAAAATAAAAATCTGAACCGAGGATTTATGGTACTTTCTGCAGTGTTCTAGAGTGTAGAATGCTAAACTAAAATGAAATGATAATTTATACAGTATAACATTCTTAATTTAAACATTTACAATAAAGCATTTTTATATTTTTCTATAATTTATATTTTTTTTTACAATTAGATATAATTGAATATAATAAATATATAAGATATAATAAATATAATTGGAAAACTACATGGAAACTACATTAATTTTAAAATTCTTTTTTCACACCACATGACTATTTAAGTGAACAGTAAAAAAGCATAATTCTAAATAAAATAAAATAAATAAATAAAATATGGTGAAAAAAATTAAGACCAGACATTTCACTGAAAATTATACACTTTCCCTTATTTCCTTACTTTCCCCATACATTTTAAACTAATACAACATTGATGTTGGAAAAAAGAGAGAAGTTCACGCTCTTCTGTCAACTCTCTATTTTCAATTTGTTTTCTCCTTTCTACTATGTGTGGATGGAAAACTAGTGCTTTTGGGCTGAACAAATCGTCAGAGGCCTGTTTCTATGTCTGTAATATTATTTGTTACCTTACAGTATAAAGCAATTAAAAGCTTGATGTGGAATCTCAATAGTGGTATTAATTTAGAGCTGAAGTCAAGGGAGCAATTTGAAGGACCACATGAGAGAATCCACATCTCGTAAAAGAAGAGATGAATGAAAGAGGCTTCAGCAGAGGCCGATTAAGGGATTTGTTTATATGGTTTTGAAGAAGCTTAAGAGTGCTGGTTGGATAGTTGGTGTAATAAGGTCTGTGGAACATTTACCCGCTCACAGCCACTGAGCCTGCCTGAGGAGCGCTTGGACCGAACCGACCGAGGGGGCGCCAATGCCAGACGCTCAGTGCTGTCCTGCCTGAAACCATGCTGGGAGACTGAGAGAGAGAGAGAGAGGGAGAGAGAGAAAGACAAGAGGGAAGATAAAGAACCCAAATATGACAGTTCTGTCTTCATTTCTTCATCTCATTCCAAACACAATTGACTTTATTCCATGGAAAAAACTATTTGAAGAATATCTCGGCCACTTTTTTCAATATAATAAATGTGAAAGAGCACCATAAAAGTGGTCTTTATGCTATTTTCCAAGTCTTTAGAAAATTCACTGAACATCTTGACATTTGCCTGATTCATGAGAAATGTTTGTCATAAATACTTGTATTTCTGAGTTGGAAGCAAATCATTCAGTTGCTCTGAATGATTTGTTCATGCATCAAATGGATCTTGCTAATGGATACACTTTGCATGTGTGTGTGTGGTTCAGGAATATTCTAAGCTATGGTGACAAAATATCCCCACAAAGATGGCAATATCCAAAATCCTTGTCCTTGAGGGACATTTTTCGGTCCCTATGAGGAAACAAAATTCTGAAAGTTTTCTGTGAGGGGTAGGTTTAGGTGTAGGGTTAGGGTAATAGGATAGAAAATACAGTTTGTACAGTATAAAAACCATTACGCCGATTAAATGTCCCCATAAAACATGGAAATCCAATGCGCGCGCGTGTGTGTGTATGGCGGGGGGTTGAGTTAACATTGATAAAACAAATTCTCTTCCACTGAAAGGTTTGGGGTCAGTAAGATTTTTTTTAAAGGATTTAATACTAAATAAATGAATTAAAGCTATTTATTACTGATTTATTTATTGTGTTTTCTGCAAAAATACTAACTAGCACAACTGTTTAAGCACATTGATAATAATAATAATAAAAGTTTCTTGAGCACCAAATCAGCATATTAGTTGATTTCTGAAGCATCATGTGATACTGAAGACTGGAGTAATGGCTGCTGAAAATTCACCTTTGCCATCAGAGGAATAAAAGACATTTTAAAAAATATATTAAAATAAAAAATTAATTAATTGCAACAATATTTCACAAAATTACTGTTTTTACAGTATTTTTGATCAAGTAAATGCAGCCTGGGTAAGCACAGGAGATATCTTTGTAAAACATTTAGAGATTTTACCAAACTTTTGAGCAGTAGTGTACATGTTTATGATTTTTGTCATTATTAAACTGTATTACACAGTGGATCCAAAAAACAAAGACACTTTTGGGCAAATGAATATTGCATTAGATGTAAAATATCAAATTAAGCGCCATCTGCAATCATACGCTGCAAAACACGTTACTCTAATGACTGACACTCAGAAAATGTCTCGTCTCTGTTTTGAGTAATATATTTATTAAATTGTAATTTGAAACCCTAACAAACTTTTTTTTGAGAAATGTTTTGCTTGAAAGATGTGCTTGTGCTGCATTTTTTTAATAATAAATGGCATTTTTTAAGTAAGGGGCAATTGTCTCTACATGTTTTGGGGCCATTGTAAATTGGCATTATATCATCTACTAAAACCATTAAAACACCATATTAGTCATACACTAGTCTATAATACCTGGTTGTGTGTTAATATCCAGGAAGTTCTGGTCCTTGTCCGTAGAGAAGCAGAGGTCCTCCTGTGGCCCAGAATGCCGTGTGAGCGGCGGTCCATTCCTGCGAGGCTCGTCGTTAAAAGACCTCTGTTTTCTGGTGGACTCTTTTGTGACAGTGTTATTTGTAGTGCCCTCACTGAAAGGGTTATGCACCGAGTTCCAGTGCACCAGCTCTTTCTTCGGCTGAGAACTGGGGGCGGGGTTAGGACTGGGCGTCGGTCTATTACTATTGGCTCTGCCTTGTGCAGCCGCCTGTGCCGCCAGTGATGATTGGTGCGTTGGACTACCGATCATAGTAATAGCGAATGGATCATCAGGGGACTCTGGAGGTGGGACGCTACGTTCTCTCTTTCGGTCTCGGTCTTTGTGGGAGGAGGATGGGGGAGGGAGGGTTTTAGTGTCATTCAGAGAGATGGAAAAGGGATCAGTGCGGCATTCCATGCCCCTGCCGTCCCTGGTGGGTCGAGGGGGAGGCGGGGCCCAGGCATCAGGTGGAGGCAGGTTGTCTTTGGGGGCGGAGCGTTCGAACGCATCCAGGAAGGGGTCTTCTGAAGGAATGTGTTTACAGCTCCACACAGAGGGCTCTAGTTCTGAAGACACCAGGCTGTGGGAGAAGGCCGGGAAGCTGAAGGTAGTGGGCTCGACGTCGGTTGGCGCACGTGGAGAACGTAGATTGGATGTCCAGGCATTTGTGGCGTCGTCCTGTGGAAGAGGAGATCGGCCGGGTGAGGGGTCGCGGAACGCAGCGAGGAAGGGGTCAGAGGATCGGCTCAAGTTTACAGAGTCTTTAGATTGAGATTGAGTGGATGGCCAGGCTGCCCAACCGGTGGGCTCTGGAGAAGCCCCAAGGGGCTGATGGGAAGGTGAATCCAGTCCGGAATCCTCCACATTCTCAGGAGAGGAAGAATCAGAAGAGAATGCTGCATCTGTCAAACATAAAGAAAAGTCTATTACTGATCAGAATAGAAATTTCTTTAAAAAGCAACAGATTTGATCATGAAAAGGCTGACTGCAGAAATATTCCACATTCCACTTTGGTCCATAATTGAATAATTCATGCTTTAATGCCTACACAAGCAGTTCTGACAAAGCGAGTCAATTAATTCTTAGAATGTGGTAATGCACACTTTGGCACACATTAGGCTAGTTTAAAGCTTTTAATTCTCCGTTTTCTAAAACGCTCTAAGAGGATAGCTCATCCAGTCGATTCTCATCTATCACGGTAATGTGGTCGGGGGTGGTGTGCTGCTGGAGATTTACATTCAGACGCAGCAAAGGCTTTCTGGAGCTGCTCTCTGCCAGCAAAGCTGTGGGATTTAAAGGTCGACTCCAGAGGAGGTCCAAACAGAGCGTCCGAACCGGATGCTGTGGAACTCAGCCTGTAGAGATGAGTAGGAAGGAAACTGAACTGATGAAGAAGTGAACGTAGGAGAAATTGAGGCCATTAAAATGCAGAATCAATAACATAAATAATAGAAACAATATTTATATTATTGAAATTCAAACTAGTGTTCAAAAGTTTGGGATCTGTACGATTTTTTTTCTTTAAATAAATTAATGCTTTTACTGAGCAAGGAAGCACTGGTTCACAGTTTCCACAAATGCATTAATACATCAGCAAAATTTTTCAACACTGTTGATAATAATAAATAATGTTTCCTGAGCACTAAATCAGCATATTTGAAAAATTTATGAAGGATTATGTGACACTGAACACTGGAATAATGGCTGCTGAAACTTCAGCTTGGCTATCATAGGAATATTTTAAAATATATTGAAATATAAAATAGTTATTTTAAATTGTAATGGTATTTTCACAATATTACTGTTTTAATGTACATTTGTTTAAATAAATGCAGCTTTGGTGAGCATAAGAATCTTCTTTCAAAATCATTAAAAATATTACCGACTACAAACTTTTGAAAAGTAGTGTTTATAATCTAAATAATATAAATAACCTAATAAAGATGACTGTATATCTAAATAACATTAATAACCTTTAAAATATTCTACTCTGTTTACTTTAAATAATCTAATAAACATACTGTATTTAAATTAAATCATTTGTAATAGTATTTAATTAAATTAAAATATTAATCAATTAAATTTAGATTTTTTAAATTTATTAAACTACATTTTTGTTCAGTTTGTCTTAATAACATGTTAACTCCTGGCTCAACCAATGGTGTGGGTTTGGGGTGAGACCAACATTCAGCATTTATACATTTAGTGCCACAAAAATAACACACACCACCTTTAAATCTGCATTTTTGGATGTTAAAGCATTTAGTAATTACACTGCATGGAAAATCTCTCTGTACCTGCTGTGATCTGGGCTGGACGTGGATCTGCGCAGACACTCCTGTTCTCCATCTGTAAAACAACAAAGCATTACTCTACCGCACAATATAACAATATCATACAATAATAAAGTAAGGGGTCATTTAGCAGATGTTCTATCCAAAGTGACTTACAGTACACTTATTATAGTGATTCTCCCTGAAGAAATATTAGGTTAAATTCCTTTTTCATGGCCACAATTGTGATAGTTCATACCTAGATCTGTAACCATTACACCACACCCATAATAAATAACATATAGCACATAATAGCTCAGTATAAAATTACTGAATAAAAAAAAAAAAATACATATCTTTAATCACAAAATTATTCAAACCAAGTTCTATCAAAATAGTACCATTAATCTTCGTGACTGTCTGAAATTAAGCAGGTTTGAGTATTAGTGAGCCTGGGAGGAAGATAGCCTAAAACCATTTTCTTCAAACCACATACACACACCAAATTGTTTCCACTTTCACTATTATTGTCAAAACCTGCGATACAAAAATAGAGCTCATTCTGAGACTGTAATTACAGCAATTCAGCTGACCTGAGATCTGGCTGTCAGTATAAGGCAATAATGACAGTGCAGTTATGACACTGATCCCAGGTCAGCTGGATGGCAGATTGCTGTGATTAAGGTGTCAGATGGAGCTTGTGGGATGATGACATCTATTAATGTGGACAGAGGAGGAGGTGGGACATTGTGTGTGTGACTGTGGCCATTTGAGATGGATTGTCGAAATTAGTTGCAGGAACAATGCATGAGCACTGAAAAATTAATGATCTATGATGTAACTCTAGCTGAATGACTACAAAAATGGACGTCTGCGGAGTGTGACTAACCTCTCTGGGGAACACTTTCCCCTTCTCCTTCAGATCGACCTGCTGAACTGGAGTTTCCTGTAATGGAGGAATGGGACACATGAAAAATATTCACACTAACATAATATATATGTAACATAATAACATAATAGGGGAAAGCGGGGTGATTTGAGCCTTTGGGGAAGTTGAGCCACTCCTTGTTTCTAGGTAACTTTAAACAAAATTTGTGATGTGACCACAAATATATGAAGAGTTATCCATTTTACTCACCCTGCGATGGAGAGAGGCCCATGGAATAATTGGTAACTACATTTATGTTCAAAAAACAGTTTTTTGCTGTTCAAAGTGATTTTTTCAAAGAGTTTATGATGTTCAAGGACTCATGCTTCTTTTGTCTGAACAATTACAGACAAATCTGAAGAAATATCGAACATGTGTTAGATTCCTCTGATACAGCATGAGGTGAAAATGTTCAGCTTTACTTTAGCATAATCATTGGCACAGTTTAACTCCACGTGGCTCAACTTAACTCCACATAAGCCATATTTGCAAGCAGATTATTTTAGATCCAAAGTGATTATTCCCAAGGATGCAAAAAATCCTGAAATTTATGTACATATTTAAGTTGGACCCATTACTGTCATGTGCTCACTTTAAACACACTAAGTAAAAACTTGCTCAGCTCACCTCGCTCTCCTCTATACATAATACACTATAGTCTGAGATATAGAGGGAAATACAAGTTAACTTACGTGAGAGCTGCTTCTTTACTGACACCTACAGAATGGGATGAATGAAAGGAGGTGTCATTAAAAATAGATTTTAATCAAAGTTTTGCACCATATTTTTTAGCAACACCTTTAAAATGAGAGAGTATATTGTAAAGATGCACAAATTATTTAGGTTTTGCTATATCTTCTTTATTTTCTAACCAACCAATATGACAGCAGTCATGGACTGTATTCTCTTGCCATTGAGTAATCCTGTACTGTTTATGTGTGGATTTTCTGTAAAAATAATTAGACATAGATATACTAGACAAAAAACACAGTTTTTACACTAAAACCACAACCTTTATTTTTTTTTTTTGCTCAAAAGAGCTCATTTTAGCAGTCTGATACCTTGTAAACATGAAAAACTAGTACAATCCTGTGCAACCTGACTTATGGAAGTTGCAATAAAGCCAACCAATCAGATTAGAGCCGTTTAGTTAGTCTGTTTATTAATTTATTCTGACACAAAAATATCAAATAACATGAGATTACTGAGTATTATTTGACTAGTCTTGTAATCTCAACATGTAGAATAAAACAGCTTTACATACAGCTGTAAAATAAATCTCTTAAAACCACCTGCATCAGTCTCATTTTAGCTATTAAAGATGAAATACCCCCCACCTCTTACCGCTCTGTTAGGGGGTAGGGTCAACGCCCCCACTGTGGCCTTCAGCTCCAGTTCATTGGCTGCTGAGTTGCTACGGTTACTGCTGGCAACCGGTCGGATCTGGATGTGAAACTTCTTGGGCTCATCATCGAAATCCGAGTCGCTGGAGTAAAAATTTCCCTCCTTCTCCTCAGCAGCACAACGTAGAGAGCAATGCAGTTAAGGAGCAAATCCAGACACGATGCAGGATACATATGTACTCGCACACAGGTACAAAGAACACACACATGGACACAAATAGACATGAGTGCACTCACTCACACAAACACAGCTGTTCTGAATAGTCTACAAACTGTGATGAGGTGCAAAAATAACCATCCTATTTAGAGACGCTACTGAGTTTCATATCCTTAAACACCCTTCTTGCCGAACTTCAATTCTTAGGAATCTTTCATCACAAGGTATTTGGGGAGAAATTGTTATTGGGCAGTAGATGGCAAATCTATCACTGTCCATTATCAAACAATACAAGTGTCTCTATTTCACATCCTGCCTTTTCAAACCACACTTCCTGACAATAACTTCCTTTCTATCTGTATGTGATACTTTTGATGGTGTGAAGACAGTATTGCAGAAAATAATAATAAAAAGCAAACAAAGGCGGCAATTAAACCCCTCTCCTCTCCCTCTGTTTTAGACCGCATGGATGAGCTATGAGAGTTAAGATAAGTTTTGGCAAAATTATTTGTTGTAGTGCTAAGGATATATTTCCTCAATCCTCAAATATCTACAGTAGGGTCCAAAAGGCTGAGGCCAAGTTGAAAATCAGAGATTTAACATCTAATTTAAACCTGAAAATAAACTTTAGCATTTCAGAAAGCTTTAGAATTTTGAAATGTTTAAAATAAAATGTTCCGACATAAATGATTCTATTTCTAGGTCATTAATCAAATAAGCAGACTATACACACAGAAAAATAAGGGTTTAAAATTGGGTACAACTTGTCCCTGGAGCAGTACCATTAAAATCACATATTTGTACCTTTTTTACCCCTAATAGGTATATATTAGTACCTTAGAGTAGTAATAAGTACCCTTAAGGTACTAATATGTACCTATTAGAGGTAAAAAAAAAAAAGGTACAAATATGTCCTTTTAAGGGTACTGCTCCAGGGACAAGCTGTTGTACCCAAAAAGGTACAATTTTAAACCCTTATTTTTCTGTGTGTAGTGACTTTTGTACAGATGTTTTTGATGTTATTGCAGTACAAAAGACAAACTGAATACTAAAACATTTCGAAGCTAGTAATCTCACACTTATGGGCCCCACTGTATGTACATACACAGTTCTGCACACACACACTATACTCTCACTGCATCCACTCCTGATGGCTTATTCTGAAGGATATCATTCTGGTTGACATCTGCACGTATCACAAAGCCCTCGTCGTCCACTTCGAGGGGTGAGTTCTACACGTAAGCACAAACAGACAGCACAAGCTCACAATAAAAAACAACATTTAAAGGCACAGGACATCAACTGACAAAGTGATGATTCCCTGGAGGTCTGTAACGTGGCTGTGGTTTGTCTTTCACTCATAAACACACTAATGCTGTTGCTATGGCTCATATGAAAACAGTGCCGATGTTTTAAGAGAGTTAGTGGGGGCCTGATGTCTTGCATAACAGCCCGTAACACGTGTGTGTTTATGAAGGATTTTGGCAGTCACTGTGCTATCAGACATTCATTAAACACCCTGAGTATTGCCAAGGTTAAATATAGCTTAATGAGGTAACCAGACCTTGCCAAACACGTCACTCTCTCTTCCATAGTGTATACACACAGAAGTCTGTGTAGAAAAAGAGTCTGCATTCTGTGTACAGTATGTCTGTTTACTTCTGGAGGAGGGTTTACTTAGCTATTTTAAGGACAAATTTGTCCTCAGAAGTTTACAAAAACCTCTCCAAAATCAAGTATACAGAAAGATGCTACTGATTCTGAAATTGGTGCTTTTGAGTGAATCAAATATATTCAGCTTCATCAGTGCAGTTTGATTCACCAACAAGCCAGTTCTGTTAATGAATCATTCAAAAGACTCACAGGCTTAGGGGTTACAGGTTTGAATCAGTCTAATGAATCCTTCACTGAATGAATCACTGAATCAGAGCATTTAATCAACATCTGACTCACTCATCGAATTGCAAATTATCATTAATTTTAGTGATGTACATATTAAAATTAAATTAAATTGTTCATATGAAAACATGCAATTAACAATTTTGGAATAAATTATATTCCAATAAAATAAAAATACATCTCTGTCTTTGAGATGTCCT
This sequence comes from Spinibarbus caldwelli, assembly GCA_039654775.1. Lineage (NCBI taxonomy): Eukaryota > Metazoa > Chordata > Actinopteri > Cypriniformes > Cyprinidae > Spinibarbus > Spinibarbus caldwelli. The sequence continues at coordinate 21,211,791 of CM077249.1, forward strand.
CACTAATATAGCGTCTATGGTCTATGTGTGTTAGTAAACTAACAACTGGTTTGCAATGAGACTTTTTCAGACAGTCTAAAAAGAGTCACAGAAGTTTAATCAAGAACAGCTGATGATACAAGACCAGTAACCGCGCACACACACACACATACACACACACATACACACACAATCACCTGTTCTCTGTGTAAAATCAATTCAGCAAAGTGTGTGTGTGTTATGGGAACTCACAAGCGCATCTGCCACAGATGAATCCCTAGAGGACAAAAACAGGAGAGGTATGAAAAGCCATACAGTATATAACAAGAATTGGTAACTGAAAAACTATTTATGATTGCTCTCCTTATCTAGAACTTTAAATGTGTTGTGTTTCATATGAATGCATGACTTACGTTGAATCCGGTTCCTTGTCTTTCTTTCCCAGTCCAGGGATCCTGAAGGCTTTAGCACGACTCTTTTTACTGTTCTCAGATACTAGTGGGGACAGATATTCCTCGAACCCTACTGGACCTTATCCACACACATACACACAGTAGTTTAAGGAAGGTTTGGAGCTGAGCGGTATATTTGAAAGCAGTATATGACAAATTATAAAACCTTGTGTTTTGCAGAAGAATGTTTTTCAGTGTATTGCTATCCAATAAAACAGAAATAAAATTTCTGGGGAAATCAGAAAGTGTTTTATCTTTCTGTGACTCACCTGGTCTCTCCTTCCCTGTTCCCTTCTGCTCTGTAAACTTCTGAATGAGGTTCTCAATGCCAATGTTCTCCACGTTCTGCTTGAATTCCTCATGGACCTGAAGGAGACAGAGCAAAGAATTTTATCAAGCACAGCCAGTCGAGACCACATTGACCAGAACAACTCTGAGCCACAGGGGTAATTCGTCTGAACAGTTTTCAGCACAATTACAGGATGCAAACAGAATATAGGAGTAGGTAAAATCTCCAGAGTGAGCCGTACCTGCCCAACCTGTACGTGTGTGTCTTCAATGGAGTGTGAATACGCTTTGATCAGTAGTTTCATCTGACGTAAATGAGCCTCCTCAATGTCCTGAAATTTCTGCAGATGTAGAAGGACAAATGTAAAGAGAAGCTACTGACCTATAATATTGCTTAAAAGTTTGGTGTCTGTCTTGGTGTTTTTTTCTTATGCTCACCAAGGCTGCATTTATTTACCAGACATTTTTGGTAACAATATAAAAGTCTTTATTTTTTCTTAAATTTTATGCATTCTCGCTTAATAAAAGTATCATTTTCTCAAACAGTAGTGTATATTGTGAATATTTACAATATGGTATGGCCTCAACCTCCTTATTGCTTTAAAATGGTTGACAAAAATATAATAGAAATAAAAGAAAAACAGATATGAGATATCTTTTAAAGACAGTTAAGCCTTAAAGCCTTAGCCAGCAGCCATATCACCCTGCAGCCCAAGACTGGTTGCCCACTAAAGCTAAGCAGGGTTGAGCCTGGTCAGTACCTGGATGGGAGACCTCTTAGGAAAACTAGGTTGCTGCTGGAAGAGGTGTTAGTGAGGCCAGCAGGGGGTGCTCACCCTGTGGTCTCTGTGTGTCCTAATGCCCCAGTGAAGTGATGGGGACACTATACTGACAAAAAGCACCTTTCTTTCGGATGAGACGTTAAACCGAGGTCTTGACTCTCTGTGGTCATTAAAAATCCCAGGATGTCCTTCGAAAAAGAGTAGGGGTGTAACCCTGACATCCTGGCCAAATTCGCCCATTGGCCTCCTAACAATCCCCATATCTGCTGATTGGCTTCATCACTCTGTCTCCTCTCCACCAATAAGTTGGTGTGTGGTGGGCGTTCTGGTGCAGTATGGCTGCCGTTGCATCATCCAGGTGGATGCTGCACACTGGTGGTGGTTGAGGAGATTCCCCCCCCCTTTTATGTAAAGTGCTTTGAGTGCCCAGAAAAGCGCTATATAAATGTAAGGAATTATTATTATTATTATTAAAACATCTATTTTATAAAATACTTATAAAACTTCACTGCCTACTTTTAGTCATTACCATCAGATATTAATGAAAGCATTTTAAGCTAAATTAAGCCAAAAATCATCTGAAGGTTGTTTCAATAGTTGACCTTCTACTGACATTTTGTAATTTTTCAGGACTGTTTAGATAATCCTATGTGGAATTAGGAACAGCAGAAAATTAAAAAATTAGGGCTACTCCACTGAAGACATGTGGGAGAAATACACCTGCAAAATATGGATAATTTTTGACATTTTGACATTGATGACAATTCAAGAGATGGAGCTGAAAAGCATTTTATTAGGCTGCACAAGCATATTTGCAACTTTTATTTGGGATCTTGGTAAATCAGGACTTTATATTTGAACTTTGCTTGAGTTTAAACACAACTGGCCCTAGAATTTAATAGTGGTCAGCCTCTATAATTTAAAGATTATTGCTGATGCCCTAATTGAGGGATATCACGACTCAGTTGGTCTCAGAGTGATGTCAGGACTCTTACATTTCACTGATTCATCCTTTCTTTGCCCTCAAATTATTCAAACTTGCAGGTCGACACCAGGCAGAAATAGACTGTAGGCATGTAATCATTTTGTCAAACAGACTGCTTTAATGGCCCTTGTAGCCATGGTAACTTTACATTGCTTTATTGAGCTCACTGAAATATTGTCAGATTTGCTCTGAAGGTCTAGATTATGAGAACTAGTGAGCTAACCCCCTGCTTTAAAAATGTTTCACACATGCGACTGTGGTCTGCGCTTATGTTATTTTTTCAGTGTTTTTTCCAGCCCTTTAGCAGGGCTGGAAAAAACACTGAAAAAATAAAATAAAAAATAAAAATCACCAACCTGTGCTGAATCACTCATTTTCTGTTCAAAGTCTCTTCCAGCACGGTTAAACTTCTCAATAGACCCTGCAAAAGACTCCGCTGCCTTCTTAGATTTCAGCTCAGCCTGAGAAAATATAAAGAGACAGATCAATATATATAAAAGGAAGGTTAGAAATTAAGCCTTTATTTTTTTAAGATCACAAAAACAGGATGAAGGCTACCAGCTTAAAGGATTAGTTCAACCAAAAATGAAAATGCTGCCCTCATGTCATTCCAAACTACTATGACTTTCTTTACTCAGTGCAACATAAAAGGATACCTTTTGAAGAATTGTGCTGGTCACTTTTTTCCATACCTTCGAGTGTCATTATTCTGCCTGCGTCTATGGCACATTCAAGAGAAAAGTAGTGACGGCTGCTGTTCTTTTAAATCAGTTTTAATGAATCAGTTGACATGGTTCACAAGATCCAGTTCTCAAGTCCAACTGGTCATTTTATCTGTGAATAACCTAAACTATCATGATTTGGAATGTAGTGGACAAATCACATAGACTACTTTCACGTTACTTCTATAGGGGCTTTCGCACCGGAGGAACCTTTTCATAGTTCCTAGAACTATTGGCGGAAGCACTTGTTTTCTGGCGTGTTCACACCGCAGGAAAGTATTTAGTTCTAGGAACTCCGTTTGGGGGAACCTGTTGTCTGCAGCGTTGAATTTTTTACAGCTTTGATGATATGTAACACTGCAAGTTGTCATAGTAGATTTAGTAAGATTTTCATGCTCTTTCAGTCACGTAAATTGTGCGTTTACATTCCATCTCCATTATCACGAAACCCACAACATACAACAAAAACAGCTCAGATCACAGTGTCATCTATTTACCAGTTGAAAGTGAAAGTCGTGACGTATTGTCAAGTATGGTGACCCATACTCGAAATTGGTGCTCTGCATTTAACCCATCCAAGTGCACACACACAGCAGTGAGTAGTGAACAAACGCACACACACACACACAGTGAACACACACCCGGAGCAGTGGGCAATTGGGGGTTCGGTGCCTTGCTCAAGGGCACCTCAGTCATGGTATCGAAGGCAGAGAGAGTGCTGTTTGTTCACAATCCCCACCTTCAATTCCTGCCGGTGCGAGAATCGAACCGGCAACCTTTAGGTTACAAGCCCGACTCTCTAACCATCAGGCCACGACTTCCCCTCAGAGGGCCAGTTGTTGACCTTTGTAAATGCCGCGATAAAGACATCACTGTCGGCCGTTTCAGAGTTGCCGCTGCCGGTGCGAATGCAACCAGAAAAACGGCCTGAGGGGGAAATTGGTTTTCTAGGAATCACCATGCTGGCTAGTCCCTAGAACTAAGTTCCTAGAACTACGCAGTGCGAAAGCCCCTTAGGGTGCTTTTGCTTTTTTTTTTTTTTTTTTTTTTTTGAGGTTTACAATGACATGAGGGAGTGCAAGAATTGACAGAGCTGACATTTTTTTTGGACTTTAATGTCTTCTCGCTCAAACACAAACACCTTTTCCAGCTCTTTCTGAGGCACTCCTTCTTTGCGCAGTCTCTCCAACTCAATACACTTGCTGTGATAGCCTTCTCTGGCCTTCTGCAGCTGGCCGTTCTGCACCTGAAGAGACTGCACTGACTCCAGAGTCCCGATCACTTCCTCTTTCGTCTACATAAAGACACAACAGATTTAAATACACAATAGATACTAAGCACAAATTTAGAACCCAATGCACTTGTTCTGAAATACTGTAGGGATCGGAAATAGTGTGGTGGATACTTAATGAAAAACAAAACAGCAATGCACAATTATGGGTACAAAAGCCAGTTATCAGAGATTTACGCAGAAATCCTATCAGGCTAAAAGCCCTTCATTTACCTTGCGGTGGATTTTGACCTGCTCCTCGCTGTACTTGTTGATGTCACGGATGAGGTCGTTCATCTTCCTCATGAGCTCCAGGTGGCAGAGGGCCAGTTTGTCCGAGGACACGCGAAACACGTCCCACATGGGGGCGAACGTGCTGGGGAGCAAAGCAGGTGGTTAGATGCTGATGTATGAAAGTGCGTAAGCCGCTCGGATTGCTTACAGCACAGCAGTATTAGAAAAACAACAGGCTTCCTTGCCTTTGTAAGTCTACAATTCTATTAGCTTTGTAATTCTTTATCAAATTTGGCTCTATGCCACTTTGCATCACTGCAAAGTCTGTTTATACACACTGTGTGATTGTTTTGTGACAACTAGCACATGCTTGTGCAGACAGGAAGTGAGGTGAAGAGAGCAGAGGAAAGAGCTAACCATAGCAACAACTTTTCGACCAACTACACACAACCGCACGTACTCACACACACAAAAATACACACATACAATCCTCTTGAATCTCCCTGATGATAAGTATCTATAAGGCAGCAGCAGGCCAAACTTTTCAAGAGAAAAGTTGTTCCTCTCCAGATGATTTTCAACATGTAATAACTTAAAGTCCATTATTGTTACCTACTCTATAAAATGTCAAAATCCTAATCTCATAATAACAGGAATAACGTCACTCACCCGAGAGGGCTTCCATTGCTAGCCATCTTGGCGAGCTTGCTCATGGATTTCGAGTAAGTCTCCTCGATGGCCGCCCTTAAATGCAAACACACACAGTGTCATAATGGATTCGCTTACAAACACAAAAGCAAATATACTTTCGCATTAAAGTGATTTAGCACCAACATTAATGCCTCAAAGGTCACAAAGAGTTCTTCAATGCAAGTTGCAAAGTGTTTATATTTATAATGGTGCACACACTACATTTGAGAAGAAAAACATTAATCTGAGGTAGAACTCTCACATAAAAATTAAGCATAGTGTATACTTAAATGTCACAGTTATTATAAGTTTTTTTTCAGTAAATAATAATAATAAAAAATATTATCTTAGATGGTTTGAAGGAGAACCCATGTGGATGGGTGCAAGTGTTTTTGTAAGGGAAAGCATGAGTGACTTTAAAAACAACCATTAGGATAAAAACTCCTCAAAAAGAGTGATAAAAGTAGACAGTATTTTCCAAAGGGTCATAGCCAAGGCAGAAAACACCAAATTTTTCTTATCAACCGCTACGTGAACTGCTTCTCCGATAAGCCAAGCTTTTTTGTCCTGACTTCAGAGTCTGCTCATGGAAAAAAGGATGTTATCATTATCATCCCAGTGCGTCAAGCTATATTGTTGGCCTTATCTCTTAGGAAACATCTTATTTGATTCTTCTAAGTGAAATTTTGCTCTCTGTTGGGACAGCACAATGGAAAGTCAAGTCAGATTCTTCAAGGAACACAGCCACTTTGAGGCACAATGTCATGAGTGGATGCAAACTGGCCTTTGAAAATTGATTTATGTAATTTATTGCACAAGCTGTGCTTTTATCAGGGACATATTTGTCCCTCTCAATTTCTCAGCACTCTCCTCCAGGGCTTTCCTGGACGGATTTCTAACATTAAAAAAAAAAAAAATTTAATCCTCCAGTCCATGACGGAGGGTGCCTGCATACAGCTCCATTATAACGGATAGAAGGGACTATGAAAGTTGGCAGGAGGCTTAGCAGAACTGTAAGTAGTTTCTGTTCTCTCTGCAGAATGATTGAGTCGTTTTGGAGTTTTCATTTTAATTATTGCAATTAGCTCCAACTCAAATGTCTACTACAGACCAAAAGGAATGCTCACACGTCCCACATATGATGTCAGTGGAACGGTGAAATGAAGATCAAGCTTTCTTCATCTGTTTTATATGCTGCATGTACAGCATTTTCTGACTACTGAGCTGACTTGCATTTGTAGACGTGTGCATGAGTGGACAGCGAGCACTTTGTTGACTGCTCTGGTGTTCTCAGATTCATGTGTTTTGACACTTCAGTGCCGTGTGATGAAAGACAGAACTGTGGTGTGAAGAAATCAACCAAAGAGCAAAAAAAAAAATCTGAGTAAAAACGAGATGCCATACGATAAGAATCAATGATCACACTTTATTTTCAATTCTCGCTATTAACTAACCATTAACTACGACTTTTGCCTCAATAAACTTCTAATTTGCTGCTTATTAATAGTTAGTAAGGTATTTGTTAAGTTTAGGTATTGGGTAGCATTAGGGTTGTAGCATATGGTCATGCAGAATATGTGCTTTATAAGCACTAATAAACAGCCAATATGCTAATAACAGGCATGCTAATAAGCAACTAGTTAATAGTTAGATCTGGTCCCTAAACTAAAGTGTTACCAAATCAATGATATCAGTTAAGATATAACATTACATTATACTATGCTGTTGCATTTGTACTGAAATGTAATATATAACAGAATGTAATAACATGTAATAATGTGACATTGCAACATAGCATAACGTAATGTAACATTACACATTACACATTACACAGATGTTCAAATAAGACATGTAACATTATACGAATAGAAGTAAGACAAAGCATTACACTAACCATATAATATACCATTGCAAAACGTGATGTAACATTAAATAATATGATCAGATAAGACAAAACATCACAATAAGGTAATGTAGCATAATGTAACATTTTACGATAAAATATAAGACAAAACATTACACTAACAATGTAACATACTGTAGGAAAATAAATGTAACATTATATAGTAAGATAAAATAAGACAAAACCGCAAAGTAGAATAAAATAACATACCTTAATATAATATGATCAAATAAGACATAACATTATAGTAACGACGAAGTACAGAATGTCATGTAACATTAAATGATAAACGATGAAGATCAAATAAGACAACAATTAATGTAACAGTGTGTTATATAACATTATAAGATACAATGAAACCAAATAAGACCTAACATTACAGTAACAAGGAACAGTATAATGCACCATAACACTGTTGAAACATTATCGGAACACAAACATTCCAACTTTCATTTCACTTTAAAACACAACTGCTACTGCTGAGTTAGAAACTCAAGAAGTAAGAAGCAGAAAACAAATTTCACATCACATTCCTGACAGTACCAGTAACACCGTTTCACCCCTCCTCCCCATCACCATGACGACTCCTCCCAAAACAACATCTCACCTCTCGCGCACAAACTCAGCCAACTCTTTGGTGGAGATCTGTCCATGCTTCATGTTGTGGTAGAGAACATCGAAACCTGAATTCTTCTCTCCCTGTGAACAAACAAAAACACAACCATAAGGTACATTCCTGTAGTGTGTGTAAAAATGAATCACTGTCAGAAACAAATAAGTGTTAAAATGAAAATAGTAAGAGGAACTTGGACTGTCGACTGTGGGCCGTTGACTACAGCAGGCACAAAATACGGTATGTGAAGTGTACAGAATGTCAGCATTTGTAAACAAATATCATCATTTTTGAACACATAAGAGATTTTAAAATCAGAAAGAACTACAAAAAATAAAAAGTAAATAAGTCTAATTTCCCAGGTTATGCTATAAGTTTTCATGAAGCTGACTGAGGTCCAAAACTGGTTGAAACATACAAACTTCCTCTAACATCACTGCCTTCCCTTCTCCTTGAAAATGTCTCAAAATCACAGTGCAGTGTGGTATAGTGAAAATACAACAACAAAAGAATCGCACAGCAGTGTGTGCTCGACATGCCACGTGAGCAAGGAGCACAACACTCACAGATTTCCCTCAAAGGCCAAGGCCCAGTAGGGAGATCCTCAGATGATAACCTTTGGAACAAAGTAACGGCACATCCTGCGGTCAAAGTTAGCAAGTATAAAAATAGCCCCCTTTCTTTGAGCAAACAGAAAAATGTCAACAAAGGAGAGACAGAAAGAGATGCCAGAACCAGGGCAATCACTGGCCATAAATACCTCCACAACACAGAAAGAACTTCCCAGGTAAAAGGAAAATAGACAAAATTCCTACTATCCAAGGATAGAAACTGGAAGAGCCAAAACATACTACAAAACAAAATCTGCTTTTAACATTCTACTGAAAAAGTCACACAAATATTGATGTCAAGTATGAGTATCGCTGGTGAAGACAAATGATGTTCATTTGTGCAGATTAGCCCTCTCTTAAATACTTTTCACCTAGGTCTAATTCAAATCTTTTTAGATGCATGTCATTGAGAAAGTGAAAAAACTTGTGAGCTAGATTTAAGCCATTTTATAACTGCAGATTTAAGTTTTTATATGAAGAAATTCCAAACTCCAAATTCAAGATTCTAAAATACAAAATTCAGATCATATATAAAATACAAAAAAAAAAAAAAAAAAAAACTGCAGCTTCAAGTCTTTATATGAAGAAATTCCAAACTTCATATTCAAGATTCTACAATACAAAATTCAGATCATACATAAAATACAAAAAACTGCACCTTCAAGTTTTTATAAGAAATTCCAAACTCCAAATTCAAGATTCTAAAACACAAAATTCAGATCATACATAAAATACAAAAAAAAAAAAACAAAAAAAAAAAACTGCAGCTTCAAGTCTTTATATGAAGAAATTCCAAACTCCAAATTCAAGATTCTACAATACAAAATTCAGGTCATACATAAAACTAGGTCAAAGGTCAAGCTTCAGTGTTCCACAAGGGAAAGTAGAGGTTATCAGAATAGATTTTGGCCAACTGACAGAGCTGCTACAATTCTATGGTGTAGTGAAGCACCAAAAAACAACTGAACCAAATCAAGCAATCAAATTGTTTGAAAATTTGTATCAAATATTGCAATGTCGTGAATGGTTTGGTTTAAGACTTTATTGAACAATTATTTAAAATCTGAAAAAGTGGGTTCACTCCTGCACTCAACAAACCTTGTAGAAGCTAAAATCTAATGTAAAAGTATATAAACTAAAAGTATTTTGCTTCTATTGAAATATTTAGCGAGCTGGCTTCTCTAATATATATTAATAATGTGCACTGTAAAAGTTATTTTTAGAAGTTGTAAATAAAACAAAAGTATTGGAATACATACAAGAAAATACTATTTCAGTCATTCTACTTAAAAATGTCATGTTTAATTCAATCTATTGCCATTTTTTTTAATTAATTGTGAAATTTATTAGCAATTTCTGAGAAAAAAAAAAAAAATGTTACAACACAAAATATTGAGAGATGCACTCTATGAAGTTCCTGCGTCACTATAGTCTGATCCAGACTAGGTATCAGTTACCCATGGACTCTTCTGGTGTTCATGGTAGCATGGTTCAAATCATACTTATCTGACCGCCATCAATTCGTAGCAGTGAATGAAGAGGTATCATATCAATCACAAGTGCAGTATGGAGTACCTCAAGGCTCAGTACTAGGGCCATTACTTTTCACGCTTTACATGTTACCCTTGGGAAATATCATCAGGAAACACAGTGTTAGCACTGTTATGCTGACGATATGCTGTTTCACTGTTATGCTGATGATACTCAGCTCTATATTTCTTCACGGCCCAGTGAAACACACTAAATTGAGAAACTAAACTAACTATATAAAAAACTGGATGAAGAGTAATTTCTTACTGCTAAATTCTGAAAAAACAGAGGTGTTAATTATCGGACCTAAAACCCCCACATGTAATAACTTAGAACACTGTCTAACACTTGATGGCTGCTCTGTAAATTCGTCATCATCAGTTAGGAATCTAGATGTGCTATTTGATAGCAATCTTTCCTTTGACAGCCACGTTTCTAGCATTTGTAAAACTGCATTTTTTAATCATCGATATATTCAAAAATATATCTAAATTGAGACCTATGCTCTCAAAGTCAAATGCAGAAATGTTAATTCATGCATTTATGACCTCATTGTTAGATTATTGTAATGCTTTATTGGGTGGAAGGAAGTATGACCACATTAGCCCGGTTCTGTCAACACTGCACTGGCTCCCAATTAAACATCGTATAGATTTAAAAATCCTGTTAATTACTTATAAAGCCCTGAATGGTTTAGCTCCTCAGTACTTGAGCGAGCTCTTATTGCATTATAGTCCGCCACGTCCGCTGCGTTCTCAAAACTCTGGCCATTTGATAATACCTAGAATATCAAAATCAACTGTGGGCGGCAGATCCTTTTCCTATTTAGCGCCCAAACTCTGGAACAATCTACCTAACGCTGTTCGGGAGGCGGACACACTCTGTCAGTTTAAATATAGTTTAAAGGCCCATCTCTTTAACCTGGCGTACATATAACACACTAATTCACTTCTAATATTCAAATCCATTAAAGGATTGTTAGGCTGCATTAATTAGGTCAACCAGAACCAGGAACGCTTCCCATAACACCCGATGTACTTGTTACATCATAAGAAGAATGGCATCTACGCTAATATTAGTCTGTTTCTTTCCGAGATCATCGTAGCCACCCGATCCAGTCCGTATCCAGATCAGATGGTCACTGCAGTCACCTGGATCCAGTCCGTATCCAGATCAGATGGTGGATCAGCACCTAGAGATGACCTCTACAGCCCTGAACGTCAGCGGAGATCAGGACACCTAGATGAGCCGCAGAGACAGATCCCCAGTGAAGACCTCGTCACCTAGACGGCCATCGGGACAAGACCTCGGGAACCAGATGAGTCCTTTACACAATCTGACTTTGCTGCAGTTGGAATTGAACTGCTGGTTCGTTTGGCCAGAGGAGAACTGGCCCCCCGACTGAGCCTGGTTTCTCCCAATTTTTTTTCTCCATTCTGTCACCGATGGAGTTTTGGTTCCTTGCCACTGTCGCCTCTGGCTTGCTTAGTTGGGGACACTTAATTTCCAGCGATATCGTCGACTTGATTGCACAGATACTATTTAAACTGAACTGAGCTGGACGACGACATCACTGAATTCAATAATAAAATGCCTTTAACTGAAAATTGAGTGTTTAATCTTGTCATTTTACATTATTGACACACTATTTTCTATTTTGATATTGGAAAGTTGCTTTGACACAATCTGTATTGTTAAAAACGCTATATAAATAAAGGTGACTTGACTTCAGTTTCAGTCCTTTATTTTGTACATGATCACAGAAATTTGCATTTTAAAGAACTGAGGTCACAAAACAACAAAAACAAAGTGAACCAGTTGCAACCAACATGTAATTTCAATCCTTAACCAGAATGAAAACAACAGCTGATGTTTGTTGTGTGGCCAGTATGCTTGTAGAAACCTGACCTCTATGGAAAGCTGATCTCCCATGATTCTCTCTGCTCTGCCCACACAGCACAGGTACAACAGCACTCCTTTTAAAGTGCTCTCTCTCCTCCCTGCCCCGTTCTCTCACTTCCCTCTCTCTTTTTATACGCATGTGATGGTAAACAAGTATCTGGCAAGTAAACTGACAGACTTTTCCCCCGACACTTCAATCAGAATTCAGAGCTGAAAGCAAATGGAATGATAGGCCATCTGCTGACACCCAGAGTATTTCTGTTCTTTCATAGCTTCATTTCCTGAAGTTCATTTGCAAAGTTTACAGCCGTATCTGCCATTCACCTTATCTAATGCGATGCCGCCACAGAGGAAGCTTTGTGTTTGAAGAGAGCATGACAGACAGGGAGCTAGAAACAGAACGGCTGCAGTGACATTAAACAGTGCTGCAGGTGTTGAAAGAGAAACTCCAATCCGCTCCGTATTAAAGTGTCTCCTACCAAGATAGCGGTTGCTAAAGCGACAGGGTTCCCCTGGTAACTGTGAGAGAGTGGGAGACACATGACGGCTCATTCCATAAGGTGGCATACGTGTGTGACAGTGCTAGAGAAAGGCTGAAGTATTCCTTCTTTTTAAAAACAAGACCCAAGACTGCTAAAAAATTCAGTTTGACCTCTCCTGTCAGGAAGTGGCACTTGTGAAGGGTCAAAAGATAGTCTATATACACACAGACGGACATCTTTGGTCATTGTGTTTCGTCCTGTATTGTTTTTTCAGCATCTCAAAAAACAAAAACAAAAAAAAAAAGAAACTCTCCAAGCTTTTGAATGGTATAGTGTATAATGTTACAAAAGCTCTTATTTCAGAAAAATGCTGATCTTTGGATCTTTCTATTCATCAAAGAATCCTGAGAAAAAAAAAAAAAAAAAAAAAAGTACTCAACTGTTTTTAATATTGAAAATAATAATAAAAATGTTTCTTGAACAGCAAATCAGCATATTAGAACGATTTTTGAAGGATCATGAATAAATTTTGAATTTCAAAATATATTCAAATAGAAACAGTATATATATAATGTTAATATAAATTTATTTTAAAAACCCTATTAACTACATTAACTAATCTGTGACTAGATGGCAGTCTCATATAATTGAGATATTAATAATAAACTTTATTTGTATAACACAAACGTTAAGTCCTTTACAATAAAAAAAGCATTACAGCAAGCTCAAAGTACTTCATATGAAGACAAATAAAAAAAACACATTTAATTTAACGTACGATTAAAGATGAAACCCACTTTATAATAGCAAAAAAGACTAAATTAGCATACATAAAGTGCATAACAAAAGCGCATAACAAAAGCTAGAAATTAAAAACTAATAAAATACAAAAGAATAAAAATAATAAAAGAAAATATTTCAGAAAAGTTAGTTGCTAGCTAAAAGCTAAAGTAAAAGTATATAAAGTAAAAGTAAAAGTTTTTAGCTTGAAATATTTGGAGAACTGGCTTCTCTAATATCTATCGGTAATGTTAACTGTAAAAATTATATTTTGAAGTTGTAAATAAAACAAACAGTATTGGAATACATTTTACAAGAAAATACTAATTCAATGTGTTACTTGCAGTTTCTTTTTAATTAATTGGGAAATTTATTTAGCAATTTCTAAGAAAAAATGTTATGGCAAAATGTCACCAAATGTCGAGAGCTATTCTGAAAAGGGTTTTTAACTTCTAACTTTCCCATCAGGCCTTGTCAATGGGCTTCCATGTTAAAAGTCAGCATGAGACTGAACATCCAACAGTAGCGTCTTCTAAGAACCAGCACACAGTGCCATGATGCTCAGGGCAGTGAGGCAATCATGTGAGACCCACTAAACACACACAAACGACAAGCGACAGAACAGAACACCATGTTCACTGTAGTCCCTCCAAAAACCTTTTCACATACTACTGTCGGTGCAGCTCCATGAGTTCACAGAGGCTACAAGAAGCATTTTAAATAGTGTGCACACCAAATGAAAATGGAGTTTTAAGCTATAAGAAATACAGTGTTGTTCAATGCTCACAATCAAGCTTAAATTAATGCTAAATGCCCTTAAACCTTGTTCTTTTCCTTGATATCAATTCTTAAAATCCAAAGATCTAACTTTTACAGTAACCCATGTCTATTCTGGTTGTGTGAAAACTTGTATGTACAGCACTGTCCATCCGATTCCTGAAACAAATGACTCTTATGAGCTGGATCTTTAATGAATGAATAGTTAAAACAGATTAGCAGTTTGAATCAGTTTGAAATACTGCCATGTCTTACCAGAGAGAAAATTTATTTCTCTATGTAAGAACGTTGAAAACTACATTAGAATTGCAATATGATCAAATTAATCTGAACTTAAATCAAAATCAATTCAAACTTTTCAGAACTGAATCAAAATAATTCTCAGTGAATTCCTTTTCCTTTTTGTCATCATCATTTGGATCATGATGAGATTTTAGTATGTTATTTGATTATATTTGTTATTTGGATATTTAATTATTTGCTCATTTCCCAAAACTCCCTGCAGAGGTGCTGTAGAGTTAAAGCACTTATACTGCTGACTGTGCATTAAACACACACACACACACTTGTTTCGCTATCCTTGTGGGGACATTCATAGGCGTAATGGTTTTTATACTGTACAAACTGTATATTCTATTGCCCTACACCTAAACCTACCCCTTACAGGAAACTTTCTGATTTTCAAAAAACTTCATTCTGTGTGATTTATTAGCTTGTTTACCCGTGGGGACCTCAATTTAGGTCCCCACTGTGACACGAGTCCCCATGAGTCTGTGTGTATTCAGGTTTAAGTCCCCACCGGGATATAAAAACAGGTACACACACACACACACACACACACACACACACACACACACACCACACACCACACACCACACACCACACACCACACACCATACACCACACACCACACACCATACACCATACACCATACACCACACACACAGCCCAGTCCTGTCACCTCTGATGAATAACTGCATTAGCTCTCAGGTGAGAAAGAGGGAAATCATTGACTGACCTAAAGTACATCATTCTCCTCTCTTTTACCTTTACCTAGACAGGTCTTGATTAAATCAAACGAGTGGGACAATAAGATAGATATACTATAACAGTGACATTTCTCTTGAATTGGAGATGGAGACAGGACTATAAATTGACACTAGATTAAAAAACTAGATTTTTTTAAGATAAAAATTAGTTGTGCTTGCTACATACTGTATGGTTTCTTTTGATTTGTTTAGTAGCCATTATGAAAGAAAGACATTGTTAAGTGTGTGCTAATCAGGTAACAAATGAACAAATTCTACTATTAGAATACTATTATAAAAAGAATTGCTCATGAATATTTATTATGAATAATTTTAAATAACACATATTCCTGGACCTTAATATTTTTAAATACCTAATTATATTAAGTTACTTGACTGAACACTCCTGGAAGGTTACTATGCAATGTGATGACCAACTTAATGACCCAATTAATATTCACACATTATACATCAATTTCACATCAAACCTTAATTATAAATACGCGATGGACCAAACGCCAATGAATGAATGAATATTTAAAAAATATATCAAACAGAACACAAGATCTCAGTATGAAAGTCAATTTGTGTCTAAAGTTCAGTTTCTGATACTGAACTTAGAAGTTCATATCCTATAGAAGTTCATGAGGTTTGTTTGGGCGGCACATTTCATTCGCAATGATGTGGTCGAAGTCATTTTCACAGGCAAAGGCAAGAAAATACACGCTCTGTAGAGTCCTGAGCTAAGGTTAAGCCTTAAACAATTTTCTAGACTACACTCTCATCTTCCAAAGTTCTAAAGCCATGAACACTTTAATGTGAGACTGAGAAAATCCGCATCCAACCTCACAAAACTGAAACAGTACAGTAAGAGTGAAATGAAACAAACTGATTAGGCTGTTAAATGAGCTCTCTGTTGTGTGACAAACATCTGACGGCCTGCTGAACGCCCTGTTTTCCATCTGAGGAGGAAACAGATTGAAGACAGTCGAAAGTATGAACACGCACGAGTTAAATAAGGAATATGCTTAATCACTGCGATTGCGAATTCCCTCTCTGAGACTTAATTAATCATGCATTTTCAGTAATTACCCAAATGTGTCATCTCAGTCATTTCACACAGGTGTTTGTATTCAGTGCTGCAGAAACAGTCAGAGAAGGACGAATGCACAACAGACGAACACACGCAATTCTGATCACATTATATGCAAACAGACACACATTTAGAATGACAATGAATTTCTTTAAAGTTAACATTAATCAGTGTTTTCAATCCACTTTATGTCTGTAATTTTATGATCACCCTAACAACTATCCGGATCACCAGAATAACCACCTAGAAAGATCACAGAAAACAAAAAACAACAACAAAAAAATTATATACACACAATTATTACAATTATAGACACACACACACATATATATACATATATATATATACACACACACACACACACACACACACACACACAGGTACATCTCAATAAATTAGAATGTCGTGGAAAAGTTCATTTATTTCACTAATTCAGCTCAAATTGTGAAACTCGTGTGTTAAATTCAGTGCACACAGACTGAAGTAGTTTAAGTCTTTGGTTCTTTTAATTGTGATGATTTTGGCTCACATTTAACAAAAACCCACCAATTCACTATCTCAACAAATTAGAATACTTCATAAGACCAATTAAAAAAAAAACATTTTTAGTGAATTGTTGGCCTTCTGGAAAGTATGTTCATTTACTGTATATGTACTCAATACTTCGTAGGGGCTCCTTTTGCTTTAATTACAGCCTCAATTCGGCGTGGCATGGAGGTGATCAGTTTGTGGCACTGCTGAGGTGGTATGGAAGCCCAGGTTTCTTTGACAGTGGCCTTCAGCTCATCTGCATTTTTTGGTCTCTTGTTTCTCATTTTCCTCTTGACAATACCCCATAGATTCTCTATGGGGTTCAGGTCTGGTGAGTTTGCTGGCCAGTCAAGTACACCAACACCGTGGTCATTTAACCAACTTTTGGTGCTTTTGGCAGTGTGGACAGGTGCCAAATCCTGCTGGAAAATGAAATCAGCATCTTTAAAAAGCTGGTCAGCAGAAGGAAGCATGAAGTGTTTCAAAATTTCTTGGTAAACGGGTTTTCAAAAAACACAATGGACCAACACCAGCAGATGACATTGCACCCCAAATTATCACAGACTGTGGAAAATTAACACTGGACTTCAAGCAACTTGGGCGATGAGCTTCTCCACCCTTCCTCCAGACTCTAGGACCTTGGTTTCCAAATGAAATACAAAACTTGCTCTCATCTGAAAAGAGGACTTTAGACCACTGGGCAACAGTCCAGTTCTTCTTCTCCTTAGCCCAGGTACAATGCCTCTGACGTTGTTTGTGGTTCAGGAGTGGCTTAACAAGAGGAATACGACAACTGTAGCCAAATTCCTTGACACGTATGTGGGTGGTGGCTCTTGATGCCTTGACCCCAGCCTCAGTCCATTCCTTGTGAAGTTCACCCAAATTCTTGAATCGATTTTGCTTGACAATCCTCATAAGGCTGCGGTTCTCTCGGTTGGTTGTGCATCTTTTTCTTCCACACTTTTTCCTTCCACTCAACTTTCTGTTAACATGCTTGGATACAGCACTCTGTGAACAGCCAGCTTCTTTGGCAATGAATGTTTGTGGCTTATCCTCCTTGTGAAGGGTGTCAATGATTGTCTTCTGGACAACTGTCAGATCAGCAGTCTTCCCCATGATTGTGTAGCCTTGTGAACCAAACTGAGAGACCACTTTGAAGGCTCAGGAAACCTTTGCAGGTGTTTTGAGTTGATTAGCTGATTGGCATGTCACCATATTCTAATTTGTTGAGATAGTGAATTGGTGGGTTTTTGTTAAATGTGAGCCAAAATCATCACAATTAAAAGAACCAAAGACTTAAACTACTTCAGTCTGTGTGCATTGAATTTATTTAATACACGAGTTTCACAATTTGAGTTGAATTACTGAAATGAACTTTTCCACGACATTCTAATTTATTGAGATGCACCTGTATATATATATATATATATATATATATATATATATATATATATATATATATATATATATATACATACACACACTGTATGTGTGTGTGTGTGTATATATATATATATGTATACACACATACACATACAGTGAAATAAAATACCCCTTAATTTTTTTATGTTAAACTGCTTTAAATTACTTTTTTTTCCACATCAATCTACACTGCATACACCATAATGGTAAAGCAAAAAACAGGTCTTTAACATCTTTGCAAATTTTTTTATAAATAAAAAACTTAAATGATTGCATTGCATAAGTATTCATACCCTTTAGCTCCATGATCATATATGCAAGATGAGAGAAATCTACAGAAGGACAAACATCACTGCAACACTCCACTGATCTGGGCTTTTTAGCCACGTGGCAAGACTCAATCCTCTCTTCAGTGAAGACACATGAAAACACACTTGGAATTTACAAAACAGCACCTAAAGGACCCTCAGACTGTGAGAAAAAAGGCTGGTAGCAGCCTCATGCTGTGGGGCTGTATTTCAGCGGCAGGGACTGAGGGACTCATCAGAGTAGAAGAAAAGCTCAATGCACCAAAATATTGAGATAGCCTTAATGAAAACCCAGTCCAGAGCATTCAGAACCTCAGACTGGGCAGAAGGTTCACCTTCCAACAGGACAATGAACCTAAGCACACATCAAGAGTGGCTTATAGACAACTCTGTGAATGTCCTTGAGTGGCCCAGCCAAAATCTGAGCTTGAACCCAATCAAATAATTCTGGAGAAACTTGAAAATGTGCATTTGCTCCCAACCAACCTGACAGAGCTTGAGAGGTGAAGAGATGAGGAGAAGAATGACAGATAATTGCCAAATGCTGATGAGCAAAGCTTGTAGCATCAAACAAAAAAGACTTGAGACTGTAAAGGTGCTTAAGCTAAATATTTAGTTAAGGGTATGAATACTTATGCAATGTACTTTTCAGTTTTTTTTATTTTTAATAAATTTATGAAGTTGTGACAATTCTGTTTTTGCTTTGTCAATATGGTGTACAGAGTGTAGATTGGTGGGAAAAAAAAGTAATTTAAAGCAGTTTAACATAAGGCAGCAACATAAAAAAATGTGAAAAAAATGAAGGGGTATTAACACTTTCGCAAGGCATTGTATATGTGAATATATATTATGAATTAAACAATTATTATAAATACTATAAAAATATTATATTAAAATAATGCATCAGCTTGTCTGTGACTAGCTAGGGGTCTCATATAAATAAACTTGTTTTTATATACAAGTCATTACTAACAAAAAAAAAAAAAAAAAAAAAAAAAAGATTCAGTTTTTTTTGTGCTTGATTCATAAATACATGGTACAACATGTATTTATGAATCAAGCACAAAAAGACCAAAATGTGTATTAAAGTAAACTGGGTCACTTTGATTCCATGTTGATTTTAAAAACTGTTTTTCAGAGTAACAGAAAAGAGTGAAGGCCAGAGCGTCTGCATACATCTGCATGAGCGATGAGGGGGTCCAGAGTGAATAATAGTTCTGCATGGATGCTTGCAACCACACAGAAGAGGAACTCAAAAAATAAAACCTCAGACAATACTACAAATGATTAAACAGGAGGGAAACCATCACTTCATGCTGTTTGCTTTCAAGTGATGTTTAGAGGCAGGCAAAAATGCCACTTTACAACAAAAGTACCTCAAACTAAAATTTCTTTAACATACGGAGGTCTTTATCTGGTAGGAAGGCTTCTGTACTGTTATAATGTGGCCTGTATTCAGTAGCAGTGGTTCCTCAATGATCTACCTTGATTTCCCTTTCTCTTCTCTCTCGTTCTTTGAGAGGAGCAGGCTGGGTATTAAAGTAGGACGCACCTGAAATAGCCCTGCCAGGTGTGCTGTAAGAGCAGATCATGGCTGTCCTCAAGGGAAAGCTGAAAAAACCCTGGCTCTCTGCTTTTGTTCTCTCACTTTTTTTTCTCTTTGTTCTTTCCTCACTCCATCCCTTCTTCTTTCTATGATGCGACTGAAAGTGTCAGCATATGAATCCCAAACTGCTTACTAGGCAACTGTACAAAACATATGCTGAGTAAACATTTGCTCTTACTGTACTGCTACAAAGCTGAAACAGTAAAAACAACATTGAATAATAAATATGACAGACTTACCCAAAAATTGTTCTTGAAATACGCCATCTCCATTTAGAGGGTTCCTAGAGAGTTCTGAAAGAGAGAAGAAGAGGGTTATGGCCCAGATATAATATTTAGAGTTGTTTTACCAAACTTTTTCTAGCAAAATATCAGCAAAAATTATGAGTTAAATTAATATTAAAATAGTAAAATGTTTTTCTCCTCTCAGCCAAAACAAATTCATTTAGGCTAAAACGAAACTGAAACCAACGTTGGGTCTCTCATTCGACACAAAATCAAATGTTTCTGAATTCGTGATGTATTTGAATGCCAAAATATTATGTACTTCACTCACGTTCCAATATCCAGTTCCAATGATGTTACGTAAAACAAAATGTTTTGCATAACATCACGGCGGTACGGTGATAACGCTTAACGGCACAGATTTTACAACATATTTAAACTGAGCAGTGTGTATTTTTCCATATGTTTGACTGAATGTATTTTATTATGATAATGAACAGGCTGCATTGTCAAGGTAGCAATGCTTAACTGCATGCGCGCACGCGGCGCCAGCGCAATCACTTGAATTTTTTCCTTCTAACAGCGGAAGCAACTAGGCCTACTCCTTTTAGTCATAAAGATAATCGGAATTGTAAAAGGTTTGCTTTTATTTGTGTACATTCACAGTAAAAACAAATCTTTGTGCTTTTGTAAAATAGGCCTAAAGAAAAATAGGATGCCGCTTTCTGCCATGTTTCCTTTCGCGCAGCACAAAAATGAACCGAAACTCTGCATAGGCTACTTGTTGTACATTTTTTCTTTCATTTTCTTGATTTATTATTTAAGTAAAAATATATTTCTCATATAGGCCTATTTATCGTTATATATATAGACTAGCTTTATTATGTTTTTCTCCGCTCGCAGAAGCATGAAGCAAGTATGATGACCATGTGAATCCTCATGTTCTGTTGTTTGCTGCTTTTTGCGCATGAATCCCCGGAAAAAAAATGTTAGTATTTTAATGGGTCACAGACAATTATCCTTTCTAATTTATTTAAATTCTAAGTTAAAATAATCTTAATAATCGGTTAAGGAGTGTCGGTGGTCGGTTAGGAGAAATAACCGAAATAAACATCCCTAACAGACAGAAAGACAAATAAAACATTTAATTCTAATAAGTGAAAAAAACCCCTCTATTATCAGCTCATAAGTAAATAGTAAGTATACAAATACATAACTATTCAACTAATTGGCTTTCATATTCTGTGGAAATGTACAGGCGCAGGGTGTCATGAGGTGTCACAATGACTAATTGAGCATCTTTAAAACAAGAGGAGCCGTCTTTCTCGGTACATAATCTACTGATATAAGATGTACCTTTGTGAATCTGTTACATGGATGCAGGGGCGGCGTTTCCGTATGGCAGAGTATGGCAGTTGCCATACCCTAGCCCAGTCAGGTGCTGTGAAAAATTATCCAAACTTGAGTCTATTATAATTCGTTATTATTATTTTAAATCAGAGGGTTTTAAAAGTAGTTAATCAATGATAAGCATTAAAAAGAGCTTGTCAGTAAAGCTCTCAGCGAAAGCTCGTAACTTCACCCCGCCTCCATTCAGATTGACGCGCTGCGCACAGTCTGGAGGAGACAGATCTCCGCTTTTTCGCAATGCAAGGGTAAATAAATAATTGATGTTTGAATAGTACAGTGTTTTCTTTACTCAAACACTATGTTTGTAAAGGCTAATGTTTTTGTGTGTTTGAAGAGCGGAGAAGAATTAGGTTATTTGCCGTCTAGCCAATATACATTTGTACATTTTGTACGCCATACCCTATGGTTTTGTGAAACGCCGCCACTGCATGGACGCATTTCAGAGAACCGTACGGGGAAGAAACAAGGTACACAATCAAAACAAGGTTAACCAGGAGAGCAGACTGACATATAATGCTGATGTAAGCAGGCTCCTGCAGGGGCTAGTGGCAAGAACTCAAGGCAATTTTAATAAGACCAAACCCACGCTGGGTGCACACACAAACATACTCGCTCTGTTTCAATGCTCTGGCAGATGACACTGTGAAAGTGTCTCTTTTTGAATGTAAATGTCAGCCAACTCAGAAATATAAAACCATCACCTCAGCTAATAGCCTGAGCAGCCCACTGAATTCCTTTTTTTTTGGTCAAGTCTATTCAGTGAAACCAAATGTAACATTTGTCCATAAGGTCTGGGGCTAAACGAAACACAAAAACGCTTTTGAAAGTTTAGATGTCACATCAGTTGAACTGAGTGTTTCATAATGCGTCTATTCTGCAGTTGTGTATATGGTGGCTGAACATCTCTCTGAGGTAAGACAACAGGTGCAAAGGAGCTGAGTCACTACAGAAAGCTCTTCTGTAATACAGCCTCTCTCACTGCACACACACACATTTTCATCCTCTTTCCTACCCTCTCCTCATCTTTCCTCACTCTCTTTCAAAAACACATCCTGGCAGTGACTGCTGGCTCTCAGAATGTGACCGTAAGCACAGGCATTTCCAGTTCAGTGTCTATATTGGCAGGTTTGTGTTTCTGATTTCTAATGCAGCCTATACAGCTCAACACCAGGGGCTCATAATGAGGACCTTGACATCAGCCAGGTTAGAATCCTTCAGAAACACCTCCTAATTTTTATGGGCTTTTGTGGCTGACAGGATAGTGGAGGTAGACAGGAAAGTAGAAGGAGGGAGAAGGGAATGGGATCACGACACAAACGTCAAAACAAAATCAGTATAAACAAACTAAATCCTTTAACTAAATCCTTTTGTGAAGGACCACCTTCCTAAAATTTAAAGGAAGCGTCAGCTATATATATTTTTTTCCAGCACAATTCTTTTCAACATTGACAATTATAAGAAACATTTATTGAGAACCAAATCAGCCCATCATGGTGTGTGCACACCAAAAGCGAAACGAAGATTCGCATTGCGTTATCGATCTAGATTACTCACGGGATGTTTTTCGCATCACTCGCGTGAATAAAAACATTGTAATAATATTTCCTCCATTTTCTGATACAACCGAATAGGTCAATAAGCTCTTCACTGATTGACTTGCGTGACAACGAGTCATGCAAATTTCCTGCTCTATATGAAATTTTTCGACGCAGAAGACGCAATTGAGGCGAATATCGTGTGTTCGCGGCAATCGCTTTGCCCCATTCACATCCATTTACTTCTTTGCATTGGCTTTGTATGTAATCTACTCGCTCAAATAATGAAATTAATTTTTGGTGTGCACACACATTATATCAACGGACGGCGCGAATGGCACAAATTGGATGGCATGATTGCAGTGAAAGCGTGATGCCGCGTCTTACGCACAGGTTGAAAAAAATTCAACTTGAGAGGAAAATTCGCATGACGCACTGTCGCACATGCCAATGAGCAAAGAGCTTATTTACACGTCCGGTTGTATCAGAAAGTAGAGGACAGCATTACGCAATGTTTTTATTCGCACGAGTGACACAACAAACATCCAGCGAGTAATCTAGACCTCTAAGGCGATGCGAATATTTGCTTCACTTTTGATGTGCACACACCATTACAATGATTTCTGCTTTACCATCAAAGGAATACATTTTACAACTGTCATTTTAAATTGTAATAAAATTTGACAATACCTGTATTACTGTTTTTACTGTATTTTTGCAGCCTTGGTGAGCATAAGAGACTTCTCTCAAAAAAAAAAAAAAATTAAAAATTCGTACAAACCCCAAACTATAAAATATAACAGTAACTTTTTCTGCTGATAAATTGCTGACAAATAGCAGTCTGGCTGATCTTTCTGTCTATTACTGAGTTGAAATCAAAACTTAGTCTACAAATTACGGTCTTTAAAAACATGTTTTATAGAGATTAACATTGAGGAAATAGCCTAAATGACAGCTCTGTCCTTGAGTAGATGTGTTTGTGGGAGCCAGGCGTGGGCCCAGCAGAGAGCCAGTTGGAGGTGTGATTCCTGTTATGTTTCTGAGAGCTGGATGCTGGCAGGATCTGCAGCTCATGGAGTGCTGACCACAGGGCTTTTCTCTGGCCAGCCAGGCCTCTCCTGGCACCATTGATGGCCATCAGCCGGTGCACAGCACGACCTCTCACAGACAGGGAAATACTCATGCTTACGCCTTGATCGCTCTCTCCTTCTTTCACACCCCTTTAATTAACTCGACCCGGACAACCTTACACCCCTATGGACAACACAAGCTTGGCAGCGTGGCTCGTTCCAAAAATAAGACTCAGTCATTGGTTCAGAGTGCTCCAAACAGACGTCAGGGTGTAATGTGGAGGAGACAGAACACGGTCCAGTTGGGACTAGAAGGAATTTCTAAATATTGGCTTCTCATACTCTGCATTTAGGTCTATATGTCAACCTTGTATATGTCAGTGGACATATGTCAGTTTTTTTTAAACATCTTATTCTCACTAAAATATTCATTTAACACAGGCACTTGTAACTATCAACCAATGGCATGATAATACGCAAAAAATTAGATGTTTCAGTTAAATAACAAGCTATAACTACATTCCAACCATTTGGGATCATGGCAAATCTACCCTTTGGGTTTGGCACCAAAACACAGTGACACTGGCAGCTGAATTTTCCATTGAAGACTATAAGGCTCCTAGAGCTGATTCTGTGGTCAGTGTGGGGTGTGTCCTGGAGGATCCATCTGGCGCTCAGTGAGTCTGTCAGGACCAGTCTACTGTTAATGGAAATGAATGTTTTCTTGCAAAAAAAAAAGAAAAGGGTGTTGGTAGCCAATTTCACTAGAGCCATCTTTACAAAGAAGGTCTATTTAATACCCCAAAAAATCTCATTCATCTCATTTGCACTTGCTTAACCAGCATATAGGAAGTCCAAGAAGCAGACAATTTAAAATCAGCCATTGTTGTTCACGGTGGCTCATGAGCGCTCAATTCTGCTGGACAGATTTGAGTTTATCGTTTAGTATTTAGTCATAGTTTTTGTCTTTTCCCAAATATGAAATTTAAATTTATTCAACATTTTTAAAATCACATACATTTATTTCAACATACTCGGACTTTTAGCCAGTTATTGCCAGTTATTATGGCTATAATTTTATCAACTTTATCAACTGTCAAATTTTAGTTTAGTTTACAATTTTTGTAACAAAAATATTTTAAAAAATAAATAAATTAAAAAAAATAATAATAATTTGCTGATAAGAAATGGCTAAATTAAACCACATATTCAAAAATGTATGCATTAATTTAAACATATGCATGAATACAACAAAAGCAAGTGAAAAGCAAGTATACTGATATATAGATGGCATGAAAAATTTACCAAAAGTAAAGCACACAACCAGTGACCCTCATCCCTCTCTGGCAGAATTTAAATGGCAACCCTCAGCACTTTTCATCCTTTTATTCTCTCTCTTTCTCAATTTGCTATGACTGAGAGGACTGTTAGAGAACTATTGGCAGATGCAACTCAGAGGGAAGACGCTGATCTCTTTTCTCTCTCTTTCTATCTGAAGCTTCATATGGTGCTGTATATAAACAGAAGCAGCGTATCAACCCTCAGCTGAGCCACTCCAGGAGTGAAGCATGGCTACTGAGCCAAGAATCAACAGTAGACAGCCTGCTTGACTACTAGAGCCCCATCTGTCAAAGTCCATGAGTGATTTTACACTGAGTGTGTGTGAGGGGAGTGAAACTCTAAATGAGGAAGAAGGCATGCTTTTAAATAAATATTTATAATAATAATTCAGGGCTGCATTAGAAAAGAAATTGAGGGAGCAAACCAACCAAAAGTGGCCTAAACTACATTTATAAGAAATGACAGTACTTAAATCGAAACCCCTGATGAACAACCCTTTTGAGGAAAAAGATGTGCCAAGGCTGTCTTGTGAATTCAGCCTCTAATACTTATTACCATGTGGGTTAGTGTGAATCGGAGAGTGTTTTTGTGTCCTTCCTCACCTGCTCTGGCAAAGAAAATGAGCTGAGAATATTTCCTGTCAGAGGGGTTTTTGCAGCTATCTTCAGCAGCGCATTGCCAAATTCCCCACCCACCTACAGCAGGCCAGGCCGTCTGTATCTCTGCATCAGAGCTTCAGCAAGATGCCCAGAACTTGATTTGGTGTGATTATGAATAAATTTGGGGGGATTTTGTTATTGGAAATTCTGAGGCTTATGCTGTAGAAGCCCCGTCTGCTGTTTCCTCAAGAACAAAAAGCCCTTACAAAATGTTATGTGTAGTATTCAGTTTACTCAGAAAACCTAAGACCATGGTTCTGAATGATTAGTTACCATAGCCTATTCATTTACCAATGTATTAAATAATACCATGGAAATACTAGGGCTGCTTGATTATGACAAAAATCATAATCACGATTATTTTGGTCAATATTTTAATCACGATTATTTAACACGATTTTTAGTGGGCCATATAACCAAAACTTTTTTAATGCAAGTCTAAAGTATTCAGTTAACAGCCTACAGAAACTGAATAATCTAATGTGAAATAAAACAGCATAGTCTTCACTGTAAGAATTCATTTGTTTCTTTGTTTCTTATTAAAGCTACAAAAGTCCTTCTGTGAAGAGCAGTGAGTGATTTTGTCTTTGTCTTTTGTTGTTTGATTAATATTAAGCACAGTGTCAGCAGCAGGAATATAGACCACTGTCACTTTAAGAGCCTCACAGTGTTCTGCTCTCTGACCGCAAGCCTCCTTAGGAACAGCGCAAGTTCGAAAGCGCACCGGCGGAAAGGGGTGCAATAATCGTTTTATCTCGATTATTGTATTTTCATAATCGTTGGAGGCCGAAATACCATGGTCCAAAAAACATGGTAGTTAGATATTAAATATTTGCAAACAACCAAAACTGATTCATTACTTCCTCAACATATCAGTGTGTTGAGTGAATGATTCAATTACTCAGTCATAAAGACAGCTGCAACATACTATCATACTAATCTTTCTTACTCATCCTAATATTTCTTTCATAAAAAGGTGTGGTAAAGATAGTAAGAGTAAAACTAATATGCAGTATGCTAGTATGCTATTTGTTCTTGAACGAATTAGCGTTTTGAATGAATTGTTTGGATTCATGACTCGCTTATAAAATCAGTGGTTCAATTCAGAATCGCATACTAGCATACAGCCAGTCATTTCTGTCATTCTGAATGAATCAATGTTTTGAAAAAATCAGTTGAATGAATGAGTCAATGAATCACTCATAAAGACCACCTACTGATTGACTGGAAATGGCAAACACAGACAAGTAGACGGATTCAAACAGTCAAAAGTCCCAGTGCTGCTGGAACATTGCTCAACCAATTCAAATTAAAGACCAAAAATAACTGCTGTACAATGAAGTTGCTCACTCCCAATTGAAAGCGCATCATGATTAAAGATCTGGACTGGAAACCCAAAGGTTAAATTTTCAAATTCTCAAAGGGCGATGACCAATGAACTATCACCAAGGTGATAAGAACAAGGTCTAATGCTGCCTTCACATGCTATCGGAAATTTCCTATTTCCCACTTATGAAGTCGTGATTACGAGCTTGTCTTATTCATGTGCTTTAATGTCGGAAAGGATAAAATGTAGCGTCCCATTGGTTGACAATCTTATAAACATTCACCGCGCTATACATGCAGTTCGCTGACAATTCTGGAATTTCGGTCAAATACATGCTTATTTCACTGCTTATAAAACACACAATATGCTTCGCATGATCGTTCATATCTAGCCTATAAATACACTACTTTAGCGACAAGACAAAGGGATGTAGTTGTTGTGAGAAAAGCATTGACAGCAGCAATGGTTGTCACCTCCACCATGTTTAAAGTTTATGACCCGCCCAACTCGGAAACTTGGGTATCAAAATTATTTCAGAATTTCCCAGTAGTAAATACGACTTGAGAGGCCGTTCACGTCCAATTTCCGATTAGGAAACTCGTATTTACGATAATTCCGATAGCACGTGAAGGCAGCACTAAACCCCAGGTTTCCTCTTTCTAAAGTAAGTGTCTGCTGCTTAAGATAATAAATTATCTCCTAAAAAGAATAATTAGCAATTAAGACAACATTGAATCTCACATCACTGAACAGTACAGGCGAATGGCACCATGTGGACAACAGCCATATATCCTTCCACACCAACAGAGTCCTGCTTGTTTCTCTGTTCAAAGCCCAGTGGAATGAAACCAGAGTCTCTGCTGGCTTTTGTGCTGTGCTGAATGCTGTTGTTGTTGTCAGTATTGCTCGAGCACAGTCTATGACAGCAGGCCAGAGCTCACCTCCACCTGGTACATCAACCAGCTGCATAAGCCATGCAAGTGCATGCAGAATCAACAATTGTACACAATGCATTAATTAATTCAGATCATTAAACCATGTTTGTGGCGCCCAACAGCATATTTAAATGACAGAATCCGTCTAGAAGACACTGGTGGAGGTGAATTAGCAAAACAAATGATACACATTGTCCTATTCTCTGGCATCGCTGTTGCTTTCTCAGTTTTTTTGGGTCAGTATGCACCTCATAAATGACCTAGATAGCAAATTTGATTAGGGTCTTCTGAATTCGGGGACAGTTGCATCTCAATGGTGCAATTACACGCCATTGAGATTTCCTGTAAACTAGCTTTTATCATGCCACACAGCATGTAGTCATGAGGTCTGTACTCACCTGATAATTTCACTGAAACGCTGTTAAAACCTTGAAAATGACAACTGACAGTTTATACTCCAAGCAGTTCAATGGTTTTTTAATTTGTTTCCCAGCATTCTCTGCCTTTACAGTACATATCACCATAATTCACCATTCACCAAATGTCAGACTGCTGGAGTTAGTGGCCTACTAATCTATTTTACACCGATTTTCAGGCAATAGCCTTATTTAGCCTACAAAAGTGTTTGTAAAACAAAGAGAGCTGGTGTGCATGACTTTCATAAAAGTAGTCTATACAACCGGTGCATTATATTTAATGGTCATTTATACCCAGCAGGCACCAGAAGTCTATGTAACGTCAGGTTGACGTTGGACATGACGTCGGACAGACGTTGCATTTTGGTTGAAAATGAAAATCGGGTTGATGTCAATATTTGACGTCAATCTGACGTTGACTTAATGTTGGATTTTGGTTGCACAACCTAAAAACAACAAAACCTCAACGTCAGCTGACGTCGGTATTGGACATCAATTTAACATTGACATTAGACGTTGAATTTACGTTGAATTTTGGTCACCCGACGTCGCAACCAAAATTTAACCAAATATCAACGTCTTATGATGTTGTGTGCCTGTTTTGTGCCTGCTGGGATACAGTCAACATAAAAACCATCATCAAAAGAAGACCATGCAACTTAGACTCCACATCTTCTGAACAGGGTTATTAGTTTTAACAAAAATAGTATCTCAATGATACTTAAGCCAGCTTTGTGTGAGGAACAGACCAACATTTAAGAAATTCACTATTTATAGTCTATTCATATATGAGTATTGACCATGTATTATGAATTGGCCACTTACGATGAACTTTGATTCATCATATAACTTTCTATCGTACCACTTGTATTATCACAGTGGTTATCAGCTCATTTTATGATTTAAAGCAGTTTTTGGTACTTTGAGTAGACTGGTATGTTAACGTTATATCACCTGATGAAATATAAGGCTATACATTTCTGGCAATCGTAAGTTTTTTTTGTTTTTGTTTTTTTTTACCATAAATTTAACAGGATATAATTACTGTGCATTACTGACAGCAAGCTACAGCATATATCATCTGTGATTTTGGGTCTGTTCCTCACACAACTACAATATGACTTCAGAAGATTTGTAATATGATTTGTACGGTCTTCTTTTATGATTCTTTTTTAAACTTAACAGTATAAATGACCATTCACTTTCCTTGTAAGGAAAGATCTTAGCCATTATCTTCTTTTGAGTTTCACAGAAGAAAACAACATGGAGTTGAGGATGATCAAATGACAACATTTTCCTTCTTGGGTGAACTACTCTATTAAAACATTTAATTATAAACAAGTTGTCACAAATTGATACTTATGGAAAAGTCCCACATCCAATTCATGTAACAATGACCCACAATGAGGCTAGGCTCAGAGCCACGTTCCCTTCTCCAGGCTTCTGTGTGCCTCTAGACAGCCCAACAGACAGAAATCCTCCATCTGCCACGGGCTGCCAAGCTTTGCCCACAAGTGCTGTCCTGCTTGGCAGGGATGTAGGTGAGCCAGCAGCACTGACACAAAACTACAAATCTTTCAATACTGATGCTAACGACCACTAGTTAACAGCGGATGACAAAACAAGTGACAGGAGGATTGGACCAGACTCCTTGAAACTTCTGCTAAAATAAGCTGATGTTCCTCTACTCTGATAATGAGGCAGTCCATGCTAATGCAGCAGGTTCCCTCTGATGAAGTCTAATCAACAGGACCAATTCAGGCCGATTCAAATTTAAATGCAAAGTACTGTGCATCCCCCACCTCCCTCTCTCTATCCTTCTCTGCAGGTCTTTAGAGTCAGGGGTGTTTCTGAATGATCCCTCTAATCTCAAACCGCACCGGCTTTCATGTGTCTCGAATTTTTCGGGCCTGATAATGGATCTACCTTGACTTAAAAAGTGCCAGACTGACTACAATTCAGCAGGCCCAGTGTGGGGTCAAAGTATCTACTGTTAACTTCAGCATGACTTCCAGTATAAGAAGCTAAAAGCTGGACATGAGATGTAGAGCCCTTTCAAAGCTCTTCACTTGAGTAAGATTCAGAAATATCCAGATGCCTACAGGGTTCTGAGCTAATCAGTCTTTTATATAAGGTGAGACAGGATAAAAACCTTTAAATAGCCTCCAAAATTCAGTATGAAACTTTTAAGAGAGAGAAAAGCTTACTCTACAAAACAAAAAAAACAATGCATTCTGCATGCACGCTTGCACTGGCGAGCCGTGCAGCACTGGATATCTCTCGAGCACACAGAGGAAATGCAGCAATATCAGTCTTCATTCCTGGCCTAAATATTAAACCTTGTTTGCAAGACTCAGACGTCATCACATACTACTCTGAAAACCAGATTATAAGTTAGTTTCATTTCTATTAAAAGCATTTTATCCCTTGCAGTGCCGTCAATGCTGATAACCTAACACTGATATTTGAATTTCTAACAGGCTTTAAAAGTTGTTAGCTTTTATTCTGAGAGAAGCACAATGCTAGAAGTGTTAAAAACCAACAGTTTTGGAAATGATGAAGAAATTTCTCTGAAATTTAATGTACTGTAACATTGCTCTCTTTTCTTAATGAAGGCAAAGTGAGGCGAGTATTTAACAGCTAATAATGTAAAATACAATGATGTATAATTGTCAGTTACATAACTGAATACAACAGAAACACTTGGTCATCAAATTTGTGTTAACATAATCAGTTTAATTCATAATGATTTGATAAATCAGTCTATTACTCAGTCTATTAATAAATGTTTGTGATGTTTTGTCAATTTTTAGTTTTTTTTTTTACTGGTAACTCAAGAACCTCTTGGAATTTTTCACAGACCACAATTTGACGAGAATCTGCATTACAAGAATCAGATGGTTGAATGGTTTGTTAATTTGTTTTTAAAAGCACTCCTGCATTCTTTCCTATCTTAGCCACATCTCAATGCTCTCAAGTACGTCTTAAAATTGTCTTAAGAATGCTATGTTTGTGTACTGTAGTTACAGATTCTAATTTGATGAATCTCTGGGTTCTTTTAAGGATAGACTAAACAAGAACAAGTCAAGACACACACTCAAAGGACAATCTGCATCTGCATCACAAGACTCTTATCATGAGGTGGGAATACCATGCCACGCATTTACAAAACACGCTCCAAGAGATCACACAGTGAAGTTACATAGTAGAGTACAGTGTATATGAGCCCCAGGATCTGTGTTGCACAACAATTCAGCTTTACAAACTCTTTTGACTTTGTGGGAATATGAAAAACTAGCCTGCAGCCATTCTCCACAAATCTACAACCACATGGCACTATAGCTCAGGATGTGACACTGTGCACCAAGTGTTTCTAGAAATAACCTGCCACACTTCCGAACAGGCGACTGGCCACTTCTAGAGATATTTCTCCTGATCCACTTCATCAAGAATGACAGGGACATTATTCATCCACAAAATTTGCAAAACAAATGATGCATCCTTTAAGGAATGAAATTTGCCAGTCTAAACAGAGCTGCTTCTAGAATCTTAGTGAAATCTAAATGGATATAAAGACAAGACATTCTAAAAGTCTATTCCTTAAAACTAACCAGTACTTGTTATTAGAAAGTAATCCTTTTTTTTTTTCTTTTTGTAACCATTCATTTGATTTTGGTACTTAACCATTACATACTAGTAGAACTTATTATTAGCGATTAGCATCTGTTCAGTCACTAGTACTTATTTATTACATACTTGTATTTATTTTTTCTGCTATTCTCTATCCCATCAATGACAAGCAGGTTAACTGTTCTATTGTTACTATTTACAACTTGAACATATTTGTCACTGAATGGAGATTTTTAGTTTATATAATATCTATTCACTTCCAATTGTTGCTGCTGGTACCCATTCCAGTTTTACTAACTATTCTATAGATTCAGCTGGAACAGACACTTATGTCTCATACTAGAATCTAAAACACACAAATAACCTGGGTCAGATAAAAGTACAGTATTAGTGCCAAATGAATAGTTACTAGTAAAATTAGAATAGGTACTAGTAACAACTGGAAAAAGTACTAATCGGAAGTGAATAGTGAACTAAAGATAGAAATTTGTTACTAGAATAGTTACATTCTACAACTGGGATAGCGAGTAATAGCAAAGAAATAAGTATCTAATGAATAAGTACTAGTGACAAATTGAATTGATTAATAGAGTCACTATTGGAATACTGTCCTAGTATCTAAATATATAGTTGCTAGTTAAACTAAAAAGATACAAGTCATCGGTGGATTATTTACTAATACTTTAAAATGAGCATTAGTAACAAATGTAGATAATAGTTAGTTGGCATGTCATATTACTGTACACACAGTTACTGAATGCAAGACCTGAAGCAAAAGATAAAATATATAGCACAAAACACATATAATTAAAAAACAAATTAATCTATCCAACTTTTAAATTCCACTTAAGAGACACAAAATCTCCACTACTTCGCCCATCATTATTCTGTCACAGCAACTTCCTTCCAGAAGGCACCGCGTCTAAAGTCTTTGTTCTAGACAGAGGAAATATAATAGCTCTGATGGGGAACAGCACAACACATGCTTTGCGCTGCCAGCCCAAACTGAAACTGACCTTGTTGCAAATGAACAACCGTTTGCTCCACAATGCTGACACTGAAACAGAGATGCTCCGCTGGGGAAAGCCTCACTGTCAGTGTCACACACGATGAGCTGCCTAACGTTAGTGCTGGACGCCTATTATGTTCCATTCCAGGTAAAATGTTTCAACAGCATAACCAATATCTTCATACTGTGAAACGTAAAAAGTGTGTTACCTGCTTGTGGTTTCAGTAAAAACAACGTGGCTCATTTTCATCGCCGGTAGTTGTTTCGACCGTGCCGCGTTCAATGTGTTCGGAGAGTAATAAGGTTTGAACGAACAGTTGACAGTGTTCGAAAAGCCCCACCCACCTTTGCTCCTATTGGTTCACCTTTCCCGTCACTCAAGCGTCACCGGAGAAAAACTGTGTAGGCATGGCAACTGCGTTTCCAATGCCGCTTTTCTTAGCCAATAAAATAATGGTTCAATTTCAAGAGGCAACGCCCACCTGCCAAGGACAAGAGTCATTGGATAAAGTGTTTGTCAATCAAAATAAGCCTTTACAAAAGGCGGGAACCCTTGAGTTCGATTATTGTAATGTATGCAAATTAATTTCTTTTCCTAAATTCATAAAGACAGACCGCTGTCCAAATGGCCACAAAAATGAAGTACTCAGCACAAATGCAAAATTGGCAAAGTGCGCGTTAAATATTTTCTGATAACTGTGATTTATGCATTTGCACAGAAAAAAATACTATATTGTCTTTCATTTTATAAAAGCAGCACACAATTCCACTACAAAATTATATATATCAAACTCAGTCAATAAATGAAATTACACAATGTCACAATTAATCATATTTACATGTGCTAAAAATGTAAAAGCAGTTTCAACGAATTGACAGTTAATGGGTATTGACCATATTACTGATGGCTCATAATGTTACCCATGAGCAATGTGTGATAGAAGTTAATGACAAATTTAATAATAATAAATTATTAATAATTCACACACTGGCCTGAGTATGCTGATTAGGTCATTTACATAAATACACCCTCTGCATGATGGCAAAACAAGACCTATTTATACTTTAAAAACCACCAAAAAAGAATTAATGCCACAGATATGCATCACATGGCAATTTCTCAGCTTTTTTGTTAAAACCAATTAGCCACACAGAAGAGCTTGCTCAAGGTCAAGGATGCACAAATTGTTATATATTTATTCAAAACACTACATAACAAATGTTATTCTACAGCAGTGTGATTCTTGGAAGCTGAGGGGGAAGATCCGCTCTGCCCCGAGGGATGCGGGAGTGGGTCAGAGGGAGGAAGGGGAAGAGTCAGTTCTGGAGTGGGTGTATTATAGTCTGGGTGGCTCTTGCTACGGTGAGCCGTGACATTGTCTCTCTTTCCAAAGCGGCGACTGCAAATCTCACAAGGGAACTGGTAGGTGCTCTCAGCATTGTGCTTTCGCATGTGCCAATTCAGAGAGGCTTTCTGTCGACAGGTAAAGCCACACACCTCACACCTGAGAATAAGAGACGGGGTAGGTTAGATCTGGAGCTGAAAATTGTAGTAGCAAAGCCTTGAGCAATATAGTTGTTGTGTTAAATATTAATGGAATGTTCTTGTAAAAATTAGTTTGGAAGTTACGCAAGCTTTGGTATAAACAAAGGGCCTAGTGCACGTGTGTGTGGTGAAACTCATACTGCAGTGGTTTCTCTCCGGTGTGTATCCTGCGGTGGATGATCAGGTTACTGCTGGTTCGGAACGCCCGGGCACAGAACTCACAGATATAGTCTCTCTGATCTCACACACACAAAGAATCATACAGACAGAACCACAACATGAAAAACACTAATCCCTGCTATTTACTGTACTTGTCCAGTGGCTTTGCTTCTGGATACAGATTTTACATTGGGCAACAAAATTAACAATATTCCAACAATTCCAACAAAAATATTAATAATGTTATATTAAATAAAAATATCATCACACTATTATATTTCTATTATTATATTATAAGTGCATACAGTAGTAGTTAAAGACACCTAATAAAAAGTGGGGCCCATTTTATTAGATATTTATTTATTTATTTATTTATTTTTTGGCATGATTTTTTTCCACGTTGCCCATTTTGGCATCTCTTTAATCTTCTAACAAATTAACTGAATGAAATATAGATGAATTTGTGTAAAAATACAGTAGAGTTTGATTAGATACCCAGCCTTTGGCAGTAACAAAAAAAGATATGGGAAGTGTTTACTTCTCCCTTTGAAAAGTTTTTATAAAGCTTCTTTTTTTTTTTTAATTGCATTTAGCATTCTTGTTTTTCTGCAAAACAGACCTGCACAAGCTGACAACCACTGGATTAGAAGAATTAAATTACCATTTTCATTTTTTCCTTTTTACCTGAATACACTAATGTTGAGATACTGTACATATCAATGTATACATATACTCATATATACAGTATATGGACTAAAAACTCACTACTATGTAACTTTTCATGCTCCTTCAGATGCTTCTTAAAGTTGAATGACTTGCTGCAGGTGGGATGCGAGCAGATGAAGGTCTTCTCCTGGAGATGCTGATACTTGACGTGATGCTGTGGAGAGGAACAGATTGTGAGATGCTTTCCCAACCTGTCACAGTGTTTATACTTTTCCATAAAACCTTGCAGTCAACATATTTCTAATTTAAATAAAGTTTATTTTCTCACGGATCAGTGCAGAATAATTGAAATTAGAGTTCTTCTCTCTCAGAGTTGTTTTCGTCCAGTAAAGATTAATGAATGTGTCATTGACATGTCAATACTGACTCAGCACTCACATTTAGATATTGCAGACTGGAGAAAATCTTATCGCAGCCTTCAAACTTCAATCTGGGACACGTCATCTTTCAGTAACTGTGGACTGAAGAGAAAAATGTACAGAACTTCACGGTTCCATTTAACTTATTGGGAATCAAAATATAAAAACATATTCTGTTAGACAAATCACCTGGTATTTTTAAGAGTTCCTGCCTTTTTGTTGGCATTGTGTGTCTCAGGAGGATCTGCTCTACTCTGGGTCCCTCTGTTGGTTAAATTCAGCACTGCAACTTCCTCATTGCTACAAGACAGAGAGTTAAAGTTTAACTTGTCTTTTTCAGTCATTAAATGTTTCGGTATAGATGAATAGAGCACATACCTATCAGGGGGGCTTTGGTTTTCAATGCAAACCCTTGCAGGACCGTCTCCAGTCAGCTCATCACTGTCTGCTGGAGATCTGACAATCAGAAAATCCAGTCACCTGCATTCTTGTTTCCTCTCAACGTTTCAGACCTTGTCTTGTGTTTCTGTTCTGTGTCATTTATGGTAACTTCAGCATTTTCTTGTTGTTGTTGTCTGGTTTTTAATCTAGTCACCACTTCTTGTCTTTCTATCTCTGTGTCTGGCTCCTTTAGACACCTCCTGCCTCGTTGTTTGAGTCTCTTTGGGCTAAATACACTTCTATCACCTTGATTTTTAGATGTAAGTACCTTCTCTATCTTAATAGGAGTCCACAAAAAAATGATGTCCATTTTCACAGGTGTATTTGAGACACACGTCCACCTCAGATGAGTCTTTGGGCTCAGTTTCAGCCCCTATTCTCCCTGCTGCATGAGAGCTCTGATCTCGCTCTGTTGTTTTTTTGACTGTGCCAGAATGCAGGACAGGGGGAAGAGGGCACATCTGTCCATGGTTGTGGACCAACAGGATGAGTTCCTGCAAAGATTCCTTGGTAGTTGACAGAGTGCTTGTCTCTCCTTTCCCATCACCTAAAGATGAATATATAACCAAAGTAGACATTTAACATATATACACCAAAATGCACTGAGTAACCAATAGATTTTGTGATTGTATCAGATTAGCAAGGCACATCAAAGATAATAACTATAACAATAACAATAAAGTACAATAATGTTGGTTCTAATTTGGTGAGAATAGGGAAGTCTACACTACAGTCATAATGATAATGACACAGAGGAACAATATCACTGAAATCACTTTCAGAATGATATTTTCCAATCGATCAGAATCTACTTTAAAGAGTTTGAGCATTTAAAGCAGCAGAAAACATAACTGCATCCTGCATTAGTGTGGACGCAACTGCATTTATCATTATAGTTATCCTTATAGTAATCTGTTTTTGTATCAACAGGTCTTGATTCAGCATTTTTAGCTTGTTTTTCAGTACAAATATCTAAAACATTCTTAAATCAAAATACATTTACTTAAGATCCAAAATTACTAGAGATATTAAGTTTTGTTTTCTGAAAAAGTTATCAAAATTAAGCAAGTTTATGCTTGAAACAACAACAAAAAATATGTTAGTGGGGTAAGAAAAATGGACTTAATTCAAAGGGTAAACAAGATTATTTGTCTTACTCCACTGAGAGATGCATAAATTCACTTAATTTAATACATTTTCCAGAAAACAATATCTTTTGTAATTTTCCTTCTAAAGTAAATGCATTTTGATTTCAGAATTTTTAGATATTTGTAATGAATAACAAGACAGAAATACTAAGTAAAAAAAAAAATTTTATGTCAGACGTGTCATTTTGTTGATGAACTATGCCTTTAAGGAGGGAATCTGTGGTTTACTTGAGCACTTGATACAAACTCTTGAAACATAGCTGCAAAACATAAAGCAAATATCATTGTCAGTTAGACCACATTTTATCTATAACGCTTCACACACCACCAAAAGCCCTGGCTGTCAGCCAAACCTAAATATGTTTAAAACTCCATAAACCACAAGTTCATCTTTGCTTTTCTGCCTATACTTTCTTTTAAGCTCACTCATAATTCCTGTCTTTTCCCTGTATGATTTGGAGCTGGATCAGAACAACTGGAAAAAATCTGAGTCTCATCTTCAAAGCCAGAATCAACAACTGCAGATGTAATTCAACAGGAATTCTAGAGTGCGCATCCAACGAACTGTCATCTAGTGGGTCTTAGAGTAACTGTATCTCTCTGCAGAACAGGATGACTGTATTACACCTCTCCAGGAGATGCTGAGCGAGCTCTGAGTGAAGAGAGAAGCCCAGTTTCTCTTTGAGCTGACCCCAGCTCTGCAGACACGAGCCCAGCCGCACGCGAGACTTACTCCTGTGGGCATCCAGCTCCCTGCACCGCTGACCGCGCAGACTGTCTTTAGAGGATGACATCACACTGACAGATGTCACTCAGATGACACTGAAGATGAAGAGAGAAACAAGACTGATAATCAGGTGAAGATGATGAGAGGTTTGTATATTTGTTGCTTTAGTACAAATGTGGATTGAAATCATCAGACAAATGAATAAATTGTTTAATAAATGGCAATCATTGGTTTCCAAAATGTCATATTTGCAATAATAGCAATCGTAAAGGTATTGTAAAAGCATTACAGGTTTTAATTACAATTATAGCTCAACTGCATAAATAAAGGTCTCCCATTATAAATTTATTAATATAAATTCATTATGACTACTGTTTTCTGTTGTTGTTTTTTCGTAAAAATGAATAGAATATAAAACAGTTAATATACAAAGTAAATGAAATTAAGTCGAGGTTGACTATTATGTTTTGTTGGGACACACATTTTAAAAATTACAGACTACATTTTGTACTCTGTTCATGTAAAGTGCCACTAGCAGCTGCTCTCACGCCTCATTTTAAGTATATGCATAATCCCCCGGTTTCACAGTCAAGGTTTAAGCCTAGTCCTAGACTAAAATGTAAATCTGAGCTGTTTCAACTGAAAGAAACTTGCACTGACTGATCTTAAAACATGTCAGTGCCATTGTTTTGTCTTAAGATGCACACCAGTAATGTTTTTTTCTAAGGCATGTTTATAAAAAAATTACTTAAATGTCCTAATTGAATTATGGCCTAATCCTGGTTTAGGCTAAACCCTGTCTATGAAACCGGGCCAATATGTCTTAAACTGAAAACTCATAAGTAGCAGGAAAGAAACCACTGACAACCACTGACTTAAATAAGACCCTGAACGATAGTGTTTGTGGGGCCCACTCCCTCAAACTGTTGCCCTTTTAAGGAGGACCAGCTCAGTCGATCACTAACGCTAAACTCGGTATAAAAAACATTAAATATATCTCGTGATAAAAGAGATGCTACACAGAAAATTATGAATATTTGGTGAATTTATCTTCTCAATGCTATTATATGAAATATGTCATCAGATGTCAAGCGAGCTGCAGAAACAGAAAGCAAATCGCAAATTTCCTGTCCCAGAAGTCTTTACGGCACAGCTAGGATCCATGGGAAATGTAGTCCGAAAACAAACATCTGTTTGATATTATTTTATATGATCAGCCAGTGTTTAAACATTAAAAGACTTGATCTAAGTCATTTATAGAAAGTATA
The DNA here is from genome assembly GCA_039654775.1 of Spinibarbus caldwelli. Lineage (NCBI taxonomy): Eukaryota > Metazoa > Chordata > Actinopteri > Cypriniformes > Cyprinidae > Spinibarbus > Spinibarbus caldwelli. Next base: position 21,251,709 of record CM077249.1, read on the forward strand.
ACAGTGCAAACAAAATAACAGAATGTATTAATATGCATATTAATGTTTACATTTCTTAAGCAAACTATCTTAATACTGTGTGTCATGATTTCAATAGCCTATGATTTACACATTTAATTGGTAAAAACATTTTCAATAATTTACTAAAACATAGACTAAATATACTTGGTTTTGTAAAACCTTTACATTTATTACTACTACAACTAATAATAGTAGCTAATAAAATTAAAGTATTTCAATAAATGGGTACAAGCTCATCTAATTTCTATAATAGGGCCCACACAGCCACTCAAAACATTCAAAGTGCCTGTTAGCAAACGGTAGCAAAAATGCAAAAGGGTGAATGACATGAGAAAGGAGTGTAACAACCAGAACTCAAAAAGGAAGCAACATCAGTTTCACATGTGATATTGGGCTCAACCCACAGTTGCATGTATCAGATCACCCTACCACACATGCTCACTAGGAACACGCAACGCACACTGCTTACCTCTGATCATACACCCCAGACCACAATGGACGAACTCGGTGAGTTGTTTTTATATATGCCATTCTAACACTAAAGTCTTAATCAGTGTAGAATCAGATGTAACAGATTTGTAATCCAAAGATTGAGATGGTTTTCTATTTTAAGTTTATTTTCTATCATTTATATGATTCTCTAGTAGTCTCATTTAGACTGTGACCTTTAAATGCAAACAGGTATTTGTGGTATGAGAATTTTTCTGGGACATTTTTATTGGTTTACTCATATTAGACTAAAACACTCATCGGCATGCCAGACATTTCATTATCAGTGAAAAGCTGACATTTTACAAAATAGACAAAACACATTAATGAATTAACACGTGAAATTTTAGAGCATGGAGCATTTTTTAAAACAACCAAACAGCAGCATCAGTGTAGAGTCCCTGAAGATGTAACAGGTCTGTGTACCCAGGCAATTCTAGGAGTGTGAAGTGTTGTCATCTACAAAAAAAAAAAAAAAAGTATATTTAAATATGTATACACATGATTCTTTACCGGTAGCACTTTGGTATACTAAAGATTTATTTTTCTTCCCTGTGAGAAGTAATGACTCCTGTCACTCTTAAGAATAAATTGATGTTCTTGTGAAGTATATTTTTTAAAGCTCCCATTTTTCTTGGTATTTTAACAGAAGTGAGTCAGATCATCCATGTCTATATTTAGTGACTTTTTGTATGTCAGCAAAAAAGTGTGGCAAAAGTTTGAAATTCATGTGTTTGTTATTTTATGTTTTGCATCCGTTGCAATGACAGTGACATGCCTCTTCACTTCCTCAGGAAATGACACGGATTGCTAACGTACAGTGGCTTCACCTTTAGTTCAATCATAACCGTTACTTCAGTGCAGTATTTTTTTTGTCAGTGTATGTGTCAAAGTTTGTGTTCAGTGTCACTGATTTCAGTGCAGGTGTTTCATATGTATGAATTTGATATTGCAGACATGCTTTTAGAGGAGTTGGCTCAGAACTCCACCCAGACTTCAAATGTTCCTGCACCCATTCCACCCAAAACTCTCCAACTGGGAGCCTCGGTTAAAAGTAACAACACAACGCAGCTTGAACAAGTAATTACATTTCAGGCCAATTCATTTTCATTTTCAAAATGAATTTAAACAAGAATTTGAAAAGCATTCAAGTTTTACAACTATTACCTATTTGAATATATTTAGTAGTGTAATTTATTCTTGTGATGACAAAGCTGAATTTTCAGCATCATTATTCCAGTCTTCAGTGTCACATGATCCTTCAGAAATCATTCTAATATGCTGATTTGGTGCTCAAGAAACATTTCTTACTATTATCAGTGTTGAAAACAGTTGTGCTGCCTCATATTTTTGTAGAAACTGTGATGCATTTTTTCAAGATTCTTTAAGTTCAAAAGAACAGCATTTATTTGATATGAATAAAAATAATTATTTTTGCAGTCACTTTGAATCAATCTAATGCATCCTTGCCGAATTAAAATATTAACTTCTTTAAAAAAAATAGATCACACTTTATTTTAAGGTCCAATTCTTGCTATTAACAAGCCATTAACTATTACTTTTGCCTCAATAAACTCCCAATTTGCTGCTTATTAATAGTTAGTAAGGTAGTTGTTAAGTTTAGGTATTGGGTAGGATTAGGGATGAAAATATGGGAATGCATAAAATGTGCTTTATAAGCACTAATAAACCACCAATATGTTAATAATAGGCATGCTAAGAAGCAACTAGTTAATAGTGAGAATTATTCCCTATTCTAAAGTGTTACCAAAACAATAACATCTTACCGACACCAACTTTGAACTATTAAATATCTACAGTATTTAGACCCAAACTGAGCCATTCTAATGTCTTTTCCCTCCCATTACAGACTGAATCCTCTGGATTTGTTGCTGGTCCAGAAAAGACATGTAATCCCTACAGGTATATCCACCCCTTTCCAAAATTTGGAGTAGAAAGAGCCTGTCTGTTGATGTATCTTATTTATAAAATACCTTTTGGCATACATGGTGTCCTCTGAGGTTCAGCAGTTCAATAAGAAGAGTTATCTTTTTCTAGTGTGGTTCCAGTCCCCGTGGAGGCAGGAGTGATGAGTCCCGGCACAGCTACACGAGAGCTCGACTCCATCATGAATGAGCTGCTAGGGCTAGGCCTGGAGGTGAGTGAAACATGAGGTGGACATCAGTTCATGCATTAGCTACTGTGTGTTAAATCACTATTGCACTTTATGAGTATCACAAGAAGAGGGCAGTATAAGCATATTAAGGCTCCTAATGTAAGCCCCCTTATCAATTATTGAAAGAAAAGTCATTAAAATTGTCCAAAAATGCTTTATTTTGTAGGTTTCAGAACCAGTTCCCATATCAAACCCACCTCCAGTGGCTAAAAAATCAACGAAAGACAAAAAACCTGAGGAAACTAAAGAAAGTGATAGTGGAAAGCAAATAGAGGCTAAGAAACCACAGCATCCTCCTCTGTCAAAGAAAGTATCCAAGAATGTGGATGCTATAGATGACCTGCTGGGCTCTCTCAGCTCAGACATGGAGAAAATGGGGGTCCGCACTGCTGCCAAAGGCCACTGTGCTTCTTGTGACAAATGTATAGCTGGGAAGGTACTACCAAGATGCAGACAACAAATCTGCAAATTTCTAATCAGTTTTCTGTACTAACAAATATGTCATCCTGTATTACAAACTGCAGATGATCACAGCTCTGGGTCAGGTGTGGCACCCAGAACACTTTGTGTGCACAGCATGCGGGGAGGAACTAGGCACATGTGGTTTCTTTGAGAGAGATGGCAGGCCATACTGTGAGAAAGACTACCAGAACCTCTTCTCCCCTCGCTGCGCTTACTGCAAGGGTCCTATTATTCAGGTGACCTACCATATCTGAAAAGCTCCTTGTTAGAATTTCCTCAGACATTTTAACTGAAAATTTAAAAAGTTATGACTCAATCCAGTACCTGAATTATTACAAATTATTATAGTAAACATTATAGTAAACAGAATAATTACAAATTATTATAGTATTATAATAAACAAAATTAATTAAAAACCTAAATTAATAACCATAATATATATGAAAATTAATATTTAGATTTTTATAATAAAAAGAATAGTAATTATATATATATATATATATATATATATATATATATATATATATATATATCTATATATATATATATATATAAAATGTTATATTATTACTATTCTTTTTATTATTAAAATCATAATATTAATTTATACATTATCGTATTTATTTATTTTATTTATATTTTATTTTAATATTAACTTATATATTTAATTTTGGTTTTTATTATAAAAATAAAATATTTTCTAAAACAAAAATATAGTTTTTATTAAATAAATATTATTATATTTTTCCCTTGCTGTATTCGACTCATTTTTGGACCTCAACCCACCAGTTGAGAACTACTGCTCTAGACATAACTACTAAACTAATGAGTCATATTTGAATATAAATAGCAATTGAATGCAATGAAATTGCTTAAAATTAAAAGTGTAAATAAATAAATTAATTAAAAACAAACAAACAAGTAAATAAATGTGTAATGTAATCTTCGACTCTTTCACTTTCACAATCAAATGAATTATTCTGGCCAATCAAGCAGGTGATAATTTATTGTGTTTTGCACAGAACATTCTAACAGCGATGGATCAAACATGGCACCCAGAACATTTTTTCTGCAGCCACTGTGGAGATCTATTTGGACCTGATGGTGAGACAACTGCACATTTATCAATTAAACTAAAACAATTTATCACCACACGTATGCCAAGAACATCCCACGATACATTCTGTGAGTCAGCAGATCTGGTCGTCATTTGAGAAATTACCTTTTGTACTGAATGAATCTGTCTTTTCCAGGGTTTATGGAGAGAGATGGTAAACCATATTGCTCTAGGGATTTCTACCGCCTCTTTGCACCCAAATGCTCTGGCTGTGGAGAGCCAGTGAAGGAGAACTATCTGTCTGCAGCCAATGGAACCTGGCACCCCGACTGCTTTGTCTGTGCGGTGAGTGAATTAGTGGCATTGAAGGCTGGAATGCAATACAGTCATGTGACTCATTCCTTATAAATAAGGAATATGGAGTCAGTCAGTCTGTACTATTGTGTGAGCTTCAAAGGTGAATTCTTCACCTGCATAATCTATCACTCCAGATCATTCTTCTTCATTAAATGTTTCTTTAATACCCTTTTCTGCATCTCTCTCCAGGACTGCCTGAAGCCTTTTACAGACGGTTGCTTCCTCGAGTTGAATGGTCGGCCCCTCTGTTCCCTGCACTATCACTCCAGACAGGGCACTCTGTGTGGAAACTGCGGAGAGCCAATCTCAGGTCGCTGCATCGCTGCTCTGGACCGCAAGTTTCACCCTGAACACTTTGTGTGTGCGTTCTGCCTTCGGCAACTGAGTCAGGGAGTGTTTAAGGAGCAGGGAGGGAAGCCATACTGTTCAGTATGTCACACGAAACTCTTTGTGTGAAAGACGTTTCTCAAGCAAAATCAAGGTTTTAAAGCAGTGGTTCTCAACCTTTTTAAAGGCCCGCCCCACCTTCGAAATAAAATAAAATATACCAATAATTAATATGAAATATACAAATTAATATATTAATAAATTATGAAATCTATTAAGTTAATTAACCAGGATTCATTTTGTGATTCCAGAAGTGTTAATAATTGTATTTTCTTCAATAAAAACAATATTTAGTGAGGGAAAATAAACAAATAAAAATGTGACTTCAGTTTACATCTTGATTTTTAGCATTTCAGTTAAGATTATTTTAATATATTAGTAATTTTTTTATTTAAATACTTTTAAGTCACCTGTGGCCCCCTGAGGCCCCCTAGTGGGCCCCGAATCCCTGGTTGAGAACCACTGTTTTAGCAAGAAATACAGTAGTATGGAAGGAGTGATACATAAGCCATTTTTTCTATTTTGTTTAAGGGAAAAAAAATCTTTTTAGAGAATGCAAGTCAAATGCAAGCAAATGTAAATTGCATTGAGAAGAAATCTTTAAAATGTCTTGTTTTTTTACAAAGTAAACTATAGCAATATGTTAAATGTCGTTATTTAATTATATCATTTTCATGTCACATCAATGAAGCTGTTGTAATACATGTTGAACAAAACAAAAATGATTGTTAAAGATCTTAAATGTTCATAAAATTTAAAGAAAAGGATTCATTGTCTTTTACTCAAGTATATCATGACATGAATTCAATTTTGCTCTCATAGCACAATAAAACAAACATACATCTCCACAAGCCTTTGAGGAGATTTCTGGGTCTTGTAAATGCTATTGATGTACTGTTATTTCATTAATGTTTCAATAACTAAGAAGACTCAAGATCCTAATTAACTTAATACCCATATGTGTTTGCATAGCCCATGCATTACAGTAACTTCATGGGGACATTTTCTGTAAACATTCAAAAAGGGTTAGAATAACATCGGCCATCATTTTCCAGCTTGAATATACAGAAGCCTGTTGATTTTGTTGTGTGCATGATAAGATCACATGAGCGAACATCACTATAGGTATTGCTCAAGATCCCTTGATTTGTCAGCTCACTGCACTGTTCCTCAAGTTTCAGCCAGGCAGTAACTTAAGGACATGCCTTCTCATCTTCAAAGAATGCTCTTTGATGGTAAAAGATGACAGCTGCTTTCTGGGAGGATGGGTCAAAGATCAAGATGTTTATCACACCATAACAGTCATGAACCACAAGAACCTCCCACAGTGAGTGGACAAACACTCATACATTACGTGGTGAAGTTAAAGTTTTAATGTAGTGACTCAAACTAGTGTTTGCTTACCATAAATGACACAAATTCAGTCACAATGCTTTCACTATGACAATGCTATTATGCCATACTTTAACTGACATAGAAGAAAGCACTCCTTTTATGTTTTAATGCCAAGGGTTCCCAAATATGACAATCCCCTGCGAGATCCACTTTCTCGAATATATATTGATTTTGTATTAAGTTAATTTAGATGTGTAAAGTTTTAAGTTGTATTAATTAGAAGTTTTATTAAGTTTGTATAAAAACTTTTAAAGCCAATTTTAAAATAGAAATTCAAACTATATCAGCATTTTTTAAATTTCACAAAACTACCAAACAGATTTTGGTTTTTGTTCCTCTGTCAAATTTTGAGTGCTGAGAAAAAGCTCTGAAGTATCTTCCTTTCATAAATAGAAATTGGGAAAGAGCGCGAGAGAGAAGGGAAGCAGAGCACAGAATGTAGTGGTTGGGAAGACATGTGTAAGCGTTAAGTTTATAAATCATGCTGTCATCACTACATACGTTGCTGTCACAAAACAACAGAAGCTGCTCTCTTTCATATTCTCTTGCTCCCTCTTCTCTGTTTACTGTCCCTTTGCTCAAATAACTGCTAATCTAGCCCTAATATAGAGCTTCCTGAATGGGTTTTCTGTTTGGAACTACACTGCATTCGACCTGAATTTGGGTCCATTTGATTTCTTTCCTTCTGACTTGTGTGGTCCTGGTACACTCTTAAAAATAAAGGTTCCAAAAGTGTGTTTTTGAAGTGATGCCAAAGAAGAATCATTTTTGGTTCTCCAAAGCACCTTTCAGTGAACAGTTCCTAAAATAACCATTTTGAAGAACATTTAAAAATCTAAAGAAACTTTTTCGACTATAAAGAACCTTTTCTGCATTTGAAAGGTTCCATGGATGTTCAAGGTTCTTCATAGAACCATTGATGCCAATAAAGAACCTTTATTTTTAAGTGTACGCAGTTGCTGGGGTGTTCTGAGTGGTTGCTACACTATGTGGGTAATAGGGTGTGTTTATTTTTCCCTGTTTGATAGGCATATACTCCACACTCTTGCTCAAAATACAGCAGGATAAAGCTTAAATACATTATGATCACATATTGAGCTCTGAGCGCACATTACTCCAGGTTTTTGATTCATATTGAATCAGCCATTCCAGCTCAGTGAACTTTCGACTTACTACGGTTGGATCACTGAAACAACCAGCCACAGTATTGATTCCCATTTTTTATGGACAAAAATGTAATGGAAGTCAATGAAAACCGAAACTGTTTGGTTGCCAAAATTTGGAAGAAAGTAAGTCCTTTCATTTTTGGGTAAACTATCCCTTTTGCTGCTGAAATCAGTTCAGTCAAATATGCCAAAGAATTTTTTCAATGCAATTTTGATAATCCGGTACATTAAAAATAATTGGGTCTCTAAGCAGATCTCGATTTCTTTGTGGGTAAGCCATCAAATCATTTATTCAAACAATTCCTTTAAAAACACTGATTTAGCTATGAAACAAGTGAATGTCTTTATAAGTAAGTCATTGATTCATTCACTCAACCTATTTGTTTAAAATATCACTCATTTATGAAACAAAGCAGTTTTACTGCTGCTTTGTTTGTAAATATTTGCATTGGCAGAGGCATATTAGATAAAATACCTGACAATTTTGTAAGTTACTCAATATTAACCTCTTTGAATACTGAACTGCTGTTTAAAAGCAATAACCATCCAGCTTGCTTCAACAATATGAGAGAATTATTGGAAGCAATGGTGTTTAGTACTTAGCATAGGGAATGAAACAGGAGGGCTCAACCTCGTTAAAGTGGCAGAAATAAAAGGCCTGTCAATAAGTGTTGGTGTGGCAGGAGTCAGGTGACATTTACAGCTGTAGGGCTGAAGGAGGCCGGTGGGTGAATTGGCCTGTGAATCCTATAGAGAGGGTAAAGAGGGGAGTCGTTCTGAAACTCTAGCCTCACCTGAACCAGACCTTGGCCTCTCTGTCACCCCACCAATCCACAAAGCCACGACATGGGTCACAAAACACCGTAAATACTGCCCAACCTGGCAACCCTGAGACCACACTCCCATAATAAACAATGAAGCCAATAAGTGTCCAGTATGTCACTGCCAGACAAGCCAGTGAGTGTGTAACCCCATGAACAAAACCGCATTCAGTGGTCTCAGACTCCTTATAAAGGACTGGAAAGATGAATGTGGACCGCTGGATGCCAAAATGATTAACTGTATGCGATACTTAATAAAACCAATGAAGTCAAATGTAACAAACTATTTATGGAGCAAATGTGAAATGCAGGAGTGTCAGCAAAGCAGTGTTTTATTGATTTATTTGCCATGTCTTCCATCACCAACATGGAGACACGTCGTAACATATATTCTTATCTGATCCAGATGGCTGCCAGTGCAAAGTTAGATGTTAGAGAGACCACAGAAGAACTGAATTTAGACATAGGTTAAGCAGTGATGTAATGCAATTAAAAAAAAATAAAAAAAATTGTATGTTTAACTACACTTGAATTCATCAGAAAAATTAAACTTAATAATGTATAGTATACTGTATAATTAACATACTGATATTTTCTAGAATTATTTTAAAAAGTCTGTTATAAAGAAAAAAATAAAAGAAAAAATTGCGACTGATACAAACTTGACAGTCTGTTATGTATGTTTATGCATTTTTTGTAATATGGAAAAAATCTTTGACTTTTTGTGTTATATGGAGAAAAAAGTCAGAAAAAGTCATAGACACAATAAATCATTTTTTATTTTTAATATATATATATATATATATATATATATATATACAGTATCTCACAAAAGTGAGTACACCCCTCACATTTCAGCAACTATTTTATTATATCTTCTCAAGGGACAATACTATAAAAATGAAACTTGGATATATTTTAGAGTAGTCAATGTGTAACATGTATAGCAGTGTAGATTTACTGTCCTCTGAAAATAACTCAACATACAGCCTTTATTGTCAAAATAGCTGGCAACAAAAGTGACTACACCCTAAGTGATAACAGCTCTACGTTGTTTAACCATGCAAAGCCACATGTCCTATTCATCATGTTCATTTTTTGTTTGCTTGACAGGACTATACAAATTTGTGTATCTTGTATTAGAGCAGTTAAAATTTGGTGCTTTGAGTATAATTCTCTCATACTGACCACTGGATGTTCATCATGGCACCTCATGGCAAAGAACTCTCTGAGGATTTGAGAATTAGAATTGTTGCTCTCCACAAAGATGGCCTAGGCTATAAGAAGATCAGTAACACCCTGAAACTGAGTTACAGTACAGTGGCCAGTGTCACACAGAGGTTTTCCAAGACGGGTTTCACTCGGAACAGGCCTCGCAAGGTTCGATCAAAGAAGTTCAGTCCTCGTGGTGTGCGTCAGGTGCAGAAGCTGGCTTCAAAAAACAGACGCATGAGTGCTGCCAGCATTGCTTTAGAGGTTGCAGAAGTGAAAGGTCAGCTCGTCAGTGCTCGGACCATATGCCACACACTGCAACAGGTCGGTTTGCATGGCCGTCGTCCCAGAAGGAAGCCTTTTCTGAAGCTGGCTCACAAGAAAGCCTGCAAACAGTTTGCTGAAGACAACCTGTCCAATAGCATGAATTACTGGAACCATGTCCTGTGGTCTGATGAGACTACGATAAACTTGTTTGGCTCAGATGGTGTCCAGCATGTGTGGTGACGGCCTGGTGAGGAGTACCAAGAAAATTGTGTCTTGCCTACAGTCAAGCATGGTGGTGGTAGCATCATGGTCTGGGGTGCTGCTGAGTGAGTGCTGCATGAGTGCTGCTGGTACTGGGGAGCTGCGGTTCATTGAGGGAAATTATGTCCGTGATGTCATTATGGAGGAGTGGAAGAGGATCCCAGCAACAACCTGTGCAGCTCTAGTCAATTCCAAGCCCAGGAGGATTAAGGCACTGTTAGATAACAGTGGTGCTCACACAAAATATTGACACTTTGGACATAGTTTTGAAATGTTCACTTAGGGTGTACTCACTTTTGTTGCCAGCTATTTTGACAATAATGGCTGTGTGTTGAGTTCTTTTCAGAGGACAGTAAATCTACACTGCTATACATGTTGCACATTGACTACTCTAAAATAAATCCAAGTTTCATTTTAATAGTATTGTCCCTTGAGAAGTTATAATAAAATAGTTGCTGAAATGTGAGGGGTGTACTCACTTTTGTGAGATACTGTGTATATATATATATATATATATATATATATATATATATATATACGCACACACACACACACAGTGCACAGCATAAATGAGTACACCCCCTCTGAATAAATATAAAAGATGTATTTTCTTAATGATCACTTATATAATTCATGGAAAGATGGTAAAATTGAAATGTATTAAACATATACTTAATAAAAACAACAAAATATATGCCAATATTTTCTGTAAGATAAGTAAATTAGCCAATTTGGTTTAAATGAAGGATTGCAGAAATGAGTACACCCTAGATTTAATTCAGCAAATATATAATATTCTAGTACTTAGTATGTCCTCCAGAACTTTAAGTATACTGCTCTGACCCTTCTTGGCACTGAGTGTACAAGTTCATGACAAATTTTCACATCTGTCCTGTTTAACTCCTGGAGGACGACCTCCTTAAATGTTCTGGTCTTTAATGGGGAGTTTTGCTCAGCTCGTCACTACAGAATCCCCCACAGCTGCTCAAGAGCGTTAAGATTGAGTGAAATACATGTCCACTGAAGGATTTTCACCTTGAGAGAATGAATATCTTCATTGTCATGCTGAAAAATGCCCAATAATGCAGGGAATGAGGTGAGGGTAGCATCTTCTGTTTCAAGTTTTTGTATTACATCACACAGTAGTGTGTGAATTCATGACAGCGTTGATAAAGCACAACTCCCTCGCACCTTCAGCACTCATTCATCCCTATATAAAAGCTTTACTACCACTGAACGTCACTGTGGGTACCAAGCACTTCTCACTGTACTCCTCCTCTAGCAACACCAGAACATTTTGGATGCTTTTGGATCCGAAATGATTGACTTGGTCTCTTGAAACCAGAGTATGGATTCCCAGAAGTCTCTATTTTGTAAATATGGGCCTTGGAAGAGGTTAAATGAGTTTATTTTGCTTTGGCTACAGTGGGTAATTCTAGTGGTGACAACAACCATGCATGTCACTTCTGCAGGCTGCGTCATACTCGGTGAGATAAAGCGTCACTCTTTTCATAGCTTTTGCCAGCTCTGAGACACTTGCGTGTTATTTCTCCTGCTCTTTTTCTAGTAAAAATTCACTCATCACTAAATGAAAACTTAAAGTGAAGACCTGATTATTTCAGAAGCCTTGTCACAAGTCCATTGTTTTTGAATGTTGGTGCTACTTCTGCTATATTTTCACACTTAAAACAATAATTTAGTATTCCTCTTGTAACATTGTCCTTTTCATGCTAAGAAATAGGTCAACTGGCAGTTCTTTCCCAAGTGGTTCCACTGCTGCCAGCATTAAGTCTGAGTATGATTCAGTGGGCTATATAACACTTTTAATTGTCAGGAAATTACTTGCCTTTAAAAGATTTGGTTCAATATACTTACCTGTTGATCAAAAATAGCCTTAGATCTATACACAACATTTTTTTATTTATTTATTTTTTTAGTAATTTTCAGGAGGGTGTACTCATTTTTGCAACACAACATTTTAACACTTTGATAAGAAAATCTTATTTTGCTGAATAATTTTGACATTCTTCTTTGGTAATTGATCAAGCAGGCTTGTTGGAACATTATATCTCCAAAGAACCCTAACATGTCATCTAAGTAAAGAGTAATTGCTGAATTTGTTAAGTTTTAGAGGGGGTGTACTCATTCATGCTGTGCACTGTATATATAAGAAACTATTTGTATAAAAATAATAATATAAAATAATATGATAACATAATATATAAATAAAATCCTTAATAATGAAAAATTTTATCTTTTCTTCTCGCACACCTCATACTGGAAAAATTCAGTGAGAATTATTGACCCCTGACAAAATCTGCGAATTCGGTTAAAGCTTTCCATTTCCAAGGCAAATCCTCAATTACCATCTCTAAAAATAAAACAAAAAATACTTAATGTGTAATGATGTTTTTAGCTAAAAGGTTAAAGCTAGGTAAAGTTTTACAAAAAGTTCAAGTCATTGCTCTGTGTATTGAAGTGACTGCCCTCTAAAGAGTGGTTTTTGAACGAAGACAAGAAGTGACAACTTCAACACCCCCTAATTGCATCTTGGTGACACAGAGCCCATATATTAATTAGACAAGCTCATTCAAACCCAGAGGAAATGGGTTGCATTCCCTCCGCCGTTACCTGTATTTGGTTTGGCCTATAGCCAACCTAGCGCAGGTATCACATCAGATTAATGACTAGCTTCTCTGTGCAGAGGACTTCCTGTAGTGCTTAGCTGAGGCTCCCTGTGCCAGGCAACTTTTTTTCCTCTTTATCATTTGATCTGTGGTTTCACGCTCTCTTTCCTTCAGCTTCTGAGTTTGGGCCACTAATTCCTTCACTCAAGTAAGGACTCATGGTTTAAATGAGAATGCAAAAAGCTGGTTTGTCAATGGGACCCAAAACTTTTTGGTTACTAACATTATTCAAAACATCTTCTTTTGTTTGGGTGGACTATTCTATTAAAGAAATATATATCTTTAGCAATTGTGGGCCCTCTGAAATGCGACTTGTGTGCAGTAAGTCACCAACGGAACTCAAAAAGAAAAACAAAACTCTGCCTCTTAAACAGAAAAGTAACTATGGAGACAGCAGCTATCGAAAGCAACCTGGGAGAGCTTCAAATCAACCTCAGACCGCAATCCTCCCACACACTAAATCCTCCTCTCTCCTTTCTCCTTTCATTTCTCTCTCATCTGATACTCCTCCTCCTCTCCTGAACCTGAAAAGTGCAGCAGCAGCTTCATGAAGGCCTGATTTACTGTCGTTTGGAGGCTGCTGAGGGTGGTCAGTTCCACGCTCTGCTGACCTCCTGAGAGCTGTGGAAGTGAGAAAGCTATGACGGAGAGCTCTCTTGGGCAATACTTGCCCTGCGCTGATGGGAAAACAAATGTCGACATTTGTCATCTGCAGGTCCTGATTCCCCAAAGTCACATGCACTATAAATTTGATGGTTTGTTGTGTAAAATTATAGTCTCCAAATGTAAATTTGCTTCCTACAGTCAAAACTTCTTACAGTCATGCATTTAAACGTAAATTACATAATATAGCAAGATAAATAGCTTTATTCTATTTGCTTTATTAAAAAAAAAATTATATATATATATATATATATATATATATAAATATATATATAAAACGAAATTACACAATAACACTAAGCAAATAACATTACTTGGACGGCAAAAAGGATTGAGGGTTTGTTTTACAAAATCAGACTACTTATACATATATCACTGATAAAAAATGATTTTGTGGTGAAGTAAATACTACAGAAACACAAATGTAATTTCTACATGAAAAAGTTATTTCAGGTAATAATAATAATAAAAAAAAACTAAGTAAATTCGGTATGAGTACTCAATTCAAGCTTGTAGAAATTAAAGCGTAAGTATCAGCGTTATAAAATTAAGTAAAACCTACTCAACTTTTCTGATACTGGTGTTCCCATCATGCACTAGGGCATGAATAATTAATAAGGCTGATTTGTTTAGTTTTTATTTTTTTGCTGTTTTCCAGCTGCATTTACACTGTTTTATCAATGCTTTTGTTGTTAGGTTTAGCAACTTGCGATTTTGTTACATCTGGGGTTATTTTTTTACTCAAAATGACATATTCATACTCAAAAATCATCCACAGAATGTTACTGTCATTGAGTATTGTGTACCAAGTATTGAAATCTCTGTGTTCAGGTGACTGCCGCATTACTAATTATATGGTGTCTAAACGATATCTGTTGTTTTGTTTACTTAGATGTTTCTGAGTAAATCATACACTTTAGAAGCATGGTTTAATTCAGTGCTATATTGAGTAATGTGAGCTTTGACTAAGTAAAAAATACTCAAACTTTTATTGGCCAAGCTAAATTTACTTATTTTCTTTCTTAGGTAAGTAGATTTTACTTAATTCTATATGTGAAATTAAATATAATTAGATAACATTTACTCAATTTCTTTATGAACGTTAAGTTCAATAGTATGTCGATTTTACTCGACAATAACACGTAAATTGTACAGAGCAGTAGCAGTAAAATTTACTTGAAATATGTTGTGCAAATATGCAAATTGTTAAGAAGATAAACCCTACAAGTTAATTTTTTCAGTGTGCTGTTTAAAAGTTTGGGCTCCAATTTTTTTAATTTATTTTTTTAAGTAAAGAAATTCATACTTTTATTCATTTATAATGTTACAAAAGAGGTGCCCCTTAAAAAAATAATAATTAAAAATAGGTGTATGACTCTCCTACTTGCAATGGTATTATGTTTCAGCACAAACTGCATTTTTTGGAGGGACAGCACCTTCCACACTACGTAAGGGAGTTCAGACATTATTGAGAGATTTGTCTCTTTGAAGAGTGGTTAACCACATGAGAACTTAGTTGATCAGTCTGTGTGTGTGTAGATTTGAAATAAGGGGCTTACTAGATAAATCACAGGCTCTGTCGGGAGAGACTTGGGCCTGGGGGTCTGTCTGGCCCCTGTCATGGAAAACACTGAGAGTCCCTCTCTCTCACACACATATACACATTTATAAACACCCACACAGACAAGCTTATTAATGTGAATAGCAGAGGAATCTGTGCTAATCTAATCTAATTAACCATGTGCAAATCCCCTGAACAAAGCCCCAGCAGACTCTGAGCACTGATTGAAGGGCAGGTCTGCTCTTTTGCTTTCATAGCTGTTTGGTGATCAGGGAAAAAAAAGTAAAAAGAACTGGAAAAGAACAGGAGCCTCTGTGATTTCTCATAGAGTTAGACCTAATTTATCATTTATATGAACTCCATGAGTATGCATGGATGGGATCTTTCATCTTTTCACAAGTTTCTTAAAACAAATTAACTTTAGTGTTTTTTTGCGAAACATTGATTAAAGTGCTCTACTTTTTAGCTCTCAGTCCCCATACAAATTATAGTGCTGTTTTAAGTTAACACCACATTTCATACGTGCAAGAACACAGTTTTTCCCACTTGAATTTACAACTTCTAAGGGTCCGTCTGACATTAGAAACCCTTTTACTCTGCATCAAACATTGGTTCCTTGTTTTATCAGAGTATCACATTCCATCATACTGAGCCAGGATAAACAGGAAAGAAGGGATTATTGCATTTTTTCATCTCTTTCTTTCCTCCTCTTGGATGGTATGTGGTCAGGCTATGAAATTGTTTCCACTTAATAAATTAAGAAAAAAAAAAAAAAACCTCTGTTGCAGCTCAAGGGGGATTATTTTCCCAATTACCTACACCGCGGCTCATTTACTGTCTGAGTCCTGCATCTTCAAAACAGAAGTTGTGTCTCCAAACACACTGAAGCGGTTGACTGGGTATCTGATAAATAAAAAAAAAAATAAATAAAAAAAAGAGAAGATGAATACAATTACAAACTGGAACATTATATTATATTCTGTCAAGGTTTTTAATATACATACATATATATGTATTTATATATTTTAGCAAAGTCACCTTTTCAATTTCTGAAGCCATTAATTTATTTGGATTAAGATTAGCTTTTTTAAATAAAATTTACTTTTTTAAAGCACATTTCTTACTCTTATAAGTTAGTGTTGCATGTCATCAAAAAGATTAAAGTTTACTTTTGTAATCCCTAAAAAAAAAGAAAGAAAAACTTGTTTCGCTTGGTAAACAACTGAACTTTTTATGTGATATTACAAATCTCTCTTCTCCAATCCAGTATATAGCACCCACTTTTCACATGCCTATCAATTTCACATGGATATAATCAAGTGCCTTACCATATTTTTCTCATTAAATATCCTGTTTCACTTGGAAATACATCAAATTTTGGAAATAAAACGGTTTGATCAAAGCAATTCATATACATTTTTAGTAAAACGTAATTATCTTGTAGTTTTATATAAAAATGTAATATGGTTAAATTTACTTAATCCTATTAAATAACTTTAAATAACAGAGTTTAGAAAAAAAACATTCTTAGAATTCTCTTCATTCTTTAAAAAAGAAGCGTTTATTTAACTTAACACATTTAGCTGTGATCTCATTCTGAATAAGAGAATCAGATCACAGTACCTCGCATGCTTCTCATCCATCCATGCATCATTTAGACCCGACAAATGACGACAAGAGGACATGATGATGCTTTGATCGGCTGTGGCTTGTCCTGAGAAGGGAGTTTTGCAAACAGAAACAAATAAAAGTGTTTCATAACGTCTCCATGTGTATGGAATCTGTGTTTGACAGAGGAGTGGAAAAAATTTTTAAAAATGAGGAAACGCATCACACGGAATGACTGTTTTTTATTATGTCTGAGCATAAGGCATTCATCTAATTTAAATCAAATTGAGGGAAACGGCGCTATCGTGTACAGCATCTAAGATATGATGTGACTCAACACCGGCAAAACTGCAACTATCTGAGATTGATTTAAGAGGAATCAGCGTCTCATCTCTGATACCACACAAATCTGGCTGAACCATGAGCATAGCCATTAATCAAGCTGCCTGTCTGCATACGGGCCTTGCTGTGATTTTAACCCCCTGTTGAGTGCTGTGTGTTTTAGGCACACAGAGTCCTTCACCTTTGCCCACGTGTATAAAACAAACCCCTACAGGCTTTAGTAGGGGGTCCGGCCAGTGAAACTGAGTCTAGCTGAATCTTCTGAAATGCAAACCCTTTGCGAAAAACAAGAACACTTTCACATATTTTCACATATGCGTTACAGAAATAATATACTTTAAAAGAACATACTTAAGTGTAAAACTGAATGTAATGTTTTCAGACACTTAACTGCATGTTATTTATAATAAAAAGAAAATATACAGTAAAACCAAAATTTATTCAGACACCTTCAACATTTCTCACATTATCACAGTTTATTCGCTATAGTTTATAAAATGGCAATAAAATATGGCAAGAACTCAAGAGTTAAACTGTGTCAGAACATATTCATCTTGATAATGTCAGATAACTTTGATAGAAAGGTATTTAACAAAACATGGTCAGGTCAAAGTGTCAAATCAAATTTTTGGTCCCAAATTTTTTATCAGTTTTACTGGTAGCCCACTGTATGAAGAATTTTTGGGTATAATATGTCAGAGTTTACTTTATTTTGCTATCCTCACTTACATAAATTAACTATAGTGTCCTGCACCCACTAGTAAAAAAAATATCAAAAATTATATCTGGTGTCTGAATTTGTGGTTTGACTGTATTATAATTTAAATTTATTCTAAATGCAATTAGCTGAACTCAAGAGTGCTTTTTGATCCACTTATATTATACACAATTTCATAATTACTTTTATTGTCTATGAAAAATGGTTAAAGTATATTGCTGAATGTACTGATAAACATTTATGGTAAACTAAAATGTACTTTAATGTGACTTCTTTTGAAAATTGTATGTCACATGCTTAAATATATGTGTAATTACACTTTTGTAATCATGAAGTCACAATTTAGTTAATTTACAATATAGTAACTTTAAATGTAATACTGAATAATGCAGTTAAAAAAGTGTACTTCTTTAAAGCACAGCAAACAATTATTAAAACATAATTATTTAAAATGGACTTTAAAGTAAAACCTTTAATTTGACATTTTATGTTTTCTTTTAATATATCTTTTAAGATTTTAAGTACACTACAAGTGCACATTCACTTCTTCTGACCACCTCATCATCAAAGTTACTGATTAATGACTTTATTCTGAATATGATAATGATTTCAACACTACTCTTCATGCCTGGAAAAGTGACGTGAATGATTCATTCATGTCTCACACAGAAATACACATACTTGCATAATTTCTTCCATATAAACTGTGCATGAAATGTGTCTGCACAAACATGTGGCACGTCAGGCCAAGGCCGCTGGCAGGACAATAAACAAATCACAAAATGAAACAGCATAACGCGTGTTTCCTTTTCCCACACGTACTGTAGATTACAGTAAATGCTCAGACACATGCTCAGAATCAGCAGGAGAAGCAGAAAATGAGAGCTGAGCTTTTCCTGGAAGCGCCCACACTCACAATGTTTTTTTCTGGTTATGTGCCGTTCGTTGAGAAGAGGGGTGGTAGGATCATTGAAGAAATGGATGGGTGGGATGTTTGCTAGGCTTTATCATGTCTCTACTGACAGCTTCTCTTTGCTTCTGGGTTGAGCCAGAGAGCAACAACTGTTTGTGAGCTGAAATTGAAAACATGCAGCAGAACAAGAAAAGACAGGATCTGATTGTGCTCTTTACTGACAGCGCTGGATGAAAACAAACTGTAGAGGAAAGCAGCATGACTGTGGTGTCAGGGAGTGCAGAGTCTGTCATGGAAACCAAAAGCAGAATTTTTTTACTTCAACTTCCTTTTTTTCCTCCTGAGAAAATTACTTGCACTTACAGTATCCCTGGAGAGCTTTAGGTCATTGAATTTGTTTTGGTCTCCCCTTTCAGTCATTTATGTAAAATGCTGGACAAGATATTTATTTGACTTTTATTTATCTGGTGAAGTAGCCTACTTCATGAAGGACATCATCTGTTGTGCAAAATCAAACAAAGACAGGCATGACAAGAAAGTGACGTAGTTTGACAGAACTTGTAATGCACTTCTGCGAGTTTTGAAAAATGGCATTGCAATTCTGTCCACTTCACAGACTGGGGAAGCAGTCCACATCTCTCTCCCATGGCCCGCTGGCCCGCTGTGATTTATCTATGATTTCCGAGACAGAAATAATCAGCACAACCTCAAATCACAGCATGGACACACAAAAATATTTAAAAGTACCAGCATGAGAGAGCTAACAATCAGCTAACCATATATTTTTGCAGGACTTCAGATATGTCTTCATATCAACATATATCTAAAGAGGTTCTTTCATAAAACGTCAAAAGAGATGAGGAAAAAGACAGATTTGATGATTCGATACTATTTTTTAACCATTTGAAATGTTTGAAAGTAACAGATGGAACTGAATGTTCATTTTTACCCCTTTCACCTTCCTTAAAGGAACAGCTCACCCAAAAAATGAAAATTTTGTCATCATTTACTCACCCTCATGGCGTTCCTAACCTGTATCTATGTAAGTTTCTTTCTTATGTTGAACACAAAAGATATTTTGAAGAATTTTGAAGAAACAGTTGTTGGTCCCCACTAACTTACATAGTAGGAAAATAAATACTATGGAAGTGAAAGGGGATCATCAACTGTTTGATTACCAGCATTCTTCAAAATATCTTCTTTTGTGTTCAACATAAGAAAGTAACTCATACAGGTTTGGAACGACATGAGGGTGAGTAAAGGATGACAGAATTTTCATTTTTGGTTGAACTATCCCTTTAATAAAAGTACAAAAATTCAGTCTGTTTTACAAGAATATTTCAAATATTTTATGTATATAATAAAAATGTTAAAAACATGAATATATGTTAATAATAATAATAATTCTATATTTTGGTTTATTTTTATTTATACATTTTTAAATAAAATGTAAAACAGAATTTTTTTTTTTACTTTTATAAGCTACAAAACATTGCAGATGAGATTGTCACGATTCTCACGGGGAGACGGAGACCAGGAACGGGAAGACGTGAATAATCCAACTAAAGTCTTTAATGAAATCAAACAGGGAAGTACATCAGAAGCTGGAAACACACACGTGACAGACAGAGATGACGTTTATTACTCGACCGGAAACACAGGGAAGGACACACTATAAGTACATGATGTAACTAGATAATTAAACACACACAACTGGAACATAATTAACTAATAATCACAGGAACAGGAAACTAACCAAATATGGGCATACAAGAGGAAGGGAAACAAGACACACAAGACAATCCTTACATTACACCCCCCCTCTGAAGGCGCGTCCTCACGCCATATACCATCCAATGGGGAGGGGGGGTGGGCGCTCTGGAGGCCTCCAGGAACAGGAACACAAAAACAGGACAGATGGCCTCCAGGGCGGCGCCCACGGCCCATCAGGGAGTTCAGGAGGCCATGGCGGTGCAGGGAGCTCGGGAGGCCATGGCGGTGCAGGGAGCTCAGGAGGCCATGGCGGTGCAGGGAGCTCAGGAGGCCATGGCGGTGCAGGGAGCTCTGGAGGCCATGGCGGTGCAGGGAGCTCTGGAGGCCATGGCGGTGCAGGGAGCTCTGGAGGTCATGGCGGTGCAGGGAGCTCAGGAGGCCATGGCGGTGCAGGGAGCTCTGGAGGCCATGGCGGTGCAGGGAGCTCTGGAGGCCATGGCGGTGCAGGGAGCTCTGGAGGCCATGGCGGTGCAGGGAGCTCTGGAGGCCATGGCGGTGCAGGGAGCTCTGGAGGTCATGGCGGTGCAGGGAGCTCAGGAGGCCATGGCGGTGCAGGGAGCTCAGGAGGCCATGGCGGTGCAGCCTTCGAGGCCGTGCCCCCCCCAAAAAAATACTTGGAGGAACTTACGGGGCTTAACTGGAGGTCAGGGGCCCTCTCTGGGCTTAACGGGGAATCTGGAGTCTTTACTGGGCTGGACTGGAAATCAGGAGCCCTCTCTGGGCTGAACTGGGGATCCGGAGCCCTCTCTGGGCTGAACTGGGGATCAGGAGCCCTCTCTGGGCTGAACTGAGGATCAGGAGCCCTCTCTGGGCTGAACTGGGGATCAGGAGCCCTCTCTGGGCTGAACTGGGGATCAGGAGCCCTCTCTGGGCTGAACTGGGGATCAGGAGCCTCTCCTGGGCTGGACTGGAAATCAGGAGCCCTCCCAGGGCTGACAAGGACTGGACAAGAATACGGGGGACATGCCCTGACTTGGGACAGGCACTGGAGGGCGCTCTGGCAGGCGCTTTCGAGGTGTGGGCACTGGAGGGTGCGTTCGAGGTGCGGACACTGGGAGAAGGGTATAACTGCAGCCTGGAAGTCTTCAAATGGGGGTGGGAACTCCAAAACGGGGTAGGAGCTCCAAAATAGGGCGTGGCTTCCTCCCATTTTCTTCAATCAACTTCAGCGCAAACTCCTCCCCACAGCTGATTCTAAAGATTTTATTGTTTGTGTCAGTCACAGTGTTAATTTAATTTCCTACACTATGCTACAAAAAATGCTAACCCCTAAACCTACCCCACACCTGACCCTAACCTTAACCAGTGAAATTGGCTGCATGGCGGGATTGGCACTGAAAAGAAAGTTGCAGTTCAGGAGATAAGCAGTTAACAAGATTATGCGATATGAGATGGCCGAGACGGGCCGTTCCGTAACTCCCCAACCGGACCTCACCGGACAATGGCACCTTTTTAGTTACACCCAGCGTCACTACCTCCTCCTACCCTGCGATTTTCAAGCCCCGGGACGCCCCCGTTGCTTAAAACAAAGCCATAGAGTAAAATCTTTCCCCTGCGCTGCGCTGGGACGAATCGCGGGAGAGCTCGTGGGTGATTCCCGTTTATATCATGAAGCAGAGGTTCAAACTCCGGTCCGAACACCACTGACCACGAGCTTTGGGCTCTGCTCTCACGGAGAATATTGATTTATATAGCATATTTTATTTTAGATCAACTAGAAACAATGTTTAATTTATAAAGTTTTATTTTGAAATGTAAGTCAATAACAATTGGCTGAAGCCAGAGCCAATGGTGAAAGTCTTTGTGCGAAGAGACCCTGCCCCATTTTGGAGGTTCTGCCCACTTTTGGAGTTCAGCCCCATTTTGGAGATCTCTGGTCTCCAAAAGTTGATTGGGAGAAAAAAAAATTACGCATGCGTGTCATGTGCCTGTCTGTGAATGGGAGGAAGCTACGCCCTATTTTGGAGCTCCCACCCCGTTTTGGAGTTCCCGCCCCCATTTGGAGATCTCCAGGCTGCAGTTATACCCTTCTCCGGGCAGCGGCCTTGAGCGAGCCGCGAACATTGGCGGCCTTGACTGAGCCGCAGACGGCGGCGGCCTCGGGTGAACAGCGGACTTGCCATCACGGCGGGAGACAAAACCAAACAAAAAAACTCTTCAAAAACGCAAAAAAAAAACACGGGAAAAGGGAGCGCCGCTTACTTCTGTTTAGGTCAAGTATTCTGTCACGATTCTCACGGGGAGACGGAGACCAGGACCAGGGAGACGTGAATAATCCAACTAAAGTATTGAAATCAAACAGGGAAGTACATCACAGGCTGGAAACACACGCGACAGACAGAGATGACGTTTATTACTCGACCGGAAACAGGGCAGGACACAGTATCGGTGCGTTCCAAACGGGATATATCGCCCTCCGCAGGGCACTTCCAAACCGAAGTGCTCAAAACTAGCCACTTCAAAGGGCCCTTCGGAATGAAGGATTTCGAAGGGTACAACTGATGGACACTTCGGGCTCCCATGATCCTTTGCGTTGATTCTTTGCATGATGACGGCGCTTCCGTATGATGACGCAGAAGGGCACTTCAAGAATTAGTTGTTTGGTCCCCTACACCCTTCAACCCTTCGAAGCTCTCACTCCGGAGGGTAAACAAACCCCTTTGAAGGGATTAGGGCATAGGGATGAACCCTTCCGAATGGAACGCAGGGTATAAGTACACGATGTAACTAGATAATTAAACACACACAGCTGGAACATAATTAACTAATAATCACAGGAACAGGAAACTAACCTAATATGGGCATACAAGAGGAAGGGAAACACAGGACACACAAGACAATCCTGACAGAGATGATGTCCTTTAAGTAAATATCCAGGATTAATAATAATAATATTTTTTAAACATTTTAGTATTTGAAAATTGTGAACATTTGAAGATTGTGAACACTGTGAACAACATTCATAATATATATATTTAAATATATTCATTATTGATTTAAAAAGACTAGGCTTCCTTGTTAACCAAGTGTACACACACACAGCATCCACCCAGTGCCAAAACATTTCAAAATCTGACAAGCAATCCAGGTCAAGAAACTAAGATGTTCTTTAAGAATACTGGAAAAACGCTAGATAAACATGGTTAAGATTTCACCACTCATAAAACCCCACACAGTACGCTGCAGCCAGGAAACAGGCCTCTCTGTATTTTCTTAGGCAGCTCTCTGGCCACCCCCCACCCATTTCTGTCTCAAACACACACACATAAGTACATTTTAAACAGAAGATGATACACTACATTTAACGGTGTGTCAGTACATTGTGATTGGCAAATTTTTATGACAATAAATGTTTGCCTGCTTTGGTCAGATTAAGTGCTCTTGCAAACCCTATAATTACATGGTAGGAGAATATGTGATTTACACCGGCTTCAGTATGGAGTACCTCTGTCTCTGTGGGAAATTCTGGATCCATGTTGCCAGTTTGCTATGCGTGACCATCTCTTGGACAAAGATAAGCCGATTTGTGGTGAATGTGAATGAACTGCTGCCTGACAATGATGGCCAGATTGTTATTTCCATAATATTATGATTTATTTTGTTCAAATCCAGACTTCCAGGTCTCACTCTATTAAAACACCACAATCTTTAACCAGTAGTAATTTTGGATCTCATTGTACAGTTGCATCATGAATAGATGCTGTTATTCAGTCCATTCAGACTGTAACACACAGAGACCCCAGTAACAGATGAAGCCATAGCAGGGGTCCCCCACAGATCATCATGCAATTACACATATAATCTCAGATCTAAAAAGAAAGCAGCGTTGCATTATGGGAAGTCTTTTTTACGAGCTCTTTGATGTGATTGTTCAGTGTCTTCTGAGGTTATGAATACAGAAATGTGCACAGAAACGCTCTTTTTCCGCTCTCTCTCCTACATACATACACTAACAAGCCAGTTAAGCCTTTTCCAACATCAAACAAACAGAGCTAAACAATTCCATCCACAGTTTCCGATATTCCCTGGAAGCAGAAACACTGTCGAATTCGATCTGTAAGAAATTCCATCACAGTCTCACAGAAAGCGAACAACCATCCGTCTGTCGCCTTCCAATCTTATCATCATCTGAATCTCTCCACCTCCCCCCACCTCTCACTTTCACTCTCCATCCTCTCAATCTCTCTCATACTGATTCATGAGATAGCCTGACAGTCTTTTTCTGTGTGTGAGCACACGCCAGGAAAGCGCCGCACAACAGATGCTTCAAACAGTCGTAAAAGAGTCGTTCTCCTTTATTGTTTTTGTAGTTTGCTACACTTTGCTGTCAAAACTACACAAGTTCTTCATGTTTTGGCATGAAGATTGTGAAATCTTAAACCCATTTAAATGCGCATTTTTTCCACAGGCTAGTTTATTACTAGTTCATTCAAGTCGTGGCCTCACGTTTCTTCTACTGGCCCCTGAATGACACTTGCAACCCCCTTCTGTGAAGACCTCTTTGCCCCCTACTGTCTTAGGAAATCCAGAGCATCATAAACCACAACAATACCTTAGTATTTACAACAAAGCTGTATTATTTTGGGTTTAGGGGACAATTTCAAAGTTATTTGAAAGTTACTGACTACAGTAGCCTATTGTATCATGTTCAGCTAGAACAGACAATGTCTGTCTGTCAGGATGAGCAAACATCTGCACGGTTCGAGCTAGGTTGTTTTAATTTTCATTTCTTCATAACCCTCTCACTGGGAACTTTCCCTTTTGTTTGACTTTGTCTTAGGTTACCGAGAGCAGCACAATGGCTTTAGTTTGCTCTCACAGCTTCTTGTAATACTATGAATGGGCAATAGAGGGCACCGTTTTAAAGATAAACAAGTTAAACTGTCTATCACAGGTATCATAATCAACAAAGCAGGTAATGCGCACACAAAAAAAGAACAAAATTAGCACAAGCTCAAAAAATGTAAAGGAAAAAAAGACCTTTGAATATATATGGAGAGATTCTGTCTTGATTCAATCATGAATCATGAGCTCATTCGGGGGTGAGCTGTGAAATGTCAAAGCGTCAGTTCTCGGCCTCAAAAACATGAAAACACGCGTCTCGAGGAACCTTGAGGTGAAAGACATTACCCACTCCATCACAAAAAGCAGCTTGACGGCATATGAGAGCACAGACTGGTCTGTCAGGGTGTTTGTTTGGTTGAACGTCTAATTGAAGAGTTCAGTCTGACGATGAGGTGAATGAATGCAGATACGGACTATGACAGTGCGACCATATGTGCGCCCTTTAAGAAAAAACACATACAAGCTCTAGGCTTGTGCGTCCCAAGGCATCCATTAGAGAAACATCCAGAACATGAACTTTCAACTGTTTTATTTCCACTGTCCGAGTGCACAATATATATATAATATATATATATAACTCCCCCCACCCCCAAAATGTTTACAAAATGTTTCAAATAGGCTATTATAATTTTGTAATTCATAATTATTGATTATATTCTTTTAAATTTTAAGCTAAAACTGCCTGTACTCTGATTTTGCTGTAAATGTTTAAAGCAAATTGCTTTGTCAGACTGGGGGGCATTTTACTCCACCCATGGGGGCGTTTTGCCCCATAGGTGGGGTAAAACGCCCCCTTTGGTACAAATTTAATTTTTGTTAAAAATCTAATAATTTGAAAACTCCGGACATTTTTCATACTTGGTTTATAATTTATGCCATTGTCACTAAAACTATGATAACTTTTTCGGACACATTTAACTTTTGTTTCACCGAAAAAAAAATTATATAATCCTTAAAGGGGTCGTTTCCCCCACTCTACCTTATATATATATCTGTGCTTCAAGTTTTGGAGCAGATCCAGGAATATTCCGTAACAAGCTATGCGCACTCACCAGCCAAGAATGTGAAAATCACCCTCAGACCCCGAACTCTTGCAAGGCGTGGTTTCAACAGGTAAATGCATCTGCAGGTGGCCACAGGTGAAACAGAAGACAAGTACGAAGGGAAAAACCCTCAATAACAGAACACACACAATGAGAGAAGGCAGATGTGGGCTCTCCATGAGAGTAACAGTTAAATAAACCCGCTAAACAGCACATACGGTCAATGAGCCGTAGAATAACACAATTACACGGGATTGTCTATCATTCAGACTGAAAACTGATTCTCGGTGAATCTCTTACTGTAACTACAGCACGCATGGGAAACTGCGAGGAAGGCCATTTTAGCTTGAGCCGTTCATTAAACTGTAACCAGATATATAATTTAATCGTTCATCAACACTTGTGATTGAAACGTGCTGCTTTAGAATTTACTGATACTGCACATCATCAAGGCCTGGTTGAAAAGGCTCGCACTCACATAAACAAATATAAGGGTGTAATCAGTGTGGTGTAATCACTGAGCCGACAGAAAATATACAGTAGGTAAGAGCGAGTACGCCCGCGTTGGAGCCTCATACGGGACCTGTGGAGAGTCTGGAGAATGAGATGTGATGGAAACACAAAGGGGCTCTTGTCTCGACCCTTTCTGCTGTCACCAGCGGAGCTCTATGTAGCACTCGTTTTGAAGGATCACTATGATTAATTGCCCACTACTTGACACTGTCACTCGTCCTCCACTCGGACAATAACACGGGTCACGGCACCAGAGCTGGCACCGCGGAAAAACGACAACCGGCTTTAGGCACCGCCATTCGTCCTCCAGTGGTACTGGACGGAATTACACATCTTTAGCGAGACCTGGAATGAAAAACAAACTTAAAATATATTTTTGCAGGCATTACTTCCTACAGTGTTTAGATTCATTAATCATTGCTACGCCTGCGATCCAGAACACCTCAATGCAAAAATGATTAGAGTCAATGGCCACAGCGCATTACTGTCAAATAGACTGTGACAGTGATGAATTGAGGGTAAATGGTACAATATGCCAGAAACTAAATATTAAAGCGTTAAAAGACCCCGTTGGCATACCTTTTATAGTACAGAATGCTTCACATTTTTATAAAAACAACAAACAAATTCATGCAGAAAGCGTCAGTTTGTGCTGTATCATGGAAAAGAATCAAAGGAAAAAGTTATGCAGGACATGCTATTGTCTGTCAGATTATTTTGACTCCCTAAAATAGATGTAAAATATTTTCCGTTTAATTAGAAAAAGAATGTAGCCTATAATTATAACTGGAAGTCACCTTAACATAGTGATAAATTGCTTTTATGGATAAAATGGCCATGCAATTTTACTGTAAAATATTAAAACATGTTTATGGAACTAAAAGTGACTTAAAATATATTTTACAGTTAAAAACTATGTTTAACAAGATAATACATGTACATTTACAGTAAGAAAAAAAAAGTTATAATTTAGATGAAACACTGTAAAACACTCCCTTAAGTCCCTGCAGGACACATCACATTCTAGTTGTCTTAAATACTTAGATTTCCTTTTTAAATCAGTTATGTACATTGAAGTGTATGTGTTACACTTCATGTTGTTTTTTTTTAATGCTTATTGCATTATGCACTGTCCTGTGGGTTACCGCTATATATAGTGTTTTGTGTGAATAACACTATGCTCTGCCTATACATTTTTTTTTTTTTTGGAAATTTTTGATCATGTGGTATGATAATTTACAGTACCAACTGTAATATTACAGTGGTTATTAGTACACTCTAAAACATGCTGGGTTGTTTTAACCCAATTTTGGGTAAAATATGGACTAACTCAACTTTTGGGTTAAAAATTTAATGTAAAAATTTAACCCAACAGCTGGTTTAGTCCATATTTGACCCAAAGTTGGGTTGAAAACCCAGCAGTTTTTAGAGTGTAGCTTAGGTTATATTTTTCGTGACAATAGTAACATGAACAGTACTAAACATTATATTAGGCTATTACAGAGCTACTAAACATTATATTATAGAGCTCTCAGTTTTACAGTAGCCTAAATTTAACCATTTTACAAAGTCTTATACATATAATTAAAAGTCGCCATCAATCTAATGACCAGCGTATTTTTTCAGTGATCAGTGTAGATCAATGCTGTGTTCCATGACCGTCGAAATGTTAAACTCTCATCCGCCGAAGAACCTGCTCTCCCCTCCTCTTAACAAGCAGAGGGGGAAACATTCAAAGCGTTCACGTTCTCTGCACAGTTAAACTGTAAACTTCAGGGGCGCAGCGTAGAGTTTGTGCTCTCCACAGCTGGGCAGCTGGAGAGAGTCTGAGAGAGAGAGAGAGAGCGAAAGAGAGAGAGACAGGAGACAACGCGAATCCCTTTGAAAGTCTGGGGCAGGAGAATGGCGGAGGGGCAGAATGCTTTCCTTTCTAGACGGCAAATGTGAGCCCACAATCATCACCGGCGGAAAACATTTTATTTGTGCTGTGAAACCAGGAACAACTTGTACACAACAGAGGTAACGGAGCTGAGGAAAGCGTGAGGTGTCCTGTGCGCTCTCATCTCGAAATGAACTGTCACTCGGGACTACGATGGTTGGTAACTTTATGCGCTTTCTTTCAAGTGGGCTCACCCCGGGACACGCACCAGAGCACGCGGAAATGTTACAAGCCCGTATCGGTAAGTTTGTCTAGTGCGCACTTTGTGAAGTTGCTTTGCGCGCACTGCACGCACCTTTGCAGAACCTCGTAAATGGCATGCCATCAAGATCTATGGTGCATGATATTATTATAGGAGATTGGTTCGTCGTTTGATCTTCTCCGCCGCTGATGTGTGCTATTTTTAAAGAGGTACTTTTATTACCAACAACTGAAATAATTACGTTCAAAGACTGAGAGTCGAAATTATTAGAATGGTTGTAATGTTTGATAAAAGTCAAATTTAACTTAGTTGGATAAAATTAAAGGAAAAAAGGTTAAAATAGATAAATTCATTTTATATGTAATATATTTTCCCTAAGATTACAATTTATTCTAAACAACTATATCTGGCCACTAAAATATGTATCCATTTTGCAACAAACTAAAAGATTAAACTGCTGTTTTAAATACTTTTGCTGTGAGGTTCAGTGGGGTTTTCGTTTCTTATTATTTAATTATTCTGCATGATCTTGTTTTTCTTCATATCGTTGACAATACAAATATTCAAAAATAAAATAGTTATAATGTAAATCTTAATAGGCTAAACACTAAACATTTTTATAGTTACATTATAGTTGCTACAAAAACAACTATTTTAATATAATTGTTATATTTGTTGCATTTCAGTTATCAACTGAGCCATAACGGAATATCTGTTTTAAAACAATTATTTAGTGGCGTCCAGCCAACCGCGTGTCACTTCTTGTCATTTAATCGTAGAAATCTGGGCCAGAAAAATTAATTTTTGTGCCAAGTGAAATACTGCTAAAGTCTTGCCAGTGCTGTGCCAGTTTGTGTCAAAGGAAAAAGGGGGAAGCCCCACGGGTGAATAGACTTCAAATGCATTTATATGGAAAAAAATCACTGACCCCCATGAACTGATCAAGTTTCATTGAGAGGAGAACTGTTAAAGTAGTTATCGAGCATATTTACTTCATTATGATTTGGCAAGTGCGCGAGGCTGTTTAACGCAATTAATGTCTCGCTTTCATCTTGAGCCATACAGTGTGTGGAGGAAAGGATTCATCAGATACAGTATATTCCATCAAAAATATGTAATATCGACTATCCCAAGTTTTAAAAGATAGTGCATGTTGTTCACTCATTCAATGCAGCGTTTGTGTATTTTTAGGCAGCAATGCAAAGCCTTTGTTAAATATAAATCGAAAATGAATGCATTATGCACGCAAACGTTCTACCTTTCTATTTGCTTTGACAATTAATATTTATCTTTTCCTGGAGATTTATATCATTAATGGTCCCACTGTCCAGGACATGACCTGTGCATTCTTAATGTAATTCATAATGCGCGAGTACTGCGAGGCCTGTTTTTGGTTAAGAAATTACTCCATAAAACAGAGCAGAGGGTCTGTGAATGTGACCTGCTCATACAGAATATATTACTTTAGTGTATAAGCTTCTCTCCAGTAAAGCTGGTCAGTGTTTGAGCCATTTCCACAGGTGTCCAAATACAATATGAAGATAGAGCAGTCGCGAACACGTGGCCATTTCAGACGCTAAGACCTAAAAAATATAAAGGAATAAATAACTGCAGTCTGTCGAGGCACATTAAAATCAATGAGAAATAAGGATTTTCGATTAAAACAAAATAATAATAATTAAAAAGCTAGTTCTTAAAAATGCAATCTAATCGTTATGTTGGTTTCATACATTCTTGAAACACATTTTGAAAAAATATTTTGATTTTATGAGCCTAAAATGTCACATGGTGTAACCATCAAGTAAAAAAGTACTAAAGCACTTTATGTACTCTCATTTTCAAAATTGTTATTTTCAAACGTATTTTAAGGTAATTCTATTCACAAGCATATACAGATATATGTATATACATACACATCATGAAATAAGGGTCTAAAGGCATCCTCTCTTTTTTTCACATGACAGCAAGATGATATTTTGCATGTTACACCCTGACAAAACTATTAAAATGACATTAGTTAAAAAAATAATCATATAAGAGTTGTATCTGAATAATGTATGAATATCATTTCTTAATGCAAGCAAGCATAATAAATCTGGGGGAAAAAAACTCTACAAATATAGTCAAACATCACTTGCAATTCTTTCTGCTCTCATTAACATCAGCTCTGACTCGTGGTTAATAAACTCTAAACTGCTCTTTCCTGATCTGAGGTGGCTGAACAATTCATTAAATTTAAAGGCTGACCATTTAAGAGTGAGTTGTTCATTGAAGGTTACATTTAACAAGGGCACAGCTATTGACAGCCTCAGCAACTAGTAAATACTTTAAAGTTTCAGAAGGTGCAGAACAGCAGAAGTTTGCAGCGCTGCAGAGTGTAAAGGCCCTTTTTACGAGGAGAGGCACACTGTAAACTAAGAACCCCAGTTAAACATTTCCACCACAGATTTAATACGCCAGCTCTATCACTGCACTGGCATGAACCGAATCCTCTGTGACACAGCTACTTTTCCCTCAGTTTGACTTTGAATAAAGAAAAAGTTAATGATATGAATGCCTGTGACCTGTGGAATTCTGTTTGAGATTGTTATATCAGTGTCTAATACTTCATTAGTCTGCTCATGCAGTTTAAAACACAGATGATGATTTTTTTATGATAATAAAGTTGCTATTTACCAAATATATAAGCGAATTTTCTAAATATAAAGTTATTTGAGTTTTAACGCTGATGTATTTCTTTTAGTCTAATGTTTGACCCTTTGACCCTAAAATCTCCTCTTCCTTTTTTCCTTATCAAGCAGAAAGACATGAACTCTTTCCTGTGGACTGTGAAACGGCCTCCTCCTTACGCTCCGTCCTATCTGTTTGGGACAATCCACGTCCCATACACTCGAGTCTGGGACTACATCCCTGAGAGCTCGAAACGGGCCTTCCAGAGCAGTGCCAATGTTTTCTTTGAACTGGATCTCACAGATCCCCTAACCATCTCAAAACTCACCAGCTGCCAGCTTCTGCCCAACGGAGAAAACCTCCAGACGTTACTGCCGCGCGATCTCTACCGCCGACTCAAGCGCCACCTGGACTACGTCAAACACATGATGCCCTTCTGGATGACAGCAGACCAGCGTGGCCGGGGACTTTATGCCGACTACCTCTTCAACGCCATCGCAGGGAACTGGGAACGCAAGAGGCCCGTATGGGTGATGCTGATGGTGAACTCGCTGACGGAAGCAGATGTGCGGTCGCGGGGAACTCCGGTGCTCGACCTGTTCTTGGCGCAGGAAGCCGAGCGTCTCGGAAAGCAGACAGGTGCTGTGGAGAGGGTGGAGGAACAGTGCCATCCCCTTAATGGACTGAACTTCTCACAGGTCAGTGAGCAGGCAACCAGACACAGAGTCCTGTGTGTGTGTGTTTTGGCAAGGGTGCATGGGAGATCCGGTGGTTCAAAAAAAAAGGTGTCGTTATGGATTAAGTGATTATGAATATCCACAGACAAACCAGAGCAGGAAGGAAATGAGATAAAAGTCAGACAAAAAGTCTGGAGTTAAATCAGAGGGGGAGGGAGAGCAGCTGTCAGGCTGATAAATTGGTGTGGAAATCAATGCTGAATAAAATTTATGAGGTATAGAGGGAGAAAAGAGGATGACTGTCTGCCTGTGGGGTCGCGCTGTCATCTGACATGTCTTGATTATCCTATTGCTGCCTGTCGAATGTAACATTAGAGTGAAAGATGGACAAACTAACCTAATTGCTTGATGATATGCAGGTGGAGGGTATCCAGCTTTTATTTCTGCACTGAAAAAAGAGTGGGTTAGAGATACGTATAGAGCGGAGGAGTTATATTAAACAGGCAGAGTGTTTTGTTCTTTGCATGCCACACACACACACACACACACACACACACACACACTATAGACTATTTTATATAGAATTTATATATTACATTTAATATATATATTTTTAAAAATGATTAATTTTATAGATATGAAGTAATACATTTCATAAACTATATGAACACACACACACACACACACACACACACACAAATAAATAAATTACATAGATATAATTATTAGAATGAATTATATTATAAATTAACTATTATAGAATTATATATATATATATATATATATATATATTATAAAATAATTAATTTATAATATATATATATATATATATATATATATATATATTATAAATTAATTATTTTATAAAAAAATATACATTTTAAAATACATATATATTTTTAAATATATCTATAAACAGAAGCTACATATTTATAAAAATACACACACACACACACACATACACACATATATATAATACACATTAAAAAATACTGTAAAAAGCATTAAAAAAAATTATTGATGTTTTGCGCTAACTATGGTCTCACAAGACCTCAACACAACCTCAATACACTGCTTACCACCACAAAATCTGCATCGGTGGCAGCAACACAGACATGAATGCTCACACTGCAACTGAATCTGTGAGCCGGGGCCCCTGTGTGACAGGCAACAGGGCTCCTGTGCTAATTTGAGAGGGTACAGGGGCAACGTAGCCTCTCCACTTTCATCAGCACCTCCTAACTATGCTGTCAAAAAAGAACATGCCTGCAGGGCCCACCAGCCAGTGCAGCCCCTGTAAGGAATCGTGGGAAATGTGGACCCAGCGCAGGGTGACAGCTCTCTCATCTTTAATCTGGGAGAGGTCAAAATACCACTCTCATTCCCAGGCTGACAAAGTCAAAATATCTTTCTTTTGTTTTTAATGTAGCAGCAAAATAATGGTTTCAGACAGAATGGGTTTTAGATAGAATTACAGTTTGGATATTTATTGCATCAAAAATTTCTTTGAGTATGAGTTTATTTTTCACTGCATCACGCTCGTACGCGAAATGTCACCAGAATGGGCAGAACAGATGGAGTTAGGCACTGCAATATGAACTGTTACAAAGTACTCTTAATGATTCTAGAAGTCTCTGCTTTAGATTCTGGCGAAGGCTCAGCCAGCGATCCATTTTAATCACAGGGCTAATCAGCAAGCTTTTGAACATCTGAATTTCCTACAGCTTTCCGCCCAAAAATAGTCCCAGAAGAAGTAAAGAGCATGAAATGAAAATGACAGGCAAATGATTATGCTGTATTAGAATCTGAGGGATAATTTAAGTGCTGTGCTCGCCTGGAACGCTCAAGCAGGAGTGAGGTCAGACGGCAAGATCATGCGTGAAGGCAAGAAGGAAGGGGTTGGATGATGTGTAGGCTGTGGTGTCGCTGCGAGGCTTAATCTGAAACATGAGCCGCGGGATTGTGGGAGATCAGAGTTGGGAACGCTTCCAAATGCCGCTAGCCGGCGTATTAATCGTTCCCAATAAAAGTAACTGCCTACGATATCCTCGAACTTGCAGCGCTCTCTTTCTCGGGCTTTTCATGGCGTGAGTCCTCAGTTGTCGCTGGCATCTCCACACCAGGATTTGTGTCAGCCGCCCTGGCCTTCACCTTGGGTTAAAGCAGTTAGCCTGACCTTTTCCTCTCTGTTCGCTGGGAAACTTCGCCAAGAGCTCAGGAAGTGCTTTGAGCTCAAAAGGTGCTACAGAAAAACAGGTCCCCATCTCAATGCTGATGTGCTTCCTTGGAGGATAATGGGGTGCGATGCCTGGAGGATAGAGCGGATTGCCTGGCCTGGCACAGATCCACATCTGGCTCTCGGATGGAGTGCAGGGGGAAGTTGAGGAGCATTGGGGAGGGTTTGGCTTTCTCCTTGAAGCAGGAGTGGTGAGTTTCAAAGGCTGCATGGAGAGCATGGTTCATCTCCAGCTCTGCAAATGTGGATGAACATGGACAGCTGGGTATGATAGGAAGCAACACACGCTTGCTTAAAGCTTAAGCGTGCAGAATGCACCAAGCAATAGTAGTACCGGGTGTCTATAGGGATGAAGGGCAAATTGTTTATCTCTGGTTTTGCGAGAAAAGCTCCCATGATGCCTATCCTAAAGCAGTGTACACATGTGCTTATTTATTCACCTTGGGGTCACATTGTAGCTAGTATTTGAACATTGGGGGAGGAGACAAAAAATGTACAGGAACATATATACCACCCTCCTCTGGGCCTGAGGTCAAAGGTCGTGGCCTTGCTGATGATGTAGACAACCTCATGGATAATAGAGTCTCTGTGTGATACTGGCTAGCAAAGCAGAAAAGTCAGAAGGCTATTTTAGGATCTGTGTAAGGATTGAAAACCCCACTGCAAACCTAAACTCAGAATAACAGAATAAAGTTGCTGGAACTCACACTTTTGCAGAAGCCACATCTGTTTTCAGCTGTGAAGAAGTGCTGAAGTGTTGATGGACCTTAGAGGGATAGAGTCTGTTGAAATGGGATTAACAGAAATATATAGGTCAAATACAGCAGAAATATTTGTACACTCACTGTGAAGTTGTCATGAGCTCTTCGTCATATTGTTATACAGCAATTAGTTCCAGTTCACTAATTTGTTTGTATCACTCCGCTTCTCTGTGTTTGCTACAGAGAATTCAAACTGTATTAACTACAGTCTTTTTGTTGGCAGAGAGAAAATAAACCATACTGTATAACCAGCCATATTGTGAATGAAATGTCAATTACTTTATATTATTTGTTAACAACTTCTTGTTCTTAAGTTTGGGGTCAGTAAGATACATTTATTGAGCAAGGACATGTTAAATTAATCAAAAGTGTCAGTGAAGACATTTACAATGTTATAAAAGATTTTTATTTCAAATAAATGAATTCTTTTGAAACGTCTATTCAAAGAATCCTGAAAAAAAATCAATACCGGTTTCCGCCAAAATATTAAGCAGCACCTGCTTTCAATATTTGTTTTTAAATGAAAAGAAATGTTTCTTGAGCACCAAATCAGCATATTACAACGATTTCTGAAGAATCATGTGACACTGAAGACTGGAGTAATGATGCTGAAAACTCAGCTTTGCCATCGCAGGAATAGATTACATTTATTCCTATATTAAAATATATTCAAATAAAATAGTACTTTTAAATTGTAATAATATTTCACAATATTACTGTTTTTTCTGCATTTTTAAACACATAAACACAGCCTTGCTGAGCATAAAAGACTTCTTTCAAACTAGCAACTTACAGAACATCACAACCAAGCGACAGAATCACAGCCATTCACTTTTGCTTGTATGCTTATTGTTTAATTAGAAACGCTATTAGGAATGATACCATGATGGAAAAAGTGTGGAAAATTTCCATCATACTTTTTGCAAATGTCTCAGCTGGCTTGTTTTCAGAACAGTTCATCATCAGAATTCAGCTACAAATATTTACTCAGCACTCCATGCTGTAACCATCTGATGGACCTCAGATAAATAATGCATATTTAAATGATAGAATTAAGGAGAATCTGACTTTTGCCACATTTAAATATTTACATTCCAGCTCTCATGTGTAAGAACTGGGCGCTATGATCTGCTGGCATGAGCAACAGCGTGATGGAAAAAGCAGCCACCTCTCTGTTCCTCCTGGATAACCTCCTAGCCCAAAATATTCCCCTTACCTCTCTCCGTCTCCAGTTTTTTTCTCTTTCGCTGAGGCTTTTTGCACACCTCTGTGACACTCTACCTGCAGCATGGAATATGAGTGTCAGCATGCAATGGAATTAGAATGACTGGAGAGTTAGAATAATATGGGAATGAGAACACATGAGCTTCAGTCTGGTGGAAGCAAAGATGTTATCATCAAATTCTTTCCTCATTGTTTCAAGATGGTATTGGAGCTTGGTGTTTTCACATGGCTGATTGGATGATGTTTTAAGCATGTCTTTAAATATTACCCAAGATTCTGGCACTCTCCATTTCATAAATGCTTCTGACTCAGGAATGACCCCGGTTTGTATATCCACGACTTCATTTTCTCAATTACCCATCATGCTGTTAAAGAAGTGCAATTTCCATTTGGAGGATGTCCACTAGGGGACTTAAGCCTTCAATGATATCAAGAGCAAATGTGTGTAAAAATGGCACCGGAGCCAAATCAGGCGATCTGCGGGGCCCGTGAGCATACACGCGGCAGTCAAACCGCTGGCCTAATTACTTAATTGGCCTTTCTAATGACTAAATTGCCCCCTGCTGTCCAGAACCACTTAGACAATTATGTATTGGCCTGAAAAAGAGGCTTGCTCTGGAATTCACTGAAGTGGAAAAGCCAAGCCATGGATACCGTGAATGTTTACTTTCACCAAATGGGAGGTAGTTACCTACATCAAAGTGCCATCTTACCCAGAGCGTGGCACACACACAGCGAGGAAGCAGTGCAGGACCAACTCTCTGTCTGTGCTGAGGGTGCGGCCTTCCTCGCAAAGGAAATTATCCATGCAGTACACACTGAGGTTTGTGCCCTGCAAACATCCTGTTCTGTGGCTT
This sequence comes from Spinibarbus caldwelli, assembly GCA_039654775.1. NCBI lineage: Eukaryota > Metazoa > Chordata > Actinopteri > Cypriniformes > Cyprinidae > Spinibarbus > Spinibarbus caldwelli. The sequence continues at coordinate 21,289,012 of CM077249.1, forward strand.
TCTGTCTAGTTTAAAATAGAAGTAGATACAGTTAATATGTGTAATGAATTTTGACTCCGCAGCAAAAGATCTGCGTCTGCGAGTGAACACTACCATTCAAAAGTTTGAAAGAAGTCTCTTATGGTCACCAAGGCTGCATTTATTTGATTAAAAAACAGTAATATTAAAAAATATTTCTGCCATTTTTAATATATTTTTAAATGTAATTTATTCCTGTGATGGGAAAGCTGAATTTTCAGCAGCCAGTACTTGTGTCTTTAGTCACGTGATGCTACAGAAATCATTGTAATATGCTGATTTGGTGCTTAAGAAACATTTCTTACTCTGAATCTTGAGAACAGTTGTAATGCTTTATATTTTTTGTGCAAATGTGCTACATTTTTTAGGATACTTTGATTAATAGAAAGTTAAAAAGTGTATAAAAATCTTTTGTAACAATATGTTTTTACTGTCCATTTTAATCAATTTAATACATCCTTGCTGAATAAAAGTATTAAGTAAAAATCTGACTGACCCAAACTTGTACATAATTCTCATAAAATATTATATATAAATAAAAAAAATATCTATATTATTCATATCTGAAGTCTGGCAGTAATTGTCTTAAAAGTTATTTTGAAAAGTCAATGGATTTGTAAGTAGTGCTTTAACAGGGAGGAATGTAGAGTTTTAGCGCCTTGCTGATAGTTGGTATTAGACCTTTCGCTCGCTAACATACAGCCTACTGTCTGTGTGCTAAAAGCCTTCTCCTTTAAAGAATTGTCACTAAAATATTTAAGATAAGAAAAAACTCAAGTAGTGAGTTAATCTAAATCTCATTACTCCCCTAACTCAATCCTAATTTATATACACTTAGGCTTTGCTTGACAGGGTTAGATGAACATGCTCCTCCCAAAACATTCGTTTAAAGCGGCATATAAATGTCTTAACATACAGAAATTGAGGCTGATTTTGAGCATCCAAGTTGCTGTTAACAGTGAGTGGTCCCTGGTGCTTCCTGTTGTTAGTGATTCATGAAACATCTCAATGACTGAATGAATGGTCTGTCTCACTAAGTCTGTTGTGCTATGGTATCCAGCCCTAATGAATTCTGCACATTGGGGATAGATCGTGCTCGAGCAGCAGAGCTATGAGCTCCCAGCAGCTGGGAATGCACAAGACAGAGTGCTATTCCACACAGCTGTGATACCAGCGCCAAGATCCAGCTTTCTTTTCCTTTCTCTTCATCTTCTTCACTGCATTCCTTCTTTGAGAATGGAACAGTCATTTCATCTTTGCTTTAATGGCCTCATGTCATGCGAAAGGTCACCCACCGGCTGTCTTACCTATCAGCAGGAACAAGGTTGATTTTACTGAAAAAACACACATACACACAAATACAAGCAATGGGTGTAACAGATAACACACTACAAACACTCTTCAGACAGTCAACAGATAAAGAGGTTTTGAGAGTGTTCCCTCTTCATAGGAAAGATTCTGAGGCGACCGACCGCAAACATGGCAATCTTTCAGAAATATGAGGAGACTTTCCAGCATAGCTTTTGTTAATGGAACAAAGAACAGAGATTGAAATGAGACTGAAATATATTTATCATGAGCACACACAAACTACTTGTGTGGTCAACTTCATCACCTTTGAAAGTGCATAAACTGTAAGACAATGGCTTTATATAAAAAAGTGGATATTATATGTATCAAAGGTTTAGGGTCAGTGTTTTTTTTTTTTTGTTTAAATTAAGAAATTAATATTTGTATTCAGAAAGGAAAATTATAGTGATTAATGTGATAAGAAATGAGCACAAAATCAACATATTAAGATGTTAGTGATTTCTGAATGATCATGTGGCACTGAAAACTGGAGCAATGGCTGTAGAAAATTCAGCATTGCCAACACAGAAATAAATTACATTTTAAAATATATCACAATAGAATTGAATTAAATTGTTATAATATTTCGCAATATTACTATTTAGGCTATTACTGTATTTTTAATAAACCTTGCTGATTGGCCTAAGAAGAAAACAAACATCTTACCTACCCTTCCCCAAACTTTTAAATGATAGACAGCAAAGCAACTGACACGTTCAATGCCCAGAAAGGTAGTAAGGACATGGAAAAATAGTACATGTGACATCAGTGGTTCAACCGTAATTTTATGAAGCTACGAGAATACTTTGTGTGTGCAAAGAAAGCAAAAATAACGACTTTATTCAATGATATCTTCTTCATGCGTTGTGGTACGGTTGTGAATGGCGGAGGAGACTGACCCAGAAGAGAAGAAATTGTTGATTAAAGTCGTTATTTTTGTTTTCTTTGCACAAAAAAATATTCTCTTAGCTTCATAAAATTATGCTTGAAATAGTCACATGGACTATTTTAACAATGTCCTTATTACCTTTCTCGGCCTTTAACTTTTCAGTTGTGTTGCTGTCTATGGTGGGTCAGAAAGCTCTCGGATTTCATCAAAAATATCTTAATTTGTGTTCCGAAGATGAACGAAGGTCTTACGGGTTTGGAACGACATGAGGGCGAGTAATTTATGACAGAATTTTCATTTTTGGATGAACTATCCCTTGAACATATTTCAACCTCTGTCAATCAAATCTCAACGGACAAAATCAAGTCTCACTTTACATTATTCCCCATTGAATTCTCAGTCTCAGAAATATGTAACACTACAAAAGTTAAAAGTATTGCGAACACTGTTTTTTGATAATCCAGAGACCCTCCGTGCTAGGTTACAGTGGATCTTTTTCTGCATCTTATCAGGTCCATAGCACACATAGGCAGCCTCTCGGTGACCTCTGCTCTAATACGATCCATACTCTCCCTAAACACACCTCTGAGTCCTGCTCGCACATGTCCACACAAAGCCCACGAGACGAGTAAAGATGGGAATATGGCTACTTTTGTGACCCCTGGACAAGCAGGCACGTGCATGCAGAGTAAGCATCATTGCCCTAATCACAACATTCACGATCCTAATAGACAGTTTTGAACTATAAAGCTTCAGTCAGACTGCTATTGTTTGAACAGATGCTGCTATCCGCTGACTAAAACACAGTCCTCTTCTTCTTTTTATCATTTCTACCTCCGCCTCAGACAAAGTTTTCATAGCTCGCCCCCGCCAGGTTAGGACTGATGTGAAAAACGCCCGCTGGATCGCTTGAAATGCGGCTCCTCTCATAAAGTTTTACAGGCGTGCACATAAATCCTCTGATTCCCTGTCAACCTCTTCCCTTCAAAACCACTTTGTCACTGTAACCTCTCTGGTCTCAGAGTCCGAACAACCCCTGATCATCAGCGCCTGAGGGATAAAGACAGGCTTCAGTGATATTAACAAGGTTTCATACTCAGTTACACAGTTATCGCCATTCTGCTCTTGAGAAAGGCATCATGGGATAGATTGTACATTCCTCCATCCATTTTTTTTAATGAGATCAGAATGAGATCAGACAAATTCAGTCCCACTTCATCAATAAATGAGGGATGTAAAACAGTGCTCACTGTTCGTGGCTGTTAGAGAGTGGATTATATGGCTACATGTGGAACCAAGTACATCTACAGCACTTGTTTATGGCATTTGGAGGGCTTTTTTTCCCAGTCCGTCTAAGACGACAGCAGATAGGTCCAGATTAGCACACGATTAGGTTTCTGCACTGCGCTAATACTGGTTTGTGCCAGTGACATCACGGGGGAGACGCTGACACGTATCCATTACTAACAGGTCATCACCCAGTCTTGTTTTATCTTCACTCCTTTATTCTTAAATATTCTTAAATAATCCATCTCTCCTCTCACTCTCAACTCTTCACTGCCTTCATTTAGTGCTCGTTACAAAGCATAAAAATTATAGTTTACCAAAAAAAAAAATTCTGTCTTCATTTACTCACCCTATTGTCATTTTAAACCCATATGACTAACTGTCTGTCTGCGTTAAACATAAAAGTAGTTATCAAGCAGAATGTACAAGTGTTTCTTTTCCCTACAATGACAGTGAGCATAATAAATATTTTATTAAAAGTGTCAATAAATGCTAGCACTGAAATACATAATGAAATAGGACAATAAAAAAAAAAAGAAAAGAAACAAATAACATTAAAATTACACTTTTGGACATTGGTGCGTTTATTGGCATTTATCAATTCACACATTAAAAAGAAAAATAATTTATATAAATTAGTTGCTTTTAATGAAGGATTTCTTTTTATTAGTTTGGCACTCCTGGTCCCTGTACAATTTCCCAGTGTGGACAAAAAGTAGTTTTGACATACTGCTAAAAAATTTCCTATGAAAGTGATATGGGTTTAGAATGACATGAAGGTAAATAAATGTTAGCAGAATTTTCATTTTTGGGTGAACTATCCCCTTAATGTCGTTGCTGAAAGTTTTTAGTTCTGTCTTTGGTTGATAAATTTCCTTTGCTTACATTCCTTACAGTGCACAAAACTGTCCAACCTTCAGGTTGTCCTTGAGTTAAATACTTCTACCCCCCTGTTTTTATAATATTTCTTTATTTCCAGAAACCATATACTGTTGATTCACCCTACAGAGAGATTCTGGTTAGCCACTCAGTGCTGCATTGTTTAAGTCAGTTGTGGAGTTGGGACATGGTGTTTGTCTGCTACCCCGGTTGCCTGCTGGTTGAACTTTCAACATTCGGATGTTCTTGTTTTACGTATGTAAAAACAGACTGATTGAAAGAAGAGACCTTTTGCCTTTTTCCCTGTTTGTGGCCAAGAAAAGAGATGTTTTGGCGTATCGTTCCTCTCATCTTCCCTCTTTTTCCTCCGCCTCAGATCTCGCTCAATTTCACCTGCCATTTAATGTTCCGATTCCTGTTCTCCACCTCTCTTCTTTCTCAGCTTTCCCTCTGCACCCACTGGAACAGCTTATATGTAATATCAAACACATGGCAACGTTTATAGAAGGCAAATGAGTTGAGAAATCAAATTTTCTTAACAATTCCAGCTCTGGTTCTTCAGGAAACGGTTACCATGGGAGATGATGATGGGCATCTGAAATTACACCCTCCAGACAGAAAGACAGGAAGAGAGAGAACAAACAAGAGAAATCTCAGGTTTTCAGGTTCAAAGTAGGAGAGGGCACACGTCTGTAAATTTTTTTTTTTTGGGGGGGGACTGATGCGCTCTGTAACTGTGGCGAAACCAGAGCTGAACAAACCAGTGTTGTTATTCTTAACTAAAACTATTTAAAAAAAAAAAAAAAATGCTGATTAAAATCAAATCAAACCTATTAGATGAAAACATTTTAGAAGTGTTGCCATGCCAACTAACTCAAGTAAGTTTAAGCTGAAATACTAAAATTAATACATTAAAACTAAAACTGAAATAAAAATTAAAGCTAAATATAAATAAAACATATTTAAAAAATAAATGAAAAAAAATAATGAACAAAAAAAAATTAAAATAAAAGCAAACTCAATATTTATAACAACAACAAAAAAAACATTACTATTTAACAACAACAACAAAAAAAAAAATTATACATTACTAAAAAAATATTAAAACAGCACTGGAACAAACTAATGAGTGAGCAGCTTTGAGGCAAATCTGGAAAGAAAGAAAGAAAGAAAGAAAGAAAGAAAGAAAGAAAGAGAAAGAAAAATAGAACAGCACTTCATGAAGCACCTCAGAGGAAAAGCTCCTTAATACACCATCATTTTATAAATACAGTTTAATTGTGTTTATAACTTGTAAATGGCCATTTGAGTCAACATCAGCAATGAATGAAAATGAGTAAAAACAAAGATTGGGAACAGGGATATAATATGGTACCATCTCACATTCTTTCTGCTGCGAGCTGGACACAGAGAAAGAGAGAGAGAGGCGGGGGTTCGGGTGGGAGTGAACACGCAGGCCTATTCAGATAGCATAGTTTGGCTTGGCAGCAAAAAGCCTGTGTGTAAGCAGTCTGGGTAATTGGTTTCTGATGCCCCTGTCAGTTTTCGGCCAGACCACCTGCCCAAGGGAGGAGGTAGAGAGAGAGAGAGAGAAAAAGAGACTTGCACTACAGCATCTCTATCCCACCCATCAAGCTCTTAACCCTCCCTGACTTTCCAATACGTCCCCAATTCAGCCCCCCTTGCAACACTGGATCATTCACGGGACCCATGTACAGTGTATTTGATTATGATGATGGTCAGATGGGCATCACAGAACGAGAACAGCTCCGGCGAGACTCTGTCGTCCCTCGAGCGGGGTGCCAGCGGATATGTGCACCACAAGGCAACTTTACAGAACCTCTAATGTGAAAAATATGGCTTCAGGCACTCATCCGTGCCAGAGAGCGATTTTCCGTGGCTAGCCGTGATATTCGATCGACATGCATTAGCAAATCCTTTCGTTTTCAAGTGCATAAATCACGCTTCTCTGTTCCGGCTCTCACAGGTAACAGCCATAACAGCTATTTTTCAATGTTTTAAGCAAAAAAAAAAGACGCATGAAGGACTTTATCTGCCATGTCTGAGCAGCAACGGCTCTCAAAGCACCGGTCCAGAGAGACAGATCGCTGTTGGCGTGCCAAAAGCTAAGGGAGATGGAGAAAATAGATGTGCGAGAGAAAGATCGTGTGTATAACAGACACCTTCCAGACGTAGCTCAGCTATTATGGCGGCCAACTCAAGCACATGGCTGTGGTGTGAATGGTTTTTTAATGCCTGCTAACAGCAATGGTATTTAGCACGGTGGCGAACTGGAGATGGGAAGAGAGCGTCGACAGAGCGAGGACGGGTCTTTCCAGCCATTCCTGAATGAGCCGAACACGTCAGCTTTCCTTGATGTCCACTAATCCTGAATATTACCACCATTTATGCTTGCTGGATTCGGTTAGATCTGCATGTAAAGGCGGCCAAAAATGACTTGAAAGGCTCAAAAAACATCTTGGAGTGGTTCAATTAATGGTATAATGTGTTTTTGCTGGAATAATGCGGAGAGGAATTAGCTGAGAGTTTAAAAACATGGGTGTGGAGATGTATTAGGACGTTGTTGTGATTCCAGGGATTCTGTTATTATAGCGCCACGTTTGGCCCACCAGCTGAAGCAATTACGGATTTTATGGCTTTTCAGTCCAAGATTTACATATTTCAGCACCTTTGACTTCAGCCCTGAGATGACCTCAGTGTCTCTATAACTTTGAAAGGCAGTTACACTGCTCGGCACACACAAATGTTTACTGTGTTTGTATATAAATGTGTGCTTAAGACACTCTCGTTGTCAGCTGGTCTGTAAAAAGCCACAACCTTTAGCTTCAGCAGTAAATTCCCCAAACAAATTCCTGAAAACAGGTCAGAAGAGGGTGAAACAGGTCACTACGGAGAAGATACAGTATAAGACTGAATACACTTCAGAGAGAAGTAAGTTCAAAATAAGTAAAGCTCTATGCTCTTGAGTCTTGCTGTCCATAACAGAAAATACTTTGGACTTGTCTTGGACATCACTTTCAAGTATTGCACTCACAATGGAAGTCTAAGGTGCAAGGCTTTGCGCCATGATAAATGTTAAAAAGACACTATTTCAAAAGTATAGCCACAAGACAAATATTATGTGTGTTAATGTGTAAAATTAATACCTTAAAGGAATAGTTCAACCAAAATTCTGTCATCTTTACTCACCATCATGTCATTCCAAACCTGTATGCATTTCTTTCCTCTGCTGAACACAAAGAAAAATATTTTGAAGAATGTTGATAACCAGTTTTGGTTCCCATTGACTTCCATTGTATTTTTTGTCTAGTATACTAACCAACATTCTTCAAAATATCTTTTGTGTTCCACAGAAGTAAGAATGCCACACAGGTTTGGAATGACATGAGGATGAGTAAAGAATGACAGAATTTTGGTTGAACTATCCCTTTAATGTACTAATATGCACTGTTAGAAAAGGTAAAGGTGTACTTTTTGAGAGTCAAATGTTGTGCCAGTGACAACCTGTTGTACACTTCAAGTGTAAAAGCTCTGCACATATTAAACATTACTGTTAACGAGGTGAGATGTATTTAAATGTTTTTTTTTCTGCAGTAATCGACAGCATATCACTGGTGCTATGATAGCTTGTGCTATTGCTAGAGTATTTTAAATGCAAAATGTATAAAATGGATAGATTCCAGCTTTAAAATTTGACTGGATGAGTCATGTGGATTAGTCATGTAAATTAGCCAATACGAACACTTGTGACCGCACATCAGGTGAATGCCATATTAATGTAGCAAGTTGTCAACAGTCTATAGTTAAGCTAATGAACTATATTACTTGGTGGAAAACTTGACCATTGTAATTACTACAATAAACAAACAAAGAAATAAAAAAAAGTGCATTGAACATACATGCCTTTTTATATTGATGTTGTGGCCATTTAGGTGTTCTTACAAGGTTGCAAAGTATTCTTTTCTAATCAAGTTTTCATTTACATTTCATTGCATAATATAAGCAAACTTATATTCAAGATATACACTTCATGCATTCCCTGGGAATCGAACCCCTGACCCTGGCATTGCATAATTGTATTGTTTAAAGCACAACATTTCTCTGCTCACTGGGCACAAGTAACTAAGAAAGGGGGTAAAATGTAAGAAAGGTTTAAAAAGAGATCTACCAGGGGGTTTCTGTGCATGTGTGTGTGTGTGTGTGTGTGTGTGCGTTCTCTCCCATAATGTCTTTACCGGCCAAATGCGGCACCCTCCCAGCTTGTGTTCTTCAGGAGCCGTGACCCCGCTGTGTAGAGGTCGAGTGTGACAGCACTCCGTATATTGCGAGAAAAGCACACAGGAGCTTGTTAGCTTACTAAGCCACATGGCCCCCTGCCACTCACTCTGTTTGGAGTGCCATCCGTCTCGGGGGTGAACGAGCCCCGTTACGGCGTTACAGAGCAGAAATGTTCCTCCCCACCCTTAGAGCTGTCCACGGTGAAACAGCCATCCATCAACCTGTAGAATACAGGCCTGCAGGGGCCCCTCTCAAACCTGCCACGGGTCCAGGCCAAACTCAGGAGGAAACATCCCTCTCCAAACAAGCCCTTCAAGAGGCACCCTGCCCCTCAGGAGAGAGACAAAGAGGCATGAAAGAGATGCAAGGAGTCATTTGAAACACATTATCCATAGAGGAAAAGTAGGAGCTAATGGTTTTCCTCTGAGGGAGAACGGGAAAGAGAGATGGTTAGAGCAAGAGAGAAAGAGCACCTTTAGTTCACTGGTCCCTGTAGGACACTTTTCATCCAACCCCACCAATTTAATGTGGTGATAGACAACCTCAGTACATCTGATTCTCTCTGCATTGAGGCTTTGTCATTATTGGCTGTGTGTGATCTGGGTCAGTTTTAAGGCTGATGTTACTGTTTTATTTTAATGACTCACAGGGATCTTTTGGTTTAGTCTTAAGTCTCAGAACTTCTAAAAAAAATAATAAATACTGATTATTAGCTCCAGTCCAGTCCCTTAGGATTTTGTTTCCAAGAGTGAAAATGAAAGCAGGGATGCCTTGATATTAAACTTCTTGCTGATACAGTCAATAATTCAATAATTATTTCCATGTTATATGGCTGATAACAGATAAATAGCCAATATTAAAATTCTATAGTAATTTGTCTAAATTAAAAAAAAAAATTCTTTAAATGCTACATGTGAATTTATGCATCACAACTTTGTAGTATAAATAAATATTTAAAATTTGAGATTAAAGACATTTAAGTATGCAAATTGTATGAGATTAAAGAATACATTTAAAAATTAGTGTTTTAAATAAATAATGTAAAAACTGGCAGACAATGGATCGTGTGCTGCTAAATGAAACTGATATACGAATTTGTTGCTTTGTTGCATTTAATTTTTTATATATATATATATATATATATATATATATATATATATATATATATATATATATATATATATATAAAATGCAACGAAGAGGTGCTTTTGTGAAATAAGGATATGAGAAAAGAAGATTATACTGTATTATATTCTCCCTTTCAGTGTGACTGAGCCTTTCAGACTTTCCCATAATCCTCCTCTCTCACTCTCTGTCTGTGTATGGGAGAGGAGTTGAGGGGAAAAGGTCTTCTGAAAGTGGATCCAAACCGCCTGCTAATCAGTATGCCAAGCCTAACAGGCACTGACAGCCTTACAGAACGTCTGTATATGTGTGTTTTGAAATGGCAGGCTGCCCTGTCAAATCTCCATTTGTTTTTTTTCCACAAAGGCAAGCAGCCCACACATTTACACTGACAAACCACTGTTTGGACTGGTGATCCGCGTGTATCTATTGGCTCATTATCCACAGCAGATACTTCGAGCTATATCATATTGTGGGAATAGATAACCTCCACTTCTACATGGGAAAACGGTTTCGAGTCCAGCACTGACATACATTACACATGCTCTGATTCCAAACCCGCCGATTCACTTTCACTCACGGATGAGAAGCAGATGAGAGCGGGTGAAAATGGAGAGAGAAAGGAAGAGAGAGAGACGGGGAGAGATAAAGGTAGGGAGGTAGGTCAGAGCAAGGTTTAGGAAACAGACAGTCACCCACAGATGAAAGGAATCCACAGTCCCCTTCAATGATAACCATGTGTCCTTGTCCCTGCTCTGGTCGGAGAAAGAAACATCAGTCCTGACCAAAACCAAAACCAAAACCAAGTAAGCTGCCTAACTAGACAGCATTTGCAGACATCATAGGCAATTGTTGCTCTGCAAGCACATTTCTTTCTGCTATAGTATCCACTTATTACAAATTTATATTTTACTTATAGATATGTCTCATATACTTTTGTTACTTTTGTGTTTTAGACACTCTGTCATGTTCTACAATAAGTGTCTATCTTGTCAGTGTTCTGCAATGTGAACCTTGTCACAAGCTTTTTGATACCCACTAATCCCTAAACTGTGCAAATGATAAATGTAACAATGTGACTTGATGCTTCTGATATGAAGGCTGTTGCAAAAGGCAAGCAGCCTAACTATGCTGCCTTCTAAAATATTTTCTTTGACCAAATTCAGGCAGCATGGCATGTACTCTTCAAGAAAAAGCAGTCCCAGAATGCAGTGCGTTGAGCTCAATGAAAATAAAATGATCCAAACGGAGAATGAGTTGAGAGTAAAGTAACTGTTAAGTCATTCAATACTAAAACATATCAATAAAATAGTTTAATCTAATCAATGGTGGATGCTTTACCCATCATTAATGTATTTATTTTATAACAATTTATAGTTTTCATAAAATGTGCTATTTATATATATCCAAAGTTCTGTCATGAAACTCTAGATGGCACATTCCAATAGGTTCTAACACAATCTGACTATTCACATGGACTGGTTTCTTTTTGTATCAGCAGCCAATGAGCTTGCTGCTCAATTTTCAAATACTCGGCTAGTGCTTGCTGCAGAAATCCTCCACCTTCCCCAGCTCCACCTGTATAGATCTACTACGGGGTGATTTAATGTATGTTATATATGGGGGTTATTTCATATGTTATATGTGCAGTAGCAATATTTCTTACATGCTCACAGCAGCATGTCTGTTGGATGTGTTGGCAGATCTATTTCTAGACCAAACACATTAACATTGTCATGTACATTATCATGCTAAACTCTCCTAATGACAGAAAAAAAAAAAATATATATATATATATATATTCATATTCAGACCACCTTAAATCACCCCAGCACCATCTCTCAGCTCAGCTTTACTGTATATCCCAGCTGTTTGATCTAGTTCTGTGTTCTGTATGTGTGGGTTCTGTTACCACAAAGCTGTTTTGAGTTTGTTTAAATGGATAGAGATGTAATGTTTAAATGTTCTCTGAAAATGGTGTTCAAGACCTCCTTTGAAGCTGTGTTTTGACTCATGGGTCCTGTCAGACTGCCCACAAAACGGACTTAATTATGTGTGTGTTGTGTCTGTCTAATTGACACCTATAATATCCCCTGTAGGCGTCAGCAATGTTTGGGTCTGGTGTGACCTGAAATAACCCAAAGAGCTCATCTTCCCTACTCGGGGATTCTGGTTGCACACTGTTTATGGAGCGAACAATTCTCTGCCTGTAATCTATGTGGAAAGGCCTTGAAAATGAAGCATTTCCTCACACAGCCAAGAGTATGAGTGTGTCTGTGTTTGCAGTGAACTGAATGCTTATTTTTGCTGAAATAGTTCTTCTTCGTCCTGCCATTCCTATTATGTATAAAGGCACCGACCAACGTATGTACACACAGCGATTAAATTGTGGTTAGTTTGTGTCTAGGAGGCACAGTGCGCGCACACACACACACACACACACACACAAGCCAAAAGATACCAAAACCACATCCACTCACCCGGAGCATCTGTTACTAAATGAAACAAGAGCAGTGGCTCGAATGAAATATGGGAGCTGCTATCACTCTCTTCTCAAACACATAAACAAAAAGACATTCCTGGTAACTTAAGTACCTCTGACAGATACAGATTTTATTGTGAGATGTCTGTCAAACATTTTGATGGAAAAGGCCGAACATATCCAGGAACCAAAACTTTAACTGTTTGAGTTCAAATAAATATTTTAATTTCTAATATTCATTTTGAAAACCGAAAGGTTCATGAGAAGTGACTGGGTCTTGAGGTTCGGGCAAAGCTGAGCTTTGTGTCAGATACACACTGATACAGACACTTAGAGGTTGAGGCTTTGCCACTGTCAAAGTCATTGATATTCACCATTCATATGGGTCTCATTCACTAATAATTGTGTTCAAGTGTTTTTGCTTGTGTCTGCAAAATTCGGTGCTCACGCAATCTTCAGAACAGGTACATACACACATGAATTTCTGCACAATGCTAAAGATGCATTCTTGGTAGTTGTACCACGATGAATTTGAGATTGAATGTTTATTCATAGATTATTCAATCCCAGATTAAGTTATAACTTTAAAAAATACACTTATATAAATATACAAAAACACACAGTACCCATACAAAAGGTCGGTTATGTTTTTAAAGTTTATGACAAAAAAAATCCCTTTTGCTCACAAAGGCAGCATTTATTTGATATTTTAAATAATAATATTTCCAAATTTTACTGTTTTATTTTTATTACATTTTAAAATTTAATTTATTCCTGTGCTGAAAAAGCTGAATTTTCATTCAGTCTTCAGTGTCACATGATCCTTCAGAAAGACATTTCTTATTATTACATTGAATGTTGAAAACAGTTGTTGCTGAATATTTTTATGGAAACCTTGTTTTTTTTTCAGGACTGTGTAACAAATAGAAAGTTCAAAAGAACAGCATTTATTTGAAACAGAAATATTTTGAAATCTGAAAAATGTCTTTCAGTTTAATGCATCTATGCTTAATAAAAGTATTAATTTCTCATTTCAAGAGTTGTGTATATAACAACAAACTTTGTGTTTGTGATTAGTGTTTGAGTTGATTCTCAATTTTATTATTGATGAATCATTAGTTCTGTGAAAATATCCACACACAGATTTTATACATGAATAGCTATACACATTGTTAATGGGTGAATGAAAGCCACTGTGTTTAAACATGAGAGTGACAAAGATACAGAAAGATTGGGTGAGAAAAGGTTAAATGACCTGGGGCATTGCCAAACCAGACAGTAGCTTAAGTCCCACAGAGAGATCTAAACAACAGATAGCTGTAGGGTCACAGAACGGCCAATCTGAGTCAGTGTGTGTGTGTGTGTGTGTGTGTGTGTGTTAGATATGACATTTAAAACTGAACTACAATAAACTACTGAAAAACAGATTTGTTATTTGCCCCAGGCTCATATTATAAACCAGGACATTTTATAAACCATCATCAGCCTGGCTCATGAATATTAATCAGATGACTTTTCTGTCAGTACTTTTCATGGCACTGCAGCAAAGCAAAACAAAGCTGCTAAAATATCATTATTGCCCAAAACATAAGGAAATTTCTGATTTCTATTCCCTCAGTTTAAAATGGTTGCTACATCCTTGCCTGTGCCCCACAATAATCCCTTGCATCCATAATTTGCTACATAATATCCTCTTACACACATTCGCCCTCTCTTATACACCTCCCACAGCTGCAAAAGAGTCTGCTGGTGCCCTAAGGACTTAATCAACACCATCTATTACAGAAACAGGAGACTTTAAACCAGGTTTACCCAAGTTCTCTGCTCTCAAACAAAGCGGCCCCACTCAAATTTATGAACAAAATCAGAGAGGTAAAGAAAGAGAGAGTGAGAGAACAGTAGTTGAGAGCCCAATAAAAGAGCTCCATTGTATGCGTTCCCATTAGGCCTCAGTACGGCCCTAATGTGATGGGAGTCAGTGTTGTCCAGTGCAGGAAAGGGACGACTCGTTGAATTAAATCAGCTGAGATCAGCCTGGTGGCACTGCTGGATTTACTGCTCACAGCTGCTCCAGCAGAAGTAACGTTTAGAGCTACTGCAAAATCACCCTCTTCCTCACCTGCTCCATCACAAGTTATCAAACTTTATTAACAGGACTGATACACATTGATGGCACTATTTCCCACAGGGATGAATCAATCTGTGACAGTTAAATGTTTTCAAGATTAAACGGCTGTTTAAAAGTCGGGATCACACTTATAAATAGTGGTGCTTGCTAAGACAATCATCATTAGTATTACTTAAGGTTTGGGATTTGGATAAATCCTTAAGCTTGAGTATTAAACTTTGGCTCGTCCTGCTTGAGTTTGTGCTACAGACATGAATGATACCTCAAATCATGTGGTTTGTTTGAGGAGAATTGTGCTATTACTTTTCTAAGCAATCGGATTGACGATTTTGCCTGACTGACAATTAAATGAGTGGAAAAATCCATTAGACTTACTCTGATGGAGGGACCCAAGCCATATTTGGTGTCCATTATATTACAGAGACATGGAGGTGAACTATTATGACTATTATGACTATAGTAGCGACACAAAATAAACACCAATCAATATTTTGCCAGAACGTTTTAGGAATACTTATTTTAAGCAAGATTTATTTACAAAAGTGCATTAAGAAATTTCGAATATATTTTTTCTTCTGCATGAAATGTCATTTGTAGAATTTCCGTACCACTGGTACATTTTAAAATATTAATTTTATACATTTTAATTTTGTACATTTTAATATATTACTTTTCAAATTGTATGTTTTTTTTTTCTGTGTTTCATACTATAATTTACAAAAAGGGGGTTTTATTATACCAACCACAGCTATTTGAAAATATTCAAATCATCATTTTAATAAAAAGTCATGACTTTAATAAAGTATCTAGTTTCCAGAATTGAGTTGTGAGTGTGTATGTGTGCGTTGCCATGGATACTTTGGTTTCACTGGTTAAAATATGGTGCAAAACTTTCCCTCTTCCCTGCTGTTCTGTCAACATCAGCAACGCTTTGTACTTTTTTTTTTTTAAGGTTTCTCATGAAATAAACCATTTTTAAGGGTTTTGCTATTAAATTCTATCCCATGAAAATGTGTGAGCACAGGTGTGTGCAGTGTTTTTGTATGGTCTGTGTAGCACAAATGATTATCAATCAATAATGTTGGTATATATTTACCAACATTATTGACTGATAGTCATAAAAATAAATAAATAAACACGACACAACCTATCTTAGTGTGTGTATGCTGCAAAAAAACAAAAACAAAACAAAACAAACAAACAAAAAAAAAAACTAGCTTTTGATTTCCAAGGATTTAGTTAACTGGGCTAGAGATTGGTTTGTGATTGGTCACTGGCAGTAGCTGGAAGACAGGATTGCTTGTGATTGGTTGCTGGCCCATCATGTCCTCAAGTCAAAAAAATCCTTATTTTTAGTCAATACTAAGAAACCAAATCCCAGATCTCTGTTTTTCCTAATGCTTCACATTATTAAAGGTTCTAATGAAATAATAAAACGTTTGTTTTTTAAAGCACAGAGCCTCAAATGAAACACACACAAACAGATAGGGAATGAAGTAAATCAAATGCTGTTGTAATTTCAGCAAAAGATTTAAGGTTGCCAAATGCATGCTACTACTGGGAGGCAAACAAACAGACACACACGTGTGCACAAACCACCATAAAAACATACACACACAACTACAAACACACAGCACAACAATAAAACATTCAGGGAAGACAACTACAGCTGTAAATATACAAGAGAAATGAAATCAGCTCTGAGCTGTTGGACCAGCCAGAACTAAACCCATCATATGAATGATATGAAAGCTGTTAATTATGCTGGAAAACAGCTATAAAGTTAAACTAGAATTATAGACATGCACGAAATGTTGTGTAGTTTACAGGTCCACCACATCTAACGCTTCTGCATTAAAAAGAACAGTTCATCCAAAATATAAATTGTAACATTCAGCACTGTTAAAACATTTGGGTCGGTAAGTTTCTAATGCTTATGAAAGAAGTCTCTTATGCTCACCAAGGCTGGATTTATTTGATCCAAAATAAAGAAAAAACAGTATTATTGTGAAATATCATCAGAATTAAAAAAAAACAAACAAAAAAAAAACAGTTTTCTATTTGAATATATAAGAAGTAATTTATTCCTGTGATGGAAAAGCTGAATTTTCAGCAGACATTACTGCAGTCGTCGGTGTCACATGATCCTTGAGAATTCATTCTAATATGATGATCTGATGCTCAAGAAAATGGAAACTTTTTGTGGAATCGGATACATTTTTCTCAGGATTATTTGATGTATGGAGACAGAATAAAACATTTATTTAAAATATAATTTTTTGTAACCCTGTTAAAGTTTTTACTGTCATTTTTTATCAATTTAATGCATTCTTGCTGAAAGTATTAATTTACATTAAAGGTTAAAAAAAATCTTACCAACCCCAAAAAGTTTTGGACGGTAGTGTATGTCACATTTACTCATCCTCATGTTGTCAGACATGGCATGCTTTCACTACATGGAAAATGGCACTTCTTTTGTATTCCAATGAAAAAAAGAAAGTAATACGGGTTTGGAACAACATGAAGGTCAGTAAATGACAGAATAGGAATATTTTAATATTCTATTGCTTTAAAAAAAAAGTCACTAACATAAATTCATACAATCTGCTCCCCTAACAGCACTGTACTAACTTTCTCTAAAGCCCACTGAGGAGCCATAACAGTAACTAAACCCTGAATATGACATTGCATCATGCAGCATAATTTAAAAATACACAACACACATAAACATACAAATAAATAATGTTGTGACAGGCTAATGAAGACTCAAATGAAATGAGACATAAATGAATGCAAATATAACTGTGATTGCTGCAGTTTGGCATGTTTCGCTTTGCAACTTGCCCAGTGGCTCATTTACAAATTGGCCTTGCCCTCACCTGTGGAACATTCTTGTAAAGTAATAAACGTCTCTTTGGTTTGGAGACTTGGGCATGGCCAAGAGAGAAAGTACAAGAGAGAGAGACACTGAGAAAGAAAAAGGGGAGAAATAGAGGGAGAAAGAGCTAGAGAAGTTTGGATCCCACTTTCTAATTAAGACCAGCACATAGTCAAAGCGGCGCTCTGTTTGTGTGTGTGTAGGTCTGTCTGCCTGGCTCCATCCCTTGGCTCTCTGTCTCTTTTCCTTGAGTTCATCCTGTCGTCTGTCTGTCTATGTTGGTCTTATCCCTCTTTCCATTTTCCTCTCTCTCTGTGCCATGCACAGGGTAAGATAAGGATCCAGCCAGGTGCAGAAACGGAAGCACTGTCTGTGTGTGTGTGTGTGTGTGTATGTGTGTGTGTGTATCTATTTCTGTATGTGTGCACATAGTGGATGTGTTCTGGGATGCGGGTCTCTGAGAGAGTAAAAATGCTCTTGTTCCTGCTGAAACACTGGCTGTGACTCCCCGTCTTCATCTGCTTCTAATTCACACTCTCCTCTGCCAAGCTACCCGCTCCCTTGCTCTGTGTAGTGATGGGTGTGGAGGAGAGGGAAAGAGCTGACATGATGTATTCTGATGATCTGAAAGAGAGCTTGGCTTTGTCTGAGAGGGCGGCCCAAGCCAGCATGCACCTCACACACAAACACATAGACCTTTGAAGCTTTTTTAGTGAGGACATTTCACAGACAAAATAGTAAAAAATGATTTACTGCATACCTAATCTTAAACCTCACAATTGACATTAATAGATTTAAAGCAAAATATTATTTGGCAGATTTATGAACATATTGAATAGTGAATAGTGAAGTTGATTAGTGTTCTACGGGTTTCAATATATCAGTCAAGCCTGGGACCTGATCACTCTATTTGGGAATAAAAAAAAAAAAAACATTTAAATTAAAAATAAATCTTTTCTGGGTGAAATATTCCTTTTACAACAAATTAAAATTAAATGTAATTAAAATTAAATAAAACCATACTCTTTACAATAAAAAATAAAAATGTGCAAAATATTCCTTTTAAATTAAATTAAGTATAAATTATTCTTTTCTTTTCAGGGCAAAGTATTTATTTTACAATAAAACAGATATAATACATGATAAAATAAAAACATTTCTGGGAAAAATATTCCTTTATATAGTAAAATTAAATAAAATAATTTTTAAAAAGTATAAATTGTTAATTTTATTTTCGGGGCAAACTTGCTTTTACAATTAAATTTATTTATATATATATATATATATATATATATATATATATATATATATATATATATATACACACACACAGGTGCATCTCAATAAATTAGAATGTCGTGGAAAAGTTCATTTATTTCAGTAATTCAACTCAAATTGTGAAACTCGTGTATTAAATAAATTCAGTGCACACAGACTGAAGTAGTTTAAGTCTTTGGTTCTTTTAATTGTGATGATTTTGGCTTATAAAATAAAAAATATAAAAATATATTCCTTTTAAAATAAAATAAAAAATTCTGCTCTTCAAATTATTCTCACAAACACATTCATATATAAATCACTTTATTGGTGTTCATGCATCTGTATAAATACACGAGTGTATGTTATACAGAGCTTGTGGGCCTTGTGATGGTTAGAGCCAAAAATAGAGCGTGAAAGCACGAGCAATGGATGACATAAGACTGCTCAAGCCCTCCGTACATTTTTTCCATCAGGAAAAAAGTGTCACTTCATTCTGGTTTCAGACTCTGACTGCACTCTAGCCAGCACTGAGAGAGCGTTGGCTCCTCCACAGAATCGCACGGTGCGTCTGTGCGCCAGTCTGTGAAAGCTCCATCAAAATCTGCTCAGGCTCAGACAGCTTGTTCTTGATGCAGTGTGTACGCACGTGTTGACAGGAACCTTTCGTGCTGTAATGGAATACATTGAAATTGACGGGGGAGGCTGACCCCTTCGGATGAGTGCAGTTGCCTTTGTACACACACACTCATATGCATTCAACACAAGTTAATGCTCCTGATATGACAGCACACACACTTCCATATTTTCTGTCATCAGGTCACATGTAGCGTACACACAGTACACAGTCAAGACAACATATGCCTGCCATTAGCCAAACACACACACTCGCACATTTTCTCTGGTTCTCCTCTAGTCTGCGAGACAGAGGCCTGCAGGCAGTGCTGGCGCAGTCCATGTGTGAAATTGGACTTTTCTGAAAAGATTTGCCGTGAAATGCTATGTTTGTTTGGGCTTAGGCTGCATTAGTGCGACATTTCTGCACATAGTATGACACAATGTCACATCCAAACTATTCTGTCTTATGCTGTGTCTTAACCAAGTGACAAACCCCTCTGTCTTCAGTTAAATCTGAGTTCATCCTTACCAGCTGCAACCGTGAAACACAAACAAAATCTTCTGTTGGTCACCTGGTTTCTATTTTTGTAATATCAAGGAGCTCCGCCCACAGTGAAATCGCATTGGTCCATAATCCTACTCCAAATAAATGTACAATAAAGGTCAAATATAGATATTTATGTCAGGTTCACACTGCAAAATTTTCAAAGTCATTCTTTACCTTGCCACGTGTCTCACTCTCTCATTGGCTGTAGGTCGTCGCTGATATCATTTCCAGAACAGGATTTTGAGTCAAAACAGGATTTTGAGTCGCCTACAGGTCCAGATATTTGGGGCCAGATTTACTAACAGCTTGCGCCAGCGCAAACCAGTCAGGATTTACTAAAGACGCGCAGTGACAAATTAGCGCTGAAAAGGTGTGGACAGTTATTTTTGCGCCTGACCTTATTGAATATGCATTTGTAGGAGTATCCCTTTCAGACGCAAAATTTATGGGAGGAGAGTATTGAAATGACTCACGCAACGCGATTTACTAACGTTTGCTCTTGTCAAATTACTGGTATTTGCAGCATTATTTAACGCCAAAAAAGCATGCCTTAAAGCAGGTGCTAATTTGTGCTGCTCTTGGCAGATTGCGCTGGTCATTATGGAAATGATCTGGCTATCTCTGTTCTTTAATGTGCGTATTGTCAGTAAATCACATGCAGAATTTTTTCCCTATCATCAGTGTTTTTATAGAATTGCGCTCTAATGCTAATTTGCCCTGCTTAGTACATCTAGCCCTTAACATGCCAAAAATCTAATGGGCATCGGTGACCTGTCGGTGCTTCTCTTGGATCGCGTCTTTGATAACACACACGAGCACCGATTTGCCTCCGATTTCAGACATTTGTTGACGATTTTCCCAAAAATTTTGCAAGTGAAAATCGGAACTGAAATCGTGCAGTGAGAACTTGGCATTACTCAGTATTTCCACAGCATTTATTTATTTATTTATTTATTTATTTATTTATTTATTTATTTATTTATTTATTTATTTATTTATTTATATATATTTTTTTCCGTTTTTGCTTTTACTTTAAAAGGACAGTTGAGTAATGACAGGAAGTGAAGTGGGAGAGAGTGGGGTCGGGACTCGAACTCGGGATGCCCGTAACTCAATAGCGCTATATGTCGGCACTGTCCTGTCCAGAAGGCTATTTAACGAAACCGAATGGGTAATAAAGTAGCTAAAGTGTATTTTTTTTGTTTTCCATCCATTGAAAGTTTATTCACTTTTTTCAAAAAAAAGTTTATAAAAAGACAGTAAAACAAATTCATAAATCAATCAATAATTGTAGATTAATTTTACAGTGGTTTATGAATTTTTAGAATTACCCAAAGTATTGGGTAAATGGACTTTCAATGGAGGGACAGAAATCTCTCAAGTTTCATTAAAAATATCTTTGTGTTCCGAAGATGAATGAAAGTCTTTTGGGTTTGGAACAACATAAGGGTTAGCAATTGATGACAGAATTCCTATTTTTGGGTGAACTATCACTTTAATGATTGTTTCTGTTCAACTTTTCTGCCTATTTTCTCTTTTAGCCAAAAACAGAAGTGCCATTCTGACATTTTTGCTGAAAAAAATAAATAAATCGGTGCATCCTACAGTACTGTAAACACCAATTGTAGCACATGAAATACACCTACATATTGACTATACAATCACACTCAGATTCAGCCAACATTAGTGGACGCACACACACACGTACATGAAAGGAAAATAGCACAGGAAGGGCAGGGAGTAGATGAAAGGAGAATAAACATTATGATGAGGATGAATCGTAGAGAGAAACAGAGAGAGAGAGAGAGCTAGAAACAGGACGTGATGTTGATAAGACTGCAGGTTTAGGTGGGGAGCGGCCCAGCTGTGCTCCAGATCTCATCTGTGACTCGGAGCAGGAGAACATGACACAGTGTCACTGTGTGCTTCTCATTTAGTCTCTCTCAAACACACACAGGTCTGTCTGTACGAATGAACAGCAGCGGTAGGAGTCTATGTCCCAGTTTCCTTAGCACATCTGTCTTCATATTAAAACTCATGGGTTACGCTCATGTTTCAGCACACCCTCCAGCAAGAGTTTGTGAAAACTACAAATCACTCAAGGAGAATTACTCTGTCCAAGGGCATTAAATGGACGAAAACCTGTCTTGTGGATAACAGAGAAGTTGGAAGGACTCTCAACCTTTCTCTGTCTTATTCTCTCGCTCTGCCCAGGAATGAGCATCATATGGTTTAGATGTTATCAGATGCCCCAGGGCCTGATAAAGAGCAGTGGGAGTCAGTTATCTCTCCCATTGGGAGGGGCAGCTATCCTTAGAATGTGAAAGGATCAATGCAAGAGTACAGTACACACACACACAGACAGATGTTTGTTTATCTAAAATAGTTAGGAATTTCCATTGCCTTCTATTGTGTATATACTGAGTAACTGAGACTTCTATCCCCTAAACCTGCCTTATCACTCACAAAATCTTATCTTCATTTTTCAGTTTGAAAAAAATATTCAATATTTTTACTAGTCTTTCCTGAGGAGGTTAGAAAAATTTGGGCTTCAAAGCAGTTTGTTCTTCTTGTACAATTTGATCAAAATTACTGTAAGGCAAATAACCAACCTATTGTTTTGTGTGTGTGTGTGTATGTGTGCATTTTTGTGACATATGAGGACACAAATTTGTATAATGACATGAGTATGATATAGGTATTGCAAGAAGAAGGTGACTTATGAGGACATTGCCCCATATCCCCATTTTTCAAAAGGCTTATAAATCATACAGAATGAGTTTTTTTGAGAAAGTAAAAAGTTTCCTGTAAGGGGTAGGGTTAGGTATAGGGTTGGTGTAGGGCGATAGAGAATTCACTTTGTACAGTATAAAAACCATGTTTCCATTTCTGTCAGAAATTAAATGTAGCACTACCCTGACTAAGGAAAGTTCACAACACTACCAATCAAAAGTCTGTGGTCATTATTTTTATTTATTTATTTTCAAAGAAGCCGAAAAATTTTATTCAGCATGGATGCATCAAC